>JACBGG010000340.1:36780-60000 GCA_017311315.1 Dendrocalamus latiflorus
TCTGGTGTTTCTTCAATTGTGCTGTGGTTATGCTATGAAAAAAGGGCCAACCAACGTGACCCGAAGGGGCCTTTAGGGCCAAGAACTGAGGGGCGGTTCGGCCCTAACCCTTAGCTAAACTCTGGGCCTGTTTGGAACAGAGGAATTTCACAGGAATTTTGCAGGAATTTTACAGGAAACAGTTCAATTCCCGCAGGAATCGGAAAAAATTCCCGCATTCCAAACAGGGCCTAATTTCGCTGCTGCACCTGCACACACGCCTCTAAACATTGAGCAGGGTAGCATTTCAACACATCAACAGTGGCAGGATTGCAGGAACGCAATGCAAAAGGATAACAGGGGGCAAAAGAAATCAGGCATCGGCTGTTGAGCGCTTTCATCAGAAGGAAAATACGAAAGCAGTTTTAGCCTACCAGTAGTAGTAACAGTCGCACGCACGTATTCGCACTGACACTACGACGATAGGTGTTATATTTCCAGCAATCAGAGTCTTCCAACACTCGCATGCACATATAAGTCAACATCTCAGAATGGATCCAAAGTTTTGCATGTACCGGCCAGCAAGTCAACAAGGACTACAGTCAAAACTAACCTATCTTGATCTATCGCGACAGCAGAAAATTACACGAGTGTTCCAAAGCAGTAAGTTCTCATAGCATGCTGAAGACTTGGTCTCACATAAGCTATGTCAGTGCCCTACATCGGCGCTGAAGCCACCACGGTGCTCAATGACACCAACTAGACGATAGCTGAAATTATCTGTCCTCGGAACTGAAGATTAGAGAAAATAAAAACAATCAAACCAGATGTAAGGCTTTAAATTATTATAACTCAATATCAACAATGGCATGTCTTTCTTGATATATATACTCGTAACTGAATATTGTTACAAGAAACCTCTATCGAATAAAAAACCGGTATGATGCATCTTAAGTGACCAATCATGTAATAATCAGGATTTTAGCGAATAAAAGCTCTATGATAATTCAACAGGCCGTTGAACGGTGTTAGGTTTATTTATATCCATCTAACATTGAAATACTAAAACCAGAATTATACTGAACCCCTCAATTTTTTAACAAATAAAAAGGTTGCCAGATTAGGCATTTGAAGGCACCTAGCCATCTAAAAACAAAAACGTAATGAGCTGTAAGATATAATAATTCTGAATAGCCAGTGATACACTGCTACAGTTAATTGAGCTTGTGGTGGATGGCCTGTGCGTTCTACGCATATTCAAATATGTTGGGTGATATCGTGTAAAGAAACCTAGAGTTTCAATCAAAGGCACAGGGTTCTGATCCAAATCAGGCTGTTAAAAAACACTCATATTCAGTTTACTCTCAATCTCAAATCACAATTACTTCCACGATACAGTTGGACTGTTCGCATTGTCACCTCGTTTCCTTTTTTTGTATGCACAAAAAAAACAGCATAACTGTTGAAATTTACTAGAAGGGGAGCCCCGCAAGCATTGACAAATACACCTTTTCTTATATATGTTACGGATGGCATCTGGATGACCTTCACACAATTCAATTAAGTTTGCGAGAGTCAGTACGTAGAGGGAAATAGTCACATACGATTTTTGCCGGTATAACTGAATTTGGTACAGTGTCTACTACACTCTATCTGTAGACCTCGCTTTTAAAAATACATTGTTTAAAAGATAGTTATTATAGCAACGCAAGCTAAAGCCAAAACATAAATGCTTCCAAACCCATCCATGTATATGTAATACCCCAAATTTGCGCAAAGGGAAACATTAGGGATAAAAAGCGAGGTTTTTGCCGTCAGACCCATCGACTTTTAGAATATCGATTTAGTATCGCGCGCAGAGGTTCCCAGACCATCCCAGGACGGTCGGCACCGTCTAGAGAGCCGTATATTTAGCGCTCTCAGAGGTTCCCGGACCGCCTAGGGACAGTCGGCACCGTCTCGCGTTTCGGGTGTTCATCATCCGGCAATCTTTACCTTACCTTTATTACCGACTTACCGATGCAGTAAAAACTCCAAAACCAACATACCCCCTTGGACCAGAATGCCCTTGGGCAGTCATGTATATGAGAGAGTAATGTGAGGGCAATTCGGTAAATTCACAAATGCAAAGGGCAGCCCCAACCCTGCCCATATAAAGCCAGCATCTCATGGCAAAGCCATTTCATTTCCCCAACCGTGAGACCAAGCCCCATTTCACCATTCTTTCCCAACCGAGAGCAACAACCAAAGGTAAGAACAAAGCCAACAAGTAGCACACCCCCAATCCTTTCACTGCCAAGCCGAGGGTCCCAAGACTCGAGCCAAGGAACCAGAGCACAAGCTCATTTCTCCTCTCTTCTTCCCCACTGAATCAACCCAACACAGCTACACCATTTCAATCGGCACAGGTAAGCGCAAGGTGAGTTACCAATCCTTCCACTGCCAAGCCAAGAGGCCAGTACGCAAGCACATTTCCAAGCACTCCACAGAGAAGAGAGAGCGTGGGGAAGAGGCGGCGTCGGGGAGGAGCCGGCGGTGAGCCCAAGGGGCGGCGGGCCGAGCCGCCGCGAGACGCCTGGCCGGCGGAGTCGCGCATGGCTGGGGCCCCGTGCGCCAGAGAGAGAGGAAGGAGGAGAGTGAGGGGGGGTGTTGCGGAGGCAGAGGAGTCGGCGGTGGCCGCGGCCGGCGGCCGGCGCACCCGTGCGCCGCCGAGGGGACGAGGGGGGCCGGCCGTGCGGCTGCGCGCGAGGGGAGGAGGAGGCGGCGTCGGGGAGGTGCCGGCGGGGCCCAAGTGGCCGGCGGCGAGATGGGCCGGCGCGCCATGCGCCGCCGCCTGGAGGGGGCCCATCCTCCCGGCCGTGCGCGCAGAGAGAGAGAGAGAGAGAGAGAGAGAGAGAGGAGGTTGGGGAAGAAGTGGCCAGGCCAGTTCGGCCAAAGGAGATAGGGAGGAGAGAGAGGGCCGGGTGTGTGAGAAAAAGGAAGAGAAAAAAAAAGAAAAGAAAAGAGGAGAAAAAGAAAGAGAGGAAAAAAAATGGGTTCGGCACCTGCATGACAGGTCCCTCAAAACCCGGGCGTTTACGCCAGCGGTCCGGATTTGCACTTAGAGTCATCGTTCTCCGTTCCTGCTCTGGTATTTATTAGCCGTTGAGTCGGGTTAACATGTACGCAGGTGGAGATCCCGGGTCGGAGCCGTCCACGCGTCATCCCCGAGGCTAACCAGGCAAGTGCATTGTAAAGCGGTGAATTCGGGTAGTGATTTCGCTTAAATTAAATGATTTGGGGTAAGTTTACCTTTACCGGGAGCATACTGAGAAAAGATGAATAATGAACGTTAATACCTGATAAGTTGAAAAACATAAAGGAATTTGTAAGGACATGGTAGAACAGTGGATTTGGGGCGAAGGATTGGTATCTTTATGTCTTCTGTGACATGTTCTACAATGATTTATGATTTCGTGATAATCATACGTACATGAGTGTTGCTTATGATTAAGTGTTAACAGAGAAAGCATGTTGCATGTGGCATTGCATTCATACACAGACAACAGGACCTACTTCGGTAGGTACTCCACGGGAGTGGAGCTTGGAACCCCGTATGAAAGAGGACGGGAATTGAGTGGCTCATCGACGGGTGAGCACTCCGCTATACCGGTATAAGCTACAGTTACAGACGCATTACAGTTGCATTGCATTGTGTGGAAACAGAACTGAACAGTGATACAGTTACAGATGCATTGTATTGCATAAGGAGTTAATAATGAAACAGATACAGAGATAGTGTTGTATGGATCACAGAGATTGGGGTGATAACAATAAAATAATTACAGAGATAGTGATGTGTATTTCATAGAGATGGAATGTGGTAATAGTGAAGTAGCTACAGAAATAGTGATGTATAGCTCACAGAAACTGGGAGTGATAATAGTAGAACAGATACAGAGATAGTGAGGAATAGCTCACAGAAATGGGAAGGGATAATTGTAGAATCTTACAGAGAAAGTGAGGAGTAGTTCACAAAACTAGGAAGTGATGGCGGTAGAATAGTTACAGAGATAGTGAGGTACAGTCACAGAGGTGGGAAGTAATAACCGATTAGTAGTATAGGCTAAAGCGGTGAGAAAGAAGTGCATGTGCGTAAGTGTGATGAACAGATCATCGAAACGTAAAGTGGTTAAAGGGAAAAGAGGTTAACTAGAAAAGTGGTAATGAAATTGGGATGATAATGGTCTAATGAATGAACCTGTTATTTGCTGTTTTGCTTTGTACTTGCTGAGTCGGTGGACTCAGCCTTGCTTTGTTGATGTTTTTAGGTGACCGTTGAAGACGTCAGGCACGGGCGGGAGTAGCACTTGGATAACTGGCACGAATCAGCAGCACTCTTGTATCACTTTTGACAGTGTACTTTAGCTTTGATAGGCTAGAGTAATCACTAGAACTACTATGATGTATCTGAACGCAGCAAAATAAATAAATTCTATGTTGGTTTTAAATTCTCCTGTGTTGAGGAAATGGTAAGAGTTACAGAGGTGGTAACATCTTGGCCCAGAGGGTGGGCGGGGTGTTACAGTTGGTATCAGAGCGGGCGTTAGGTCCGTGGAAAAAAATTTGATAGCTTAGTTTTACTAATCAACTAAAAATTGACTTAGGCCTAACAATTAAATTAAAATTTGACACACTGGTGCACCATAGGATGGGAATGGGTCTTATATTGTATTTACGCTTTCGCTAGTTTTGTCGATGATTTGTGCTGTTGAAATGTATGTTTGTGGGCTAGTTGTGTGACTGGCTGTCTGTCGTGGACAGATATGCCGAGAGGTAGAGGACGTGGATGTGGTCGTGGAGGCCGGGGCCGTGGCCGTGGCCATGCTCAAGCGGAGCCACCGCTTGAGGTTCAGCAGGAGGCACCTGGTGCGGAGGTTGCTTCTGCTGAACGCTCCGTAGCTAGAGATCCGGCAAGGTCTTCAGCTTTGCTGCAAGAGTTCATAGAGGAAGTCCGTGCACTTTGTCGTCAAGCGCCGGCAGCCGCTACTGCGGCTGTACCCACTGATGCCCCTGTTGCCGTTCCGGCCATACAGGAGGCACGAGTGGGCCTTCGTGAGAGGTTGGCCCTGCGACTAGTTACCTTTGATGGTTCGGGCACGCCAGTCCAGGTTGCGGATTGGTTGCGTTATACAGAAGCTACCGCATCACAAGACTTTAGGTTCGTGGCAGATCAGTCTAAAGGGCTGCAACCCTGTTGTGGTTCAAGCGCTTCTGGTGGTGACCAGAAGAGGAGCTTTACCGAAGGGGGTGGGTCGTCTCAGCGACCCGCTCCTAAGAAATCCAAGTGGGGCCAGCATTCCCCACAAATGTCTAAGTCCAAGACTTCGAGGCCGTTCTCTTCCGTGCCTCGTTCGTCATCGACAACCCCGGCTTATCGTCCTGTCCCAGGACAGGGCCGGATCTGTTTCAAGTGCGGTAATGGACACCGTGCTGCTAAGTGTACCTGGATGGGGAACTGTCGACATTGTGGCCAAGCGGGCCACAAAATGATGGTTTGTCGACGGAATCCCGCTAGCATCATAAAGTGGGAACCCGTATCTTCATCTTCATCAAATACTACACCTCGGGGGTCAGTCCAGATGACGGCGGCTGCCCCTGTGCTGCAGCCTCCTCTCTTCTGGGCTCCACCCGCCGGGTATTACTGGCACCCTGCACCGACTCCTCCATTCCAGCATGCTACACCATCTCCATTCTCGATTCCACCACAGCAGAACGTCGGGGCTCACGCTGCCCCAATTCCACCCGAAGCCTACCCGCTGCCTGCTCCTGAGTTCGTGGGTCGATCTGACGTGGTGACAGGTACCGTGTTAGTAAACTTATGAGATGCCCTTGTTCTTTTCAAATCCCAGTATTGCTTATTATTGTGTCCTGCGCGTTTGCTAGAACGGCCAAGCCGAGTGTTCAGCAGATTTTCCTAGCAGATCGTAGTTAATACCATGGGGTAGGTATTGTTGCTAGCTCCACAGTTTGCCATAGTTGTGTGGCTATAATGGATGGCGAGGGTTGTGATACCAAGCCAATGTCACAACCCACGAAAAAGGTGTGAAATACCAATGGACCTATAAATGAGAACGCAGTCCTAGTACTCTGGAGGAGAAGATGGTAACTGCTCTATTCTCACGCTTCCTAAGCCAAGGAAGTATTACACGGTCTACTCAGTTGCTTCAGCAAGAGAAGGCTGAGTATAGCCGTTTCGTTGTGCTATTCCAGTCCCTGAAGACCCTCAGTGGTCATGGGATGGTATTACCATGAATTTCATAATTTGCTTACCTCTTACCCGGTAAGGTAAGGATGCGATTTGGGTAGTGGTGGACCGATTCAGTAAGATGGTAGTGTTTGACGAGCTATAGAGTAAAAATGGAGAATAAAGTATACAGTGAGCCGTGGAAAGGTTAAAGATGGGATACTAAAAGTCAATGACTTATGTATTAGCGAATTGATATTTGCTAATTTGTGTAAGCAGTACATGAGGTACTGGCTTGATGTGGTTATGGGGAAGAGAATTTTAATTGATTTCCATGTTGGTGTTTGGCAGAAACACTGTGTGTTTTAGCGTGCATTATCATTTAGGGTTCATGACTTCGAAGGAGGTCATGTTTAGTTCTAACAATGATGAATGCTTAGAGGTACGGTAGGAGATCCGCATGATGCACAGATTGATTTATGTGCATGTGTCGTGAGTGCTACATGACTTCCCTCACTTCTGCATAAGAGATTTCCCGGACGAGTGGTCCGTGGCGCTCCCGAACGCGTAAGTTTCGGGCGTACCTAGGAACAAAGTCCTAGGCGTACTCAGGAGAGAGTCCTGAGCGTTTCCCAAACTTGTAATTTTGGTTGTCTTAAGTTGAGAGTCTATAGTGGGCCCGGGCGCTGTCAACTAGGGTAATGTAATATTTGGATTTTGTTGCATCTCTTCGTTTTCTTGTGTTAATTGCCAATGTGTTGTTATAATGTGCAGTTTATCACATTATGTTCATTCGTGCTTATAGTGAGTGCCAGAATTCGGGGTCGAATTCTGTTAAGGGGGGTAGAATGTAATACCCCAAATTTGCGCAAAGGAAACATTAGGGATAAAAAGCGAGGGTTTTTTGCCGTCAGACCCATCGACTTTAGAATATCGATTTAGTATCGCGCGCAGAGGTTCCCAGACCATCCCAGGACGGTCGGCACCGTCTAGAGAGCCGTATATTTAGCGCTCTCAGAGGTTCCCGGACCGCCTAGGGACAGTCGCACCGTCTCGCGTTTCGGGTGTCATCATCCGGCAATCTTTACCTTACCTTTATTACCGACTTACCGATGCAGTAAAAACTCCAAAACCAACATACCCCCTTGGACCAGAATGCCCTTGGGCAGTCATGTATATGAGAGAGTAATGTGAGGGCAATTCGGTAAATTCACAAATGCAAAGGGCAGCCCCAACCCTGCCCATATAAAGCCAGCATCTCATGGCAAAGCCATTTCATTTCCCCAACCGTGAGACCAATCCCATTTCACCATTCTTTCCCAACCGAGAGCAACAACCAAAGGTAAGAACAAAGCCAACAAGTAAGCACACCCCCAATCCTTTCACTGCCAAGCCGAGGGTCCCAAGACTCGAGCCAAGGAACCAGAGCACAAGCTCATTTCTCCTCTCTTCTTCCCCACTGAATCAACCCAACACAGCTACACCATTTCAATCGGCACAGGTAAGCGCAAGGTGAGTTACCAATCCTTCCACTGCCAAGCCAAGAGGCCAGTACGCAAGCACATTTCCAAGCACTCCACAGAGAAGAGAGAGCGTGGGGAAGAGGCGGCGTCGGGGAGGAGCCGGCGGTGAGCCCAAGGGGCGGCGGGCCGAGCCGCCGCGAGACGCCTGGCCGGCGGAGTCGCACATGGCTGGGGCCCCGTGCGCCAGAGAGAGAGGAAGGAGGAGAGTGAGGGGGGGTGTTGCGGAGGCAGAGGAGTCGGCGGTGGCCGCGGCCGGCGGCCGGCGCACCCGTGCGCCGCCGAGGGGACGAGGGGGGCCGGCCGTGCGGCTGCGCGCGAGGGGAGGAGGAGGCGGCGTCGGGGAGGTGCCGGCGGGGCCCAAGTGGCCGGCGGCGAGATGGGCCGGCGCGCCATGCGCCGCCGCCTGGAGGGGGCCCATCCTCCCGGCCGTGCGCGCAGAGAGAGAGAGAGAGAGAGAGGAGGTTGGGGAAGAAGTGGCCAGGCCAGTTCGGCCAAAGGAGATAGGGAGGAGAGAGAGGGCCGGGTGGGTGAGAAAAAGGAAGAGAAAAAAAAGAAAAGAAAAGAGGAGAAAAAGAAAGAGAGGAAAAAAAATGGGTTCGGCACCTGCATGACAGGTCCCTCAAAACCCGGGCGTTTACGCCAGCGGTCCGGATTTGCACTTAGAGTCATCGTTCTCCGTTCCTGCTCTGGTATTTATTAGCCGTTGAGTCGGGTTAACATGTACGCAGGTGGAGATCCCGGGTCGGAGCCGTCCACGCGTCATCCCCGAGGCTAACCAGGCAAGTGCATTGTAAAGCGGTGAATTCGGGTAGTGATTTCGCTTAAATTAAATGATTTGGGGTAAGTTTACCTTTACCGGGAGCATACTGAGAAAAGATGAATAATGAACGTTAATACCTGATAAGTTGAAAAACATAAAGGAATTTGTAAGGACATGGTAGAACAGTGGATTTGGGGCGAAGGATTGGTATCTTTATGTCTTCTGTGACATGTTCTACAGTGATTTATGATTTCGTGATAATCATACGTACATGAGTGTTGCTTATGATTAAGTGTTAATAGAGAAAGCATGTTGCATGTGGCATTGCATTCATACACAGACAACAGGACCTACTTCGGTAGGTACTCCACGGGAGTGGAGCTTGGAACCCCGTATGAAAGAGGACGGGAATTGAGTGGCTCATCGACGGGTGAGCACTCCGCTATACCGGTATAAGCTACAGTTACAGACGCATTACAGTTGCATTGCATTGTGTGGAAACAGAACTGAACAGTGATACAGTTACAGATGCATTGTATTGCATAAGGAGTTAATAATGAAACAGATACAGAGATAGTGTTGTATGGATCACAGAGATTGGGGTGATAACAATAAAATAATTACAGAGATAGTGATGTGTATTTCATAGAGATGGAATGTGGTAATAGTGAAGTAGCTACAGAAATAGTGATGTATAGCTCACAGAAACTGGGAGTGATAATAGTAGAACAGATACAGAGATAGTGAGGAATAGCTCACAGAAATGGGAAGGGATAATTGTAGAATCTTACGGAGAAAGTGAGTAGTTCACAAAACTAGGAAGTGATGGCGGTAGAATAGTTACAGAGATAGTGAGGTACAGTCCACAGAGGTGGGAAGTAATAACCGATTAGTAGTATAGGCTAAAGCGGTGAGAAAGAAGTGCATGTGCGTAAGCGTGATGAACAGATCATCGAAACGTAAAGTGGTTAAAGGGAAAAGAGGTTAACTAGAAAAGTGGTAATGAAATTGGGATGATAATGGTCTAATGAATGAACCTGTTATTTGCTGTTTTGCTTTGTACTTGCTGAGTCGGTGGACTCAGCCTTGCTTTGTTGATGTTTTTAGGTGACCGTTGAAGACGTCAGGCACGGGCGGGAGTAGCACTTGGATAACTGGCACGAATCAGCAGCACTCTTGTATCACTTTTGACAGTGTACTTTAGCTTTGATAGGCTAGAGTAATCACTAGAACTACTATGATGTATCTGAACGCAGCAAAATAAATAAATTCTATGTTGGTTTTAAATTCTCCTGTGTTGAGGAAATGGTAAGAGTTACAGAGGTGGTAACATCTTGGCCCAGAGGGTGGGCGGGGTGTTACAGTATATCAATATATATCAGAGCACCTATAAAACTTGAATGCTCAAGTGTCCAGCCGAAATAAATGCAAGTGCAATGTACGCTTGAAAACCGTCTTCCCGAACAGACAGATCCGCAACAGGGAAGACGCCCGGTAGAACTGAACAGCCTAAATTGGCATCGCCCGAAAGGTGGTTTATACACCAACCTGCCTGGCCACACCATGCGTATGCTCATAATAAGGCCCTCCTCTCCCCTTGGCCGCGCGAAACAAACAACAATCAATCTCCTCTTCCCCTTCACCTTCGTTCTTCGTTTCTTCCTCCGACTCGCCGACCCTCTCCTCTGCGCGAGGCATACAGATTATATAGGAAGAGCCATCAGGTGCCGCGAGAGCAAAAGCGTATTCCGATCGACCCGGCCAACGCAGTTTACAGGTACGCGTTGCACATGCATGTCTGAAACTCTTGCATCCATTTGTACGTCAATTCTCGTCGATTGCATGTTTGCATGCCATGCTTTCATCGCGTGCAACTTTGGAAGATGCAATCGTTCTGGCTAGCGATCTTACAATATCAAGAACCATTTTGGAACGAAGAGCAGGCATGCTTTTAAGATTGATCGATCATATATGCACCTAGTTCGTCATTGCGTTGGATTCAATGATGAAATGATCAATTCGAGCCACCGTAATCATCGTCTCCCTCACACGTCCTAATTATAGATTTCCTCTTCTAAATATAAACGCCATGCTATGAACATTGACATATCTGCTCATTGTTATACATGGCAGTTCCTATATTTTACAGCACCCTCATCAACCACACAAAACAAGTCAAAAGGAAAGATTAATCAAGAAGAGAGGAGGGGATCAAGAAACCTAATAAAGCAGTGATTGATGGAGGAGAAGAAGAAGGACCTGCTCCGTCGCCTGACGATCATTTCGATTCCGTTCGTGTTCGTGGCCATCCCCTCCGTCGTGATCTTCGTGGGGACGCTCTCCCCGCACGCGGAGGAGCCCGGGGTGGCGGCGGCCACGCCGGGGCAGAACCACTCGGTGTCGATGCTGAGCACGATGACCGGCGGGCAGATGATCCTGAGCTGCCGCGCGGACTTCTCGGGCAACTGGGAGTACTTCCACTACTTCATCCTGGACCCGTACAAGCCGCAGCAGGCCTTCTTCCAGCCGCAGGCCGACCCCTACGCCATCCTCTGCAAGTGGGGGTACATGGGCAACTTCCTCCAGGACGTGGTCGTCTTCAACAGCAGCGCCGGGTACGCTCCGCAGTGCCGCGTCGACAACGGCGGCTGCCGGTACCTGTTCCAGGACGGGCACATGTTCCGCGTCACCGGCAGGCGCGCCACCAGGGAGGCGCCGACGCAGCGGCGGGAGAAGCGGCTGGTCGGGGACGTGCTGCTCAGGAAGTGCAGGCACGTGCTGGGGATCTTGCCTACCATGTGCCATTACGAGCCCCACGACAACGAGTACGTCGGCAAGATCATCGGCCGGTGGCGATGGTGGTTCGAATACTAGCTAGCTCGCTCCTAGCTGGTCATTGTCGTTCGTTGCTATCTCGATTAATTTAGCTAGATCGGCGGTCGCGCGTGCGTGCGTATGTACGTGTACGTAACTGTAAATCCTTTTCTTGGAATGGGCGTTTGGCAATGCGTGCGTATGTACGGGCAGGAATGGAATTGCATTTGTAACTCACTTGTAACAAGGTGTAGATAAGATGGGTGGGTTTTTTTCGAGCTATGACTTTAGTTTTTGGTTTATGATTTTAAAATTTTAATTGTTCGTAAAAGACAGTACGTAAAGATAGTATCTATGTTGAAAAGACACATCATTTAAAAGTTAGTTACTGTAACAGTAGTGATAATCTAAAGACAAAGTTAAAAAGAATCCAGCCAAATTAACCTTCACTCGTGTCGCGTGCAGTGGCGCTCGGACTTCCTCAGGTCATCAATACTCTACTGATGGATATGACACGTGATTAGATAGCAGCGTCGTTGGTGGTAATAACTTAGGTTCACATATGTAACATGTAGATGTAGTATTCGCGTACGCAAAATCTGTATTGAGCTTATATTGCTATATGTAAAAGTTTCAGACGCTACAATGTTTTTGCCATAATAAGCCAACTTTTCCGAACTCCCTACCCTTAACAATTTTTTTTAGGGAATGTCTATACAACCTTCGACTATTTTTTAGAACAAAAACAGGTAGATTTTGAGCCGTTAGATGGAGATTCAACGCCCTAGATCATTTTTTTTGGATGGAGTCATGTTTTTTAGAGGGGGGGCTTGTATGAGTGGATCCGTTGGATGAAGATCTAACGTCCTAGATTGATTTAACAGTTTTTATCCTTCAAAATAATCGAATGTTGTATAGACATTCTTTTCTTTTTATTCGTCCTTTCACGTTTCCGTTGGGTTAGACTCACGTAACGACTTTCACGCGTCCACATATGCATGATGTGATGTTTTCTTGAAAGCGAGTGTCCGTCAAAGAAAATTTGCCTTGACCTGGGTACCTCGTGGAATGTAGAGTCTGTAGATTGCTTTCTAGTAGTACCTTATTTACTATTCAAATACACAAGCGATTTTATGGACATGTTGTATGATCAGCGTGAACGGGAATGCTACAACCAGCTTTCATCAGAAGACTGGTCAGAAGACTAGAGTTAAACTAATATAAGAAACTGAGTTCCACGGTTCCACCATCTCTCAGGAAATTTTGATGCTGGACCTCCTTCCTCAAGCAGAGTTGATGTCTGATCGAGGATATGAACATCCATCCTTCGATTATGGGTCTGTTTGATATAGCTGCAACTTATAATTTTTAGCTGAAATTTTTGAATTTTAGTTATTTGTGACAGAGATTACAGAGAGTACTCGCTTGTGATTTTGGTTGATACAGATGTTAACCTTTTAATGTGTACTACAATTAACTTGGAGACCCTGTTTTTTTTTTAAAAAAAAATACCTTATTTGAAAGTTAGGTACTATAGCAAAAACCCAAAGCCGCTTTTAGAATCCGTAAAAAACATAGCCTATTTCTTCACCCACCAAAAGCAATAGTGTCATTCATGATTCATTGGCATTAGGCTAAATATATAGATTCATGTACTCCATGCTAGTTTCAAAGACAGTTATGCTAGTCCACCTATCCCAAGGTAAAAGGATTCGATTTCTCTCCACAACTTAACGCATTTGTTATCCGTCCATTACATGCAGGGACTGGACTTAACAATTGTCCCTGATAAACGGAATCGGCTCAGGTTGTAGCACATGAAACCTGACACGGTGCAGAGTAGCCTTTGCACCTGAGTATCTGAGCAATCTCATTGTCAATCAAGTCAGCAATTGCACTTGAGATATATTAAACTACAGAATTTGACATTCAAGGAACTACATAATTTTCAGATGATCCAATTTGCTTAATGATAATCCACAT
This sequence comes from Dendrocalamus latiflorus, assembly GCA_017311315.1. Classification (NCBI taxonomy): domain Eukaryota; kingdom Viridiplantae; phylum Streptophyta; class Magnoliopsida; order Poales; family Poaceae; genus Dendrocalamus; species Dendrocalamus latiflorus. The sequence continues at coordinate 50,066 of JACBGG010000340.1, forward strand.
GTATGTAGTACCGCATAACTCGTTCCAAAGAATCAAGGAAAAGGAGGTGCTACCTAAGATACAGTTGGCTTTGTATGAGCGTGATCAGACATCAAACTGTCTCAGCAAGTTTTTGGAGTTGACCAGCCATCCAGTATCACACTGTTACGGCTAAGATGTAAGTTTATGTTCTTTTTCAGAAGAATCACTTATATAGAGGTTTGTCATGCTTAAGGTTAGGGGGTTACCAAACGAAAGAAGATGCTATCATAAATTCTTTTCCAGAGATCCACAGAAAGTCTGAAAGCAATATATTTTGGATATGTGATAAGCGAAAATATTAAGATATGGATCGATGAATACACCTGAAATATCCTACCACAACATGAAGTTATATGAGTATAGTAAATTGGAGTTATATCATCACATCAACGACTCCTGCTCTCTAGCAATCACTGACCGTGTTCATTTTAAGAAACACACTGAACAATGATTCAATCGAAGCACCAGGCTGCACCATTACAACATTTGTCCCAGTAACCTGTTAATTGGTCTTCGATTTTTGTGTTCTCAACGAGCCTCATAGATTCCTGCTATTACAATGAGCAAAATGGAATGCTTAGAAAACACTACTCGCTAGATTTTATGGCACCCAAATGCCCAATGCAATCACCAATAAATAACACATACACTTGTGTATTTGGATATTACACCGACAGACACTCAATTTTCAGATTCTGGTCACTCACTGTTTTCCTACAGAACTATAAGTAACTTCAATTTTTGTATGATCATGGAGGACGCCATTCAAATCTTTAAGATGGACACACTGTCAAATTATGACTAAATAAAAATGGTGCATGGGGAAATTGCAAATATTAGGTTTGAGAATTATCTAGATTTTGGTGAGCAGATACCATGATTAGATTGAGTTCTCAATAGTTTACTTTCAGAGCCAATCCTCCTTACCTCAATGGCAATCTTTGACACACATAACCGATTAATAGAAAGCACTGAATTTCATACACCAAGCTTCGCTTAGAACTCATGGGGTTATCACACCGTATAAATGAAGAAAGCAACATGCCATGAACAAAGACTATTGGCAACAACCTCTGTATGCCTACTTAACAATGTTCCAGAAGCATGTAGTAGCAAACATCAAAATGAAGGCCCATACCAAGTAAGTGAATAACCATAAAAATAGCACTGAGGAAATGATTCTGACAGAAAATTGAAGGTGACAATATGTCAAAATTTTCTTTGAAGTACTGAAAAATGCCTAAATATATTCATCACCACAAAAGAACATACTCTTAAGTAGTCATAAGAAGGAACTTAAGAAGCACCTCAGGAATGTACTTCAGGCGACATGGCCCAAAAAACAGACCACACTACAATACGAGCATTATATGATTCCTACCCTCTCTAAGGCCAGCTGTCATCTAGATCGGGCTTCTTGACAAAGATCTGGTTGTATTGTGGTCGTGACATCTGTAGGAAAATTCACTCAGTAATTAGTGCAAGACAAAAAATTCCACAATACCATATATAGCAAACTATGTAAACCAAACAGCACTTGCATCCCATTAGTCATTTCTCCCTCTCTATTTCCTAGGATGAAGAGGCTAGCTATTATTTTCAGCTCTCTATTTGAGTTAGCATTCCAATAGCCTAGCTATTTGAGAAGCGAGTGAGGAGGCGCTCGCCAAATCTAGCTAGCGGCCGGGAGAAAATAGCGACTCGATAAAAATGAAGAGGAGAATAAAGAACCGGTTGGAGTCCATTTCTTGAGTCATATTAGGTAAATATACAATGAAGAGCAGGATAAAGAACCGGTTGGAGATGCCCTAAGGTAACTAAATCACATATGAACAAGATTTGCTACTGAGCTTTCTGAAGGTGATATCTATGCCTCCAAATTAAATTACCTGGCTGACAGAATCACACAATTATATGAAGGATTATATCTCTAGTGCTAATGGTTTCGATTGGAAAATCATAGTTCATACAGTAAAAAGATCTACATGGACAAAAAATACCACCATGCTACCTGTCATTCAACACCATCAAAATTTCCAGCCGTGTGGAGAGTACTTACATTCAATTAGCCACCAAATCTCCTACGGTTTCAAACTTTCAATTGAGTTCTTTATTTGTTACCATTTCATCACCATAAAGGCCAACGTGCGATGCGAATTGGGCATAAACCACCCTACTCGATCTCTTTCCAGCAAGCGCGGCACCAAAATTTGACCCGATACTAGAGGCGAAATTTGCAAGGGGGGAGCGACGAGGGGCGCGGGCTTACGAGATCCTTGAAGAGGAGGAAGGCGATGAGGAAGAAGAGGACAAAGAGGACCTCGAACTCGGCGAGGCGGACGAAGCGGAACACCTTGTCCACCGCCCTCGTCAGCAGCCCGGGCTCCCCGCGCCTTCCGCCTCCGACTCCTCCCCGCTGCTGCCGCATCCCTCCCGATCGCGCGCGAAGATATACCTTGGGGGGAGGGAGAGCGCGGGGAAGGCAGGGGTTACTAGATCTCCGTCCGGCGGCGTGGGACGCGGCGGAGGAGAGGCCTCGATCTGTCGATCCCGAGTTGGTTTCGCGGCGCGGAGGAGGAGGAGGTCGCGACGAGGAAGGAGAGATCGGAGTGGGGGAAGGGACGGACGGGCCCGAGATAACAGGTTCGGATTTCGGAGTCTCCGGAGCCTCTGCTAATGCTAGTACCAGCTTAACGTGGGTCCGTCCGATTTCGGATTGAACGGTGGAGAGAACAAGGTCTGTTCTTTTTGTCTTCGCCTTATGACTTTTAACTGTACCATATGATTTTTGATCTGTTTGTGTGAGAGAGTATGGAGTAATAAAAACTCATGTGCAATTTTGATCGATATAAATGAAGTCGCTACATTGTGTACTATAATCAATTTATAGACACCGTCTTAAAAAGTCACTTTGTTTAAATAAATCAAAAAGTAATTTTTAAAAGCTGAAAAAAATAGATCTAATAAAAGCCAGAAGTGGAAGCCCTCACCTCCTCGGAGCAGAGCCTCAGCGAGTGCACCGCATGACAAGTGGAGGTCGTGACACTGCATCTTAGCCATCTGATCAACACGATAATTGATCTTGTTTGTTTGTCTATTAATTAGCGGATTTACTCGCACAATTGTATGGCTATATATTATAATATAATTATCTTTGGTATATAACTTTACTGCCTATAATTAAAATATAATTATATTTACTATGTAACTCTAATATATATAATCTGATCTTCTCGATTATTGTGAGAATTTTTAGGATTTTTTGTTATGATTATCGTGGGATTTTTTCTCTCAAAATAAAGAGGTGTCTTAAATGTGACTGATTATTTTTATTTATAAAGATGAGATATTCAGTTCATGTCACGATTGAATGCTATGATTAGAGCCCATATTATCACGTGACAAAGGGATTTTCATACCGAATAGCGTCGCTTTAATGTTGCAGATGCGGTGATCTATGCCAAAATAGCTCTCATGGCAATTGATAGGTGAGCTAACGTACTATGATTCATCAATCATGACACTCTTGTTCAACTAGACACAAAAGGGCAGCAAAAGGACGGAAAATGAGACATGCTTGCATTCATTTACAGAACATTCTCCAGTTCAGTTTGCACAGGCAGGAATTAGACTTTATCCCTTTCTTTTGAAGGTGATTATTACGGTGAGCACAACATACTTCATCAAATAAAACAGGATGCAGAAGCCACCGATTGGTAAACATAGATCCATATTCACGAAGGGACACAACTACACTACTTCCTTACACAGACTTTGGTATACCCTGGAAAAATACAAAAAAAGGTGCTCACTGCAACCTAAACGACTACTTGACCGCAAAAGGCTATACCAAGATGAGTAAAGACAAAAGAATATATGCTAGCATATGTTACACTGGAAAGAATCACTAGAGCATAGTTTGTGACTAGAATACATCGATTTACACAATACAGTTACGAAAGGGGGAAAATATTGCGTGGAACTAACTAAACCAAGAGATATGATATCTTCCTATGATTCGGAGAAAAAGCAATCGTATCAGATGGTCCACTTTGAGGTAACTTGAGCACTTCGTCGAGGTTTCATGGGAATCTGGGACAAGTTTCTCTTTTTCATGTTTGAGGAGACGGTATGGCTGAAATAATCTTGGCTTTTCTGTGAAATGGCCGCGGCCTGCAAATGCGGTTTTCTCAAAGGAATGAAGGTACGTGACTTCGAGGGGACCCCTTTCGAAGATTCAACACTTTTAGGTGAATCCCATTTGCTATGATTCACAAAACTCTGTGATCTACCAACTATCTCTGGCCTCTTTTCCTTTGGACTTGGAATGTTTCTGCTTTCCCTAGTTTCCGCGGAGTACATTGTCTCCTCCCCACTGCTAAAGCCGTCCCTCTCATCTCCTAATTCTGATATCTCCAGAGGAGAGGAACTGGACTGCACCTCACTCCAGCAATATTCCTGGTAAGCAACATTGTGAAGAGTTTCGCAGTTGTTTTGCACATTGCCCAGCCGTGATTCATGTGAAACTGAGCAGTTTGGTTTCATCTTATTCTCATCAGACATCATTTGCTTTAGAGGAAGTGGTAGGCACATAGATCTTGGATGCCCTGGAGGAAACCTAATATCCATAAGTGAAGCCGGTTGCCCATTCTTGGGTTTGGACATCTGTGAATTCGGATCTCGTTGCTCGTGAAAAGAGTGTGAATTAACATAATCATTTTCACCATACAAAATCTTAGCAGATGCTGAACTGCATGATCCATGGTGCAACGTCGGTCTTGGTGATATCTGTGATGATGACGATACATCGCTGCCTTCTCGCTCCATGGTCTTAATATAATGAATATGACCAAGAGAAGAGTGCTCACTTCGTTGTCCGGCAGATATTAATCGTGCAGGAGTCATCATTGGCTTGCTAACATCTTCCAAGCTACCGCTCCAGTGCTGTTTTAACCATACACATACTGCAGGAATGGGGATCCCAAACTGTGTTGGCACATCCTTGTTTGATGCAAGGAGTGCAGTTGATGATGCGGAAGCATACCCTGTAGGTGTAAAAGGTACAAGCTTCATTGGATCACAGACCATAAAAGCTAGATTCCCATGCATATCAAAACCAGCAGATCCAGGGCGCCACAACACTTCATCAGTTGAGAACTTTATAAGGTTGTCCGTTGCTATTACAACCTTCCCCTCGCCTACCACCAAATCTTTTCCATTAGTGTGGCCCAGGAGCAAAACTGTACTGCCAAGGTCCAACCTGGGATTCAAGCAGGTTTTCAGGAAATGAGGCTGTTGCCCATGTGAATTTGAGTCATCATCCACAACGTCAAACCCGACTATTGTCAGGTCAAGAATGGGACTAGTAATAAAGAATCTGAAATATAGAAACAAAATGTAGAAGTGGTGAAATGTCATAGCAAAGGCATGCGAAACAAAAGACCCATTTGAGTAAATTCTACTCCAAAGTAAATACTTGCTAAGCTTATTCAAGCTCTAACAGCAAAGAGAATGCACGTCTATTTTTTTCACAAGAATTAGTTCTTTAAAATCACCTTTCATTTCTTCATATAATCGTACAACTAAGTTTTGAATGTTGTTGAGCTGTTGGCCAATGAATTTTTCTAGAGGAAATACAAACTGATCCCATCTTGAGTAAAGAATGCATTAAAAACAACATGTCCTATGCCCATCAATCAAGTGAACCAAGGACCACTTTCAGCAGACATACCCCCCCACTGATTCTTATCTAGTCGGGCATCCGAAATTCAAGAGAATTTATGCCTACTTGTACAGACAGGTGAGGTGATGCTATGCGGCTATACCAGCTTTCCTGTTTGCAATTGTACAAAATCGACTATAATCCTTCGTACCTCAACAAATGACAACAAGGATTTCTGACTTACATATTGTGCGGTCAGAGAGCTTTGCTATTTGGTAATTAATTACTTTAAAGTTGTCCGTAAATCTGTTAGATCTTTAATCTCACCAAAATCATATTAACAAGACATTATAATCTATCTAAACCTGGTTGCATTTGATCATCGACAACCAAATAAAATCAAAACATTATCCCCGCTCGAACGTACGGTTGCTACAATAACTGAATGCATTAGTAAACATCAAGCTTGTGCAGTTCCATGACCACAATCCCAAATGATCCCCAGAACCATATGGAAGTCATTAAGTCAACCCCACCACAATGGCCCCAAGTCTTGAGCTTTCGCGCAAGCATGACATCTTTTCGCTCAAATGCGGAAACCAACATGGCATTGACCCATAAATTCACCAAAAACTAGAATTTCTAGCAACATTGCAACTGGGAATCAGTAGAGAGAACTATCAGCTTTACATTTACTGATGAAAATTAGATCTTTTCACACCACGGTGCAACATCGAACAAACCGAGTACGAGTGCAGCGCAAAGAAATTGCTAAAGGCGTTGCATTCGCTATCAAAATCGAGGGAAAATTGTATATGTGCCCCATAGTTAGCAGGGACTTGTAAGTTTGCCCCACACTTAGATGGCTTTGCTATTTTGCCCCATACTTGGAGTGCCCCCTTGTTATTTTACCCCACTACCCACTTGGCTGATTTTTTAGCATGGGAAAAGACCGATCTACCCTTAAGGGGTCGCCGGCGTGGAGGACGGCGCGGGCGTGGCCGGCGGCGGAACGGAGGCAGGCGGCGGGGTGGCAGGCGCGGAGGGGGCGGGGTTGGCCGGGGGCGGCGCAGCCGGGGTGGCTGGAGGCGATGCAGCCGGGGTGGCCGGAGGTGGCGCGGTGGCGTTGGCCGGCGACGACGGCGCGGGGACTTCGGTGGCCACCCGCTCATCGCACTGTCGGCGTCCCTCCTCGCCGTCTCCGTGGTTCTCCTCATCGCCTTGCTCGTCCGCCACCTGGTGCAGCGCCGGCGGCAACGGGGCCGCCAGACCGCGCCCCAGGAGACGCCGCTGACGCACCGAGGTCGCCGTCCACCGAAGTCCCCGCGCCGTCGCCGCCGGCCAACGCCACCGCGCCGCCTCCGGCCACCCCGGCTGCACCGCCTCACCGCCTCCAGCCACCCCGGCTGCGCCGCCCCCGGCCAACCCCGCCCCCTCCGCGCCTGCCACCCCGCCGCCTGCCTCCGTTCCGCCGCCGGCCACGCCCGCGCCCGCGCCGTCCTCCACGCCGGCGACCCCTCAAGGGTAGATCGGTCTTTTCCCGTGCTAAAAAAATCAGCCAAGTGGGAAGTGGGTAGTGGGGCAAAATAACAAGGGGGCACTCCAAGTATGGGGCAAAATAACAAAGTCATCTAAGTGTGAGGCAAATTTACAAGTCGCTGCTAACTATGGGGCACATATACAATTTTCCCCAAAATCGAATCTTTCCACAGCGCATTGCAACATCAAGCGATTCCCGGGCGAAACCACCGCAAAAATGTAAATCATCAGGCACCGCATTGAACAATCAAGCAACCCCAAGCGGAAGCGAAGCACGAAATCCAATAAATGGCCGCGGGGTATGTTACCTCTGGGGGACCAGGCGGGATGGGAGGCGGCCGTGGCTGAGCCGGACCTCGGCGGCGCCCCCCGCGGCGGCCGAGGGGATGGTGCCGTGCGTGGTGAGCAGGAGGCCGCGGTGGATGAGGAACCCACTTCCGCCTTTGCCTCCTTCTTCTCCGCCACAGGGGAAGGATACAGCCGCGACGGCGGCGCCCTTTGCGGCGAGGATGGTGGACTTGATCCGCTCCAACTTGGCCCCGCCGGAGCAGAAGCACCATCCCGTGCCGTCGCCCAGGACCCCCATCCGACGCTGCTGCTCTTCCCCTCCTCCGGCAAGTGGCTGCGACGGCGGCGGCGTACGGACGGTGCTGCCGAGCGGCTCCTGTTTTGATTTCGTGCTGAGAGAAGGCAACGGGAGTCCTGTTCTAGCACCGAACGTGACACAGTGTACTCATGTCATGTCTTATGTGATAATTGCCTCTGTCGTGTTTCTTCCTGGGATGCCTTGCGTTATCCTAAAATTCTGCTGCTTCCGAGTTTCCATTAATCATAAATTCATTCAAACTGAAACTGGGGCCACGACTGCGTTTGGTGTCTTTTTATTAGACTCTTGTGAGAATATTTAGGCACGTTCAAAAGTGACGTGGTTTTAGTTTAGCGGGGATTTTTGGCTGATTACCAAAGATTGAAGGAGCAATGATATTTACGTTGAGAATTACTCTATTTAAAGTAGCTTCTACAGTTACTCCTACAAATAGCTTATAGAAACAACTTTTAAAAACTACTCTATTCAAAAGCCAACTTTTAAGAGCCAAAAGCAGCTGTTTGGAACTAGAGATGCAAACGGATCGAATACGGACAGATAATGTCTCTATCATATTTGTATCCGTGTCATTGTAGTTTATTTTCTTGTACTCAATTTATATTCATAGAATTAAATTGATTACTTGTTATCCTAGAATTGCAAATCTTGACATAAACTTAGGGTATTGGTGCACTTAGAGAGTTGGGACTTGTCGAGAGAGAGATCGTAGTTGTTCTAGTGCTGAATTGGAATTAGTTCAGCGAGTGTCAATGTCACTGTGTCATCCCTTTAGGGTTTACTAAATTGGATGGTTGTAGTTGAATTACAGATGACAACAAGAGAGGAAAGATGCTAAGTTAGGGTTGAGATTGAGTAGGTAATAGGCCTTCTCTAGTTTCGGTTCACCAATTGATGGTCTTAGTCTAGCAAAAAAATATAATAATCTGGGTTCATACTTGGCATTCTGGGATATTACTCATACAAGTCACTACAAACAACATTGGCATTCACCCTATCACAGTCCATCCCCTGGCATTACCACTTAATCAACTAGCATTTCATGACAATTCAAGACCTAGACACCTCATCTAATTCTTGAAACTACTAGTCTACCCAAATACTTTAAATAAGGTAGGGTAATTCATAAATATCGAGAAATAGAAACTAAACTATTAGCCCAGAATAAATATTCATATCATAATCAAGACTTACAAAAGGATTCCCGAACTAGAGGTGGAGCAGGATGGGGTGTTACCCCATCCTAGGATTGATGTTGAGAATAGACAGAGGAGAGCTGACATTCTGACTCTCTAGAATATTAACTCATTCTCTCCTAAGGCTTACTCCACTCTCCCTTTCCTACTCTAAACTTAATTGCTCTTGCATCTCTTGTTGTACATTGTTTCTCACGACCTTCTCAAGTGAGAAGGTGGTGGAGTGAGTGAGTTGAGGAGTAGAGGCCCTCCTATTTATACCCTTGGTCGGCTGATATAGGTCAGTTGATCAGGCGGTGTAGGTGGGCGATGTGGTGATCATGTGCGATGGAGTAGTGTAGTCCTCAAGTCAGGCATCGTGGTTGACTTGGCAGGCCGGTGCAGATGGACAACGAGGATTTGTCAATGATGGCACAAAGAAAATGTCCTCCATGCATCACATCCACGCGAAGTTCGGCCGGTGTGAACCTAGTTGGCCAGGCGACCAATTCTTTGCTTGGGCTGCATGTGTTTGTGACATCTTGTGGACTGCACACCGGGCGATGTAGTGAGTTGGGCCTGTTGGTGTCTTCATGGGGTGCTCATGGTTGCCCTCGGGTGGCCCATGTTGCACACTAGCTAGTGTGTTGAGTTGCGCTGGCTAATGTAGGTTGTGGCTGCCTCTGTGTTGGGCGAGGTAAGCGGGCCGGCTGGTGTGTTCGGCCGAGGTGAGCGGGCCAGCCGGTGTGAACATGTTGGCTGACCAATGTATATGTAGGCTAGCTGGTCTTGGTGTCTGCCATGTTGGCCAAGAAATTAGGGTGAATTAGTGCAAATAATCTGCGCTTCTCAATAAATGCTTCTTTCAAACCTAGTCTTTTGTTTGATTCCAGTGCAATTTTCTCCGAGTGGAATTGCACCAAAGAAACCTAAA
>JACBGG010000277.1:0-85000 GCA_017311315.1 Dendrocalamus latiflorus
AACTATCTTAAGCTTTATGCTTTTATTGCATTGCTTCTCTTGTTTACTTGGTTTTCTACTGTATCTCTGTTGCACAATGGCTGTGCAGCCTTCACGCTGCTGCACGGTCGTCGTGTGACAGAGGCCACGTGTCGCCCCCCGAGGCTACCACACAACCACCGTGTGTCAGACGCGACATTTTTGCCATTTCGGCGTAACGATTTTTATTCTTGTAAATACAGGTTCAAATAACGCTAAAAGTGCCAAAAAGTCAAAATTATCAGGAAAAGATAATACTCAGCTGGCATGACGCGCCTCCTAGTCGCGCCAGGTGCTTGGCGCGCTCTCCCACCACACAAGGGGGCTATTTCCGCGAAAACAATATCTACGGGGTCATTTTCACAAAAAAAAAACTATTCCCAAAGAGCCCAACAAATTTTTATGTAGTTTCTTTTAAAAACATATCGATGGCTTGCAGACAGTCCCGTACGCTTATAGTTAATTCTTCAGAGCAAGATCGCACGAGAATGACAAAAACAGCTCATCCGGATTATGATCAGCAATATGACGGTTTTTCTCTCTCGCTCTCTCTATCCTTACTCGCCGAGTGCATGTCAAAGCAAAGCCCGCGAGAGTGCGTCTTAAGGCCCAAAGAAGCGTACTGGGCTTCGTAGCAGGAGTGCGATTCAATCGTGGGTTTGGGCAGACATTTACAGACTTCTGGGCCTCACTGGGTCGACTGTCGTTCTCACTTTCCTCCATCCTTCCCATGCAAGTCCTGTCTGTCCTCTCAAAGAATTGCAGCGTGGCTTATTCAATCAGAGTATACATGCACGCACGCGTCCAATAGGAAAGCGACGAGGAAAAAGGAAACGATGGGAAAGTTCAATCCTTGATGTGCATCCTCCCTTGTACTCCCTCAAAAAAGAAGGAAAGAAAAATAGGAAAAGAAGTGTCAAGCGTATACTGTGTCCCGGTTGTGGAGGGCATGGTGGTTACAAATGCAAGGAGGGCTGCACAAGTACATTCGCACCGTCCACTCGGGCAAAGAACGGATCGATCAAGTAGAAGAGCACCCAACTTTTAAAGTAAAACTGAACGATGAATAGTGATTATTTTATTTTTTTTATGTGCTTTAAGATTAATGTAAAACATGGAAGTACTACTTAAAACACAGGGATATCTGTTCTAAACAAAAGAAAGACAACTGCGCAGCACGATAGTTTCGATGGAAACATCAATCTCACCACGTCGCGTTCGCGGCTCGCACGACCTGAAACGAAGCGCATTTCATCCGGACACGTCCAGGAAAATAGGAGAAGGAAGCGAGATCACAGAGAGACACAGGCTCATTCTGGCCACCACCACCCCTCCCAAATTAAACAAGCTTTGTTTGCTTGACTGGGTCTGTGTGGCTTGGAGCCCATGCATCTCCTACCTTGGCTCCCAAACTCATGCCTCGCCCTTTAAAAGCGTCGGCCATTGCCGTCTCCATCTCGTTCTCGAGATGCATGCCACGTTCGTTTCTCTGAAGAACTCCTTGTCCATCTATGTACGTTTGCTCATTGATCACCAACTGGAGACGCGCCTGAATAAGTAGATAGGTAGGTTTTGTCTGAGGCCAAAGCAGACGACTCCAGTGTTCGATCGCCGGCACAAATCGCCATGTCTTTCACCGGCACGCAGGACAAGTGCAAGGCATGCGACAAGACCGTCCATTTCATCGACCACCTGACGGCGGACGGCGTCTCCTACCACAAGACATGCTTCAAGTGCAGCCACTGCAAGGGGGTCCTCTCGGTATATATGGCCTCAATTTCATGTTCCAACTGCAAATTTCTTTGTTGTGATGCTCTCTCTCTCTCTCTCTCTCTCTCTCTCTGCGCGCGCGCGCGTGTGTGCCAAATGTAGTGATACATATGTTCATTTCCATGGGGAGAAATCCAGTTTCATTATTTGTGTTATTTTGGGGCAAAATGAAAATTTAGTAAGATGGTTTGCCTTTCTGTTACGCATCACCTCTAGATGTGCAACTACTCTTCCATGGATGGTGTCCTCTACTGCAAGACTCACTTTGAGCAGCTCTTCAAAGAGACGGGGAGCTTCTCAAAGAAATTTTCGCCAGGTAATGCTAAGCCACAGTAGTTTCCACATTGTTCTATACTAATAAGAAATGAACATGTTCTGAATTTTTTATCCGTTACTCAGGTGGCAAATCTTCAGACAAGAATGACCAGGTACAGCAACCCAAACTGTGAACCTTCTCTTTTCAGCATTTCATGGTTATCTGTCAACAACTGTGTTAATTAGCAAATTATTTACACTGTTAATTTGAAATTTTGTGCAGGCAAAAGCTCCAAGCAAGCTATCTTCTGCGTTCTCTGGAACTCAAGATAAATGTGCGGCCTGCCAAAAAACTGTGTACCCACTGGAGAAGGTACAGGGACCTGTTACTCCGACAAAGTAGCACCACACAAATATCAAACCGTCAAATATCCGTAAAAAATATCAAAATAATTTTTGTTGATCAAATCATAGCCACATCGAACTAGCACAAATCAACTTGTTTCCTAAACTTGATTTTTTTTTTGTTCAGCTAACTTTGGAAGGCGAGTCGTACCATAAGAGCTGCTTTAAATGCTCGCATGGAGGCTGCATCCTGACAACGTCTTCCTACGCCGCGCTCAACGGAATCCTGTACTGCAAGATCCATTTCTCACAGCTGTTCAAGGAGAAGGGCAGCTACAACCACCTCATCAAGACCGCGCAAACAAAGAAAGGGTCCGAGGAGGCTGCAGCCGAGTCAGGGGTGGAGGCTGAGACAGAGGCCAAGGAGAATAGCAGGAACTGCCCCCACAAGACGCGACATAGAACAAAGATTAGGAGCAAAGCAAAGAAAACAGAACCAGATATATATAAAACCTCTGCAATTTTCAGATAGTAATTTGCAGTGCTTCCTTCCTTCCTTTTTTGTTCTGCCTCTGAAAGCTTGGTTTTTGTCAAGCTGGAATTGTATCACTTGTTGACTTGTCACTTTGATATGCATCTATTGGTTTTCACAGCCAAAAACGTTGCTTTCGATGCATGAAGGTTTCCTTGGTATCTATTATATTATTAAAGCAAAAGTAAAAAGAGCCACTATGTACGCTCTCAAGAGGTAAAAATTCCAACATTAAACAGAAGAAAAAGAGAAAGATCCACACCGTTGATTGTGGTGGATCTAAATTATAATGATACAGATTAATAAAGAGTCTATGTCAAGTACAATCCAAAAATAACTTAAATTCGGAATAAAAAATAAAATAAAATTAGCAATATGATTTCAATACGAATTCCTAAGTAAAATTAAATAAAAATAATTCAGAATTAAAATTAAATAAAATTAACAATCAAATTTGTATATGAATTCCAACAAAACAATAACTGAAATTCAGAATTAAAAATAAAATAAAACTAGCAATTTGACTAAGATATAAATTCCAAATTAAAATATCTAAACAACTTTAAATCACAATAGAAATTAAAGAAAAAATACCAATTGGATTTGCGCATGGATTCTAACCAATAAAATTGAAATTTGAAATAGAAAACAAAAGAAAATTTGCAATTTGATTTTAATACAATTCCAAATTAGAATTCTTAAATAACTAAAATTTTGTATAAATTAAACAAAAATAGCAATTTGGTTTTCATACAAATTCTTAAGTAAAATCCCTAAATAAATATAATTTAAAATAAAAATTAAACAAATATTAGCAAAATTATTTGCACACGTATTCCAACCAAAAAATTATTGAAATTTAGAATTATATATATATATATATATATATATATATATATATATATATATATATATATATATATATATATATATGATGTATTAAAAATCCTAAATAGCTTACAAGATACCTAAACATATTTTCAAATATCTAAGTTATATTTTTTTTGGTACTAAAAACTTTAAAATAAATCTAACCGTGCAAATACATGGGCCACCTTTTAGTTCTTTGAAAACGAGTGAGACAAACACTTCTATTATATGACTTTTTGTTGGGAAAATTGTGAAAGTCTATTTAAGTACTTGACGTCTATATAGTATAAAATATTCCATAATAAAAATGTAACGGTCATACATTACAACACGTACAAATGAATCTAAGAGACCATGTACTAGATCTAAGTTATGTTTGTGATGAAAAATTGGCACTTTGGTTGAGTTAAATTAGGATTTTGCAATAGTTTTAGAAAATCCAACTTACTGCTAGTGTTCATGGTCGGACTGGTTGGTGGGACCGATTAGACCGCTGGAAGGAAACGGTTGAACCAACCTTGAACAACGGTCTGATCGGTGGTCCAGTGTAACCAGAGTTTGGGAGCGGTCAAACCGCCAAGGTGGTATGACTAATTTCTAGTTGGTGGCTAATTTTTCAGAGAGCATGTTTTAGAGTTGGGCTTATGAGGTCGGATCAGCTATGGTTGGCGATTGGACTAGGGGAGTTGGCCAGTGTGAAAGGTGCTGAAAATATGGTCACACCAGGTAGCTGGTCAGACCAACCAGTAGTTGGCGATCTAACTGAGGCGGTCCTACCAGCGTGAAAAGAGCGATCGGACCGATAATTGTGGCTAGAGATCATGGTGAGTTGAACTGAGTTGGTTTGATGTCAGTTCATGGCTTGGGAGCCATGAGGGTTTATGTTGCATTGCATCATGTATGGTTTTGACTACGTGAGTTAAGTACATGGAACTTATGCTCGACATGGTTGTTTGATATTTAGATATACATGTAGCTTGGAGGACTTAGCGGTCTACGACAAATAGACCAGAACTAGGCAGAAAAGCTGAGGTCTAAAGCGGTCATAAGGCTAAGTGAGATTACATGGCTCAAGCGTGAAGCACAGAGAAGACAAGAATCATGGAGATGTGAGTTAGTATATGTGGTGCGCCAAGTGACAAGGCTGATGCACATAGATACAGTTTGGGGAAGTCTGAATGCGTGAAGATATAACGGTTAGTTATTGGCCACTACGGGCTACATGTCAAAAGCACGTGGAGATGTTTTGAGGTGAAGATAAAAACGGAGTCAAGGGAAGGGGTTTGGAAGATTCGTCAAGGGTATTTTGGTAGTTGGTCAAATACCAGGTTAGTGTCTTGATCAAAACGGTGGCACTGAGAAGTGCAAAGAAGGAGTGATTTAGGTCAAGGGGAGTTAAAATTGTAAGTGAATTAATTGCTAAAGAGTTAGCGGGTTGAGTTTTGTAAATGTTTTGAGAAGCATGCATATGTGTGTAAAATCCATGTTAGTGGAGTTGACGGATTTTTCTGGTAAACTTAATGGGTTGGACCCATTAAGAGTTGTGCTGATTATTTAGAGGGAAGAAGAGGAGGTGGCAGCCTCAAGAATTCAAGGGTTTTTGTTTTGCTCTACTACCTTATCTACTTCTATGGTTGTGTGAGAGAGATGTTGAGAGGAAAGAATAGTGTTTTAGCTACACTTTATAATCATCCATGAGTATGTAAATCTCATCCTCCACTGAAATAGATGAAAGGATTGTCTTAATCATGTCCTTTTTGTGTTTTTTCTTGGCTAATCTTGTCCACTGAAATAGATGAAAGGATAGTGTTTTGAGCTTGATTTATGATTTTGAGTTTGTAGGAGTTCTAGTCCAATCTCTTACTTAGACTAACTTGATAGGACATGTGAAAATAGATCTAGAAGAGCTCATGTCTTAGATCCTCACTAGCAAGAAGCAATTTAAGATTTATGGTTTTTGGTGTTCTTGTGACCTAGATTCGATTCTCTTCAATTTAATAAATTCGAGCCTAAGAACCCTGTGATTCTCAATTAGTTTAAGTTCTTATTGCCTTGAACTAGTCTTATGTAGAACTTGGAAGTATTGGATTGAGTAAATTTCTGAGATTTGAGTTTTTGTCCCGAGAGGTTTTCAGGTCTAGAACAGGGGATCGGTTAGACTGGGTTCAGACCTACGGTAGGACAAGCTAGCCAGTGTGATCGGCCTCAGCCCCACGGTCATACCAGCCCATCAACGATGATCTAATCGGACATGTAGAAGGATTGCTGATTTTGTTGGCTGTTGTTGCTAGCTTTGTTTTGCCTTATTATGTATTGTCAATAATGTGGTATAAGCATAAATTTGTATTTAATTCCAGCATAAAAGATAAATACACAAGCATGACATAAATGGCATAGAAATGACTTAATCAACATATAAACATATGAATCTTTTAAGTCATTGCAAAAGAAATATATGCCCAATCTAAATGCCATATAAGAGTTCAAGATTAGCATAACCTCATGTAAACAAGTGCATTGCTAATCTCAACAAAAGCTTAACATATATGATCAAGTTTAGCATGTTATCAACAAGTTGAATTTTATTAGTTGCCCTCAGAGGGCTAGTTGCACAAGACTTAATCTTGGCTATCTCCGCCATGACAAAATCTAATTTTGATTATATATGACAGTTATAAATTAAATCTTAAGCTAAAATTAAACCTTTAAATTAACAAAGGCTAATCAGATCATAAAAATAGCTTGCTAGATAGTGCAGAAGGTTCCTTAAAAATCAATCTTTCATTCATTCTACTAATTCAACAGGATAATAAGGTTCGGCAAAGATCAGAAATGATCAAAGCTAACCACTGCACAGATCTAACACTGAGACCAACAAGAAATGAACAACAAACTTGATGATCAGAAAAATAACAGATTTAACTGAAAGCTCAAGACCAATCTACCATTACATTCATATATAATCTTAGTATTATGTCATTTCATCATAGAGCGATCAATCCACAGAAAGTTATTTGCAATTTTCAAGCTAGTGAAGTAGATCACAAAATTGCAAAGAGTTAGCAGCTAATGTACTCACAACAGTGGTGATATTCGAAATCACCGTGACGAAACTGAATGAGGCAAGGCACGCACACAACGCTGTCCCAGAAAACCTAGCACCCCTCTGTGGCCTGCCACAGAAGAAGAATGTGGTAGACGGAGATACAATGCCCACTCCAACCTCAGGTAGCCGACGCCGGAGTTGAAGGTCAGGGTTGATGCCGCACAAGACCAATGAGAGATCCAGCCGAGAACGCTTGTGAACACCAAGAACAGGTCACAAATCTCCCACAAAACGCAGCACAAGTCCAAGCCAAATCAACCTCTAGAGGTAAACCCCACACCTTTTCTCTCGGCCAAATCCAAGAAAAGGCTCAAGAAAACCACATGGGGGAAACCCTAAAATGGCGATTCAAGCTCCTCAGCCGACGGCGACAGGAAGAAACCCGGCCAACGGCTCTCAAGACTCAAGATTGAAGAACTATTGAGGGAGATTTGAGATCAAGAGTGAAGAGAACTCACTGTTGCATTCGGTCACCAAAGAGAGGGGAGACGCCATATATAGGGGAGCGGGGCGAAGGCTGGTAGGCTACAACCACGGCCAGCACCGAAACGCCCACGCTGATGATGCCTCCATCGCCGCCGCTGCCGCCGCTAGACTCGGTCGCCCCGGGCGATACGGTCGAAGCCACTCTGCGCCGCACGCGTGAAGCCAGACGGACGCGCACGTGCACGGGAACGGGAGGAGATGCAGTCTCCTCCTCTTATCTCCTCATTAGGCCCACTAACAGGTGGGCCCCACCTCTCTCTTTTTCCTTTTTCAATTAGAAAATTACCGAAATGCCCCTAAAAACAACATTATGTTGGTATGATCTGAGTTTGGTAACTATTGTAGTTCTTCGAGTGAAGATTTTGAATATCTCAGGAGGA
Organism: Dendrocalamus latiflorus; assembly: GCA_017311315.1. Lineage (NCBI taxonomy): Eukaryota > Viridiplantae > Streptophyta > Magnoliopsida > Poales > Poaceae > Dendrocalamus > Dendrocalamus latiflorus. The sequence goes on from JACBGG010000277.1 coordinate 7,763, forward strand.
AAAATTTTGGAAATCATATACTCCCCTGTGATTGCGAGTCGTACAGAATCATTACAAAAGGAAACATTCATGTATGACAACCGGTTGTGAAAAAACAAGTTGCATAAGTGAAAATTCTTGAGGAATCTCAGCATTGCATGCTCTGCCAGTATTACTAGACTGCCAGTACTCTATAGAGAACAACAGCATAACTAGATTCACCAGGATTCATTGCTCAATATTGTTTTGCGTGCTTCCGACAATTTACACAAAGGATGCCTCTTCTGTGCCGTCAAAGTACGCCCCTGTCGGGCCTTCATTCGGCATGAGGGCCAGCATGATGGGACCTCTCGCGCCTTCCTCGACCGTCAGATCCCCGGTGTGGAAGTTGGCGTCGGTCTTGACATAGCCAGGATGCACGCAGTTGACGCGCAGCGAGGCGTGCTCCTTCGCGAGAACCCTCGTGTAAGCATTGATAAGAGCCTTGGACACCTTGTAGGCTGAGAACCCTCCCTCAACTGGCCATCCATGGGGCTCCAGTTGGCCATTCTTGAAATCCCTGAGGAACAATGCTGATAGCTCATCCAGTCTCTCTTTGGACAGGTTGTCGATGTTGTCAAGCTCCTGTTTAAGTTCTTCACCACTGAAAAACTAGTGACGAAATGAACATTAAAATTCATGAGATAGCCTTGACAACTAGTACTGTATAATACTGCATGTCATGTTTTTTCAGATTTGATAGAAGTACCCTGAGCAATCCAAAAGAAGAGGAGATGTTAACAACTCTTGCATCGGAGGAGGATAGAAGCAGAGGAAGGAGCGCCTCCGTGACATTCTTGGTGCCGTGGTAGTTTGTTCGTAGGCATTCTTCTGCCTTCTCGTAAGGTTCTGTCGTCCGCTGCTGCAACCACTGGAGCCTCTCCATGGTGCCCATGCTTGCACACTGCTCTGATGCAACCAGTTATTACTACAGTCTACAGTTGAGCACCAGACAAGCGAAACAAACCCAGAAATATTTCTCCCTTTGACGGCATGATTTAACTATGCAGTAAATGTATCAGATCTGTGATGCTTTGCTTCAATGCACTAAATTTAAACGACAGGCCAAGTTTGATTTTTGTGAATTGTGCCCCTTTTTACTGGTTGTCTTGGTAAGACTAGTACTGTGATTCTTTATTATGAAGAAGGTTAGTTTATCGGTAACTTCATTTACTGTGGTTAGATGTAAGAGAGTGTCTAGACATCATCTGGATGTTTTTTTCTTAATTATTATCTAAATTTGTGACCTTTGAATTAGAGATCAAAAGACTCTTTGTTTTTAAAGGGAAGAGAAATTTTTTCAAAGGGGAGAGGGTAGAATTCAAAAGGAGAGAGAAAAATTCATGACCATTGAATTTCTAATCCAATAGTTCTTAATCTAGATAATAGTTAAGAAGAAAATATCTTAATAATGTTTAACAAAACTCTAGATGTAATTAGTGACCACGTCGGAGAAGGAACTCTGCCCACCACTTCTTGAAGAGCTGCCAGGTCGCCGACCTCCGTTGTCACCCCAGCGATTCCTGCGTTGTTGACCTGCAAATCATGAAGCATTCACGGCATAAACCATTTGCATAATGCAAAATAAAATCACTAATACAAAGTTTACCTCATGTCCTTCCTCCGTTCTTTTTTTACCTTAAGTTATTGACGTTTTATAGCATTCATAATGTCACTTTGACTGTTATTTTTATAATTTTTCATTAAGATTACTAATAAAATTATAAAAAGTAATTTTAATAACAAATCTAATAATATAATTTTTGTATAGTAAATCTAGATATTTTTAGATTTATTGGTGGTTAAACTTTGAAAAGTTGACAGCACTGATTCTAAAAAGTCAAATAAAAAGCAATCGGAGGAGTAATTCCCTACTAGCACGCTGCATACAGTAGCAAAGAAAACCCAACTTCTCATGTTCAAGAACTACGCAAAGGCGACAAGATTGTGGTAAAAGAAAGGGTACCAATATATCTAGCTTGCCGAACTCCTCCCTGACGAAATCAGCCAGGCGAGCAGCGCTCGATGGATCGCTGACGTCCAGCTGATGGAACACGACGTTCGAAAGCCCGAGCCCTCGAAGCGTGCCGAGTGCGGCGGCGCCCCTCTTCTCGTCCCTCGCCGTCAGGACGACGGCGACTCCGTTGGACGCCAGCTGCCTGCATATCTCTAGCCCAATGCCTTTGTTCCCTCCGGTCACCACGGCAACCCTAAAGAGAACCAACAAATTAGCCACTCAAGACTCAACAGAGCGATCTTTGAGGTTTGGATCATGCGTACATAGGAACAGAAGATTGATGCGCACCTTTTGTCAGATGAGCTGGTGACGCTTCCTTCCATCTGTGGAGAGCTCCTGGAGCAAGACGGATGATGCGTGTTCGGGTCGAAACGAGTGGAAGGCCGGAAGCCACCGTTGCGAGGACGGAATATCACCTCACATCTCTCTCCTGGAATGCTGTGCTTGGGAGGCAAATCGTCAATGATATCCATCAGTTTGGTTGCGCAGATGACACAACACAATGTCGATCACTTGTACTCCTTGCTGGGCCTGATTGGGTGGGTGATTAGGTGATTTGTCGACGGCCCTGTGTATTTGGGGTTTTTTTTGGGCTTATAATTTATTTTCACTGTTGACATAGTGGCTGATTTATTTTTGCATCGTAGCTGCTGATAGCTTTTTTTACGTAATTAAATTTCTAAAAAAATAAAAATAAAAAACAGGTTAGCCCATGATGGGCAATGAAAAGGAATACAGAAAAGGCAAAAAAAAAACCTTAAAAAGCCAAAAAGTTAGAAAAAGACGAAAAAAACTAGAAGTCAGAAGCTGAAGCTCAAATGAGCGTGGTCAAAAGCAATTTTGCAAAAGATTCCAACTCACATGCTCGCCTCGTCTCATGTCGGGTCGGGACAGCTCCGCCCGACCGTCGTTACGTGTTAGGTGGGGCAGGCTGGGGCTGTATAAATATTGGCATTTGGGCTAACTGGGCCATACCGCCCATAAAAATAATTGACTTTGGTGGTGCTTCAAACGGCTTAAAAGCTATGTCTTTTGGCTTCTACTGTAGGTTAAAAGGCTGCAATTATATTGTAGCGGTTGTTAGCTTTTTATGAATAAAAAAGAAAAGAAAAATAGGTATCAACAATCTTGCAAGTGACATCAGAGTGGGTTGCTATGGAATCAGAGAGGTATGTGAACCATCCCCCATGCTAGATGGTACTGATTTTGTTTTTTGAAAGTGTCGTATGCAAGTTTATATATAGAGACTCAAGGTAGTAACGTTTAGAATAAAGTTTGTACACCTTATGTGGTTCTTGCTACTGTTACTAATCTAAATAAAACAGATGTTGATTTAAATGCTCAAACTTGTAATTTGTTGTTTCAAATGATTTCTCACAAAGAATTTGATTGTGTAGCTTATATTAATTATGCCCACTTAATATAGAAAACTCTTTGCGATTATCATGAAGGAACCACTAAAATTAAAAAAATGCGTAAAATTTTTTATCAAAAAGAATATTCTGATTTTGCTATGAAGCTCGATGAATCTATTGATGATCCTTTGCTCATTTTGAGAAAATATTGAGTAATTTGTTCGGTGTTAATGTTATTCCTACTGATGAAGATAATACAACTAAAATTTTGAGATGTTTAATTTTTGAGTGGTTGATGGTTGTTGCAACTATTAATCAAATTGTCGATCTAGATACTTTAACCATGAATAATCTTTATTCTAAATTGAAAACCTATGAGTTGGAAGCTTGATAGATAGATCTTCATCTTTCACACTTGTGACCAACTTTGTGCAGACTGTTTCGTCAAGTTCTTTGTCTTCCTTATCTTCTTTTTCAGAGAAACAGTTTGAGCACCATCACCTCCGCCAACCGTCTGTGCCCCGAGCCGCCGCCGCCTGCCACAGTCTGTCATAACGTGCTGTGCCACCTCTAGCTACGCCGCCTCTACCCACGACGCTCGAGTGCCGCCCCTCAGCCGGTCGCGCAGCCCCTGGCCCACGACGCCCGAGTGAATGATGCGTGTCGGGGTCGAAACGAGTGGAAGGCCGGAAGCCACCGTAGTGAGGACGGAATATATCACTTCACATCTCTTTCCTGGAATGCTGTGCTCGGGAGGCAATCGCCAGTGGTATCCATCAGCTTGGTTGCGCAGATGACACGACACAATCTCGATCACTTGTACTCCTTGGTGGGCCTGATTAGGTGGGTGATTTGGACGATTTGAAAGCAATTTTACAAAAGATTCCAATTCTCGTGCTCGCCTAGTCTCATGTCGGGTCGGGACAGCTCGCCCGACCGTACAAATATTGGCATTTAGGCTAACTGGCCAGCTGCCCATAAAATTGATTGACGGCTTGAAAGCCATATGTTGACTTCTATTAGGTCAGTTTCAGTGGAAGTTTCATCTGCATTTAATAGGCTGTCACATAGGTATTTTTAATGATATGACAATATTTTTAAGAAGAGAGAGAAGAAGTGAGTTTCATCTAGATGAAACTCTCTTGGCACGATTACCAACTCTATATGCGTCATGAAATTAAATGTCTATGAAATAATAGAATGAAACTATGCATTGAAGATGGATGTTTCATCCATGTTTCATTTCATTTTACATGATGTGGTAGTCTTGGAAACAACGTCATGAAACTCTCCACTGGGAATGGCCTAGACTAATAGGCTATAACTATGTTATAGCGATAGTTAGTTTTTTATATTAAAAAAGAAAAGTAATAAAAATTAAAAATTAAAAACACTATTTTATCTTTTAAGACAACGTAAAGGAATAAGGGAAAAAGGAAAATAAAAAAGTTCAAAAGCTAAAAAAATGAAATTAAGAAGTTCATATATTTTAAGTAGCTTCTGAAATCTAGAAACTAAAGCTGTTTAAAGCGGGCGGATTTGGGAATAAAGGTTCCCGCCCAATTCAAAGGACTGGCCAACTTTATTTCTTGGGAGAGTTTTTCACAAGAAATAACATATACGGTTTTTTATTTCACTGTTATCTTTACTTCTGTTTCAAAAAAAAACCCCTGTTATCTGGTCCGTCTGGATTGCATCTCTAGCTGACTAGCTGTATGCTACAACTGGGTATCCATAACTACAGGGTTAGTATTGAGTATCATGTTTGTTAATCATACAAGACTAATAGGGGAGGGATATAATTTAAGGAACGTTCTCTTTGGTACTACGATAGGTAGCAATCCAGCATAGAGTATTGGAGTGACAAAACTACTGCTGGTAACTGATAAGCAACCAAAAGAAGACGTGTCTGTATATACACACACATATAAACATCAGGTGATATTTAAGGCACATCTTTCATTGTGACAGAAAAAAAATCCACAATAGTTTCAAAACAGAAAAGAAATCTTAGAAATTTTTACATTAATCGAAAGAAAAAGTGAATGATCTCTACTACTTATTTTGATGGATCAGATTATAACAGTGCATATTACTTATATATAAATTGTTAGAGTCTAATCTTGTTTAGCTTTCTGTCTTCTCTTCGTATCCGTATACGAGTTGAGTACGGCGCGAGCTCTATTAGTTGGCGCCTGAGTCGGTTTTTTGATTCCATTTGTAAGTCGTGTCTTCATGTTTTAAAAGGATCATGTAAGCAATAGCAGCAGAACGTGAGAGATAGAGGGGAGTAGAGCAAGTCAGGAGAAGCAATAGAACGAAGAGAGGTCGTGCTCAGTAGGAAGAACAATAGGAAGTTGAGCAATAGAGAAATAAAAGAGGAGAGAGGAAACAACTTGTGTGTTACGTGTTTTGAGTTGTGCTTTCACGTACGGGAGCGCTGCTTCGTGTTAATCCTTCGTACAGGAGCAGGCGAACCGCTGGTCTAGGCGGATAGATTGCAACAAGTGGTATCAGAGTATGGGTGACAAGGCGAAGGCTCAGGATGGGCTAATCTCCCTCCAGTACCCTCTTCTGACGATCGACAACTACCCGGTGTGGGCAATGAAGATGAAGGCGAACATGCGCATCCAGGGAATTTGGGGCGTAGTCGATCCGAAGGGGAAGGACAAGGAGGTGGACGACAAGGTAGATCAGGCGGCTTTGACCCTCATCTACCAGGCGGTGCCAGACGCAATGATGCATCAGCTCATCGGCAAGGAGATGGCACGGGAAGCGTGGGAGGCGCTTTAGACGATGCACAAAGGAGTTGATCGTGTCAAGGAGGTGTAGCTCCATAATTTGCGGAGCGATTCGAGAATTTGAAGATGGAAGAGACCCAGTCAGTGAACGAGTTCGCCGGTAAGTTGAGTTCGTTGTACAATTAGATTAACTCTCTTGGCGACAAGATGGAGGTATCTGTGGCGGTAAAGAAGTACCTACGCGTGCTTCCGGAGAAGTACATACTTGTTGTCACAACACTTATGTACTCCCCCGATCTGGACAAGAAGAAGATAGAGGAGATCACCGGATCTCTCAAGGCGCATGAGGAGTTACTGAAGGGGTTTCAGTCATGCAAGGAGCAGGGATCTCACAACGAGCAGGCGTTGCTAGTAAGGGGAGATCCGAGAGACGGTCGTGGCTCATCATACAACTGCGGGAGGTGGCGCGGTTGAGGTGGCCAGAGTGGTCGAGGCGGCATGGGTGGCCGTGGAGACAAGGCTGGGCAAGGCGACTGTGAGAGATCCTATGATTTGTCACATGTCAAGTGCTTTGAATGTGGCGAATACGGGCACTACGCGATAAAATACCGCAGCAATAAAACGTGCTTCAACTGTAACAAGTTTGGGCACTTTGCTTTGGATTGCAAGAGTAAGAAGAAGGACGGGAAAGTGAACCTTGCCAAAGACGAAGAAGAAGATGACAGAGAGTTAGTACTTCTCTCCTCATATGTTGAAAAGAGTCGGTCATGGTGGAACTGAATGAGGAGAACGTAGTTCCAAAACTACGCACGAAGGAAGGAAGCCATGATCATACGGATCAACGGTACTTGGATAATGGAGCAAGCAACCACATGACGGGAGATCGCTCCATGTTCCACAAGCTCGACGAGGAGGTTTGGGGCAAGGTCAAGTTTGGCAATAGCTCCACGGTGGAGATAAAGGGCAAAGAGACGATGATGTTGCAATGCAGGAACGGAGATAAGAAGTTGTTGACAGGAATTTATTATATACCAAGTCTATGCAACAACATAATTAGTCTCGGGCAGATGACAGAGAGAGTGTGCAAGGTGGTGTTGCAGAATGAGTTCTTGCGAGTGTATGACAAGAACAGAGATTTGTTGATAAAGGCGAAACGATCTCCAAATCGGTTGTACAAGATTTCTTTGAAAACCTGTAAACAGGTTTGGGTGGAGAGAGGCACAGATGGACAAGGTGCAAAGGCAACAGGAGGCAAGCCTAGCATACAAGAGGTCATAACGAGGAAGGAGACCAAGTCGGCAAAGAAACAAGATGAGGCAGAAGGCATGGTCGTAACTAAGAACGACCCCAAAGGAGCATGCAACGAGTATACAGTGATAGTAGCGAGCGGCGTAGGAGGTGCGCACAGGCATGCAGCCAACTCCGAATGAGTGCATGCAGGCGGAGAGGAGCGAAGCGATGGCTTAGGCGGTCGACACCGACCACATGCAACTGGCATGGTCGTTACGAGCAGAGGCTCGGGAGGAGCTCTCACACGGGCAGCAGTAGGAGGAGATGGGTCCCGAGGTGGCGGGAGGAAGCATAGCGTGGAGGACAGTGGTCGAAAGCAATGGCAGACGACAGTGAGAGGAGGTGCTCGTGGAGAAAGCAGGTGCAGGTGCTCCAGCCCAGGTAGGTATGCAAGAAAGAAGCAGCAGTAAGAGAGAAGATCAACGTGATCAAGATGAAGAAACAGGATTAAGGAGGTGATTGTTAGAGTCTAATCTTGTTTAGCTTTCTGTCTTCTTGTCGTATCCGTATACGAGTTGAGTATGGCGCGAGCTCTACTAGTTGGCGTCCGAGTCGGTTTTTTGATTCTGTTTGTAAGTCGTGTCTTCATGCTTTAAAAGGACTATGTAAGCAATAGCAGCAGAACGCGAGAGATAGAGGGGAAAGAGCAAGTCAGGAGAAGCAATAGAAAGAAGAGAGGTCGTGCTCAGTAGGAAGAGCAATAGGAAGTTGAGCAAAAGAAATAAAAGAGGAGAGAGGAACCAACTTGTGTGTTATATGTTTTGAGTTGTGCTTTCATATACGGGAGCGCTGCTTCGTGTTAATCCTTCGTATAGGAGCAGGCAAACCGCTGGTCTAGGCGGATAAATTGCAACATGAATATTAGAGTGATAGAGAGGAGCTTTCAAGAGCATGCGCTGACAGAGACGAACCCATTTAGTAACAGACGAACCTACCTAAACCTTGGGCAAGAGCTAAGTTTCAGTAGATCTACTATCAATTGAATGGATAGCAAGAAGCATGGCCTTATACTAAATAACAGGCACTGCCAATATACTCAGATAGATCGCCACACCAACTCGATCTTAAGCAAATATCCAAGCTAGATCACACAAAAGACGCCACTTCCGTGCGGTCGAAGTACGCGCCAGTCACGCCCCCCTCCTCCGCGAGGGCGATTGCGACTGAGACTTCAGCGCCTTCCGCGCCCGTGAAAACCCCGGTGTGGCAGTTCATGTCGGTGTCGACGTAGCCAGGATGCACGCAGTTGACACGCAGCGCGGCGTTCTCCTTGGCGAGGACCCTCGTGTAGGCGCCGACGAGAGCCTTGGACACCTTGTAGGCCGAGTACACCCGGTCAGTGGGCCATCCATGGGACTCGAGCGCGCCCTTCTTCAAGTCCTCGAGGAACAGCGCCGGGAACTCGTCGAGCCTCTGCTTCGTCAGGTTGTCGATGCTGTCGAGCTCCTGCCTGAGCTCTTCGCCGCTGAAAAACTGGACAAAAGTCGAACCAGATGTAAGATGGGATCTTGTACTAGTTTTTCCAAGCGCCAAATCTATACTGGAGAAATAGACTTGTACTTTTTTTTTGAAAGGTTATTGAGTTGTGCTTGTGAGGGCACGTACCCTGAGTAGCCCAAAAGAAGAAGAGACATTAACGATTCTTCCGTCAGACGAGGATCGGACCAGTGGGAGGAGTGCTTCGGTGACGTTTTTGGTGCCGTGGTAGTTTGTTCTCAGGCATCCTTCTGCTTCCTCGGTAGTCTGCGTGGTCCGTTGCCTCAGCCATTCGGCCCTCTCCATGGCATCCTTGCCTGCAAGCTGATGCAATCATGCAACCAAACTACTTCAGTAAACGATAGAATGGAAGACAAAGTCCAAAAGTAGTATCCTAATGTGCTGCTCTAGCTAGTTAGATGTGAAGTGCGACATAGCTGAAAGTTGGCCTACGCCCTACGTACCGTTTCGTGAAGCGTTGCCGGGTCGCCGACCTCCGAGGTCACCCCGATTACTGCTGCATTGTTGACCTGTGGCGCATGGAACAATCGCAATGATGCAACGTGTCGAACACGAACACAACACATCACACATGTGACGATTTGAACTAGGCATTACTAGGCCGTAAGCAGTAATATTAGGGATAAATAGGGAGATTAAGAGAGCCATATATACCAGTACGTCAAGCTTGCCGAACTTGTTCTTGATGAAATCAGCCAAACGAGCAGCACTGGCGGGCTCGGTGATCTCCAGCTGGTGAAACACGACGTCGGATAGCCCGAGCCCTCGAAGCTTGTCGACCGCTTCGGCGCCCGTCTTCTCATTCCTCGCCGTCAAGACGACGGTGAGCCCGTTGGCCGCCAGTTGCCGGCATATCTCGAACCCCATTCCCCGGTTCCCTCCGGTCACCACGGCCACCCTGAACATAAGAAAAGGAAACCTAATGAGCACAAATAGTTAAGCAGACGGCCACTCGGCTGCTACGTACTGCTCGGACAGAAAGCTGTGCACCTTTTCTCAGATGAGCTGGGCATGCTTCCTTCCATTATCTCGAAAGCTATTGGTGGTGCAGGATCACAGAGAGTCGTAGAGACGGATGATTAGGCTTGAAATGTTTGCGTTTGCAGACAGCCAGGTGGTTGGTTTATATACTGCTTGTGACGCGAGGATGTAAGCCTTCACGTCAGCAAACACATTGTGCACGGGATCGCGAGGATGTAAGCCTTCAGGTCAGCAAACACATTGTGCACGGGATCGCGAGGATGTAAGCCTTCAGGTCAGCAAACACATTGTGCACGGGATGATGGGAACGGCTCAGGTGCAGGGCCCCTGCACTTAGCGCCGTGCAGGGTGCCCAGCTCCCTGACACATGTCTCTCAAAATTTAAAAGAATTTCAAAAAATTCAAGAAAATACTTTAAAATCCGAAAAATTCTAAAAAGTACTTTTTGCAATTTTTCGGATTTTTAAGTATTTTTTTGAATTTTCAGTTTTTTTAAAAATTTTAGAAGACACGTGTTAGGAAGTTGGGCACCCATGGACGACGCTAAGTGCGGGGCCCGCACCTGAGCCGTTCCCCGGTATGATTGGGCGTTTGAGCTTTCAGCTTTGACCATTCAGAAGCGTAGAAAACAAGGACGGGTGATCTTGAAGGAAGCATCATCTGTTCTTCGAGTTGAGCTTGCCAACTTTGAATTTGAATAACCCCGATCATACTTCGGATACGAGTGATCTGACCCAACAGTTCTTGTTGCGAGAGCTAGCTCTCACCATTTGTTGGGAGCCGATTCAACACCTGAATTCTTTCGCGAATTTGGTACCTATGTTGCCCAGATACTTCGATACCGATATATAAACGCGATACCGCAATTCGCCATTTCCCAAAAAATACCACATCACCTAAAACCACCCACAAAATTGGTATTGTGACATGATATGCTCTCATTTTGACAGTGGGAGATGTTGTAGATGGCTTGATAAAATTCATGATGTGACGGCCACATCACCTAAAACCACCCACAAAATTGGTATTGTGACATGATATGCTCTCATTTTGACAGTAATATATTGGAAGATGATTTGCTCTAGTTTTGACAGTTGAGGGATATATTCTATCTTGTTTTATGAATAATGGACAAAAATTAGACAAACTAAAAAGTTGAAGGACCACTAATGGACTTTTGCCTAGCTTTTTTTTAAAAGTCAAGACATCCAAACATCCCCTCAACTCCTAGTCAAGAGTCTTGGACGGACGCTATGAACTACAGTACCTGATGGTGTACTATCGTAGTGCATGCTTCACAACTCATAGGCATAGTTATTGAAACCGGATCGGTCATCGATGTGCTCGTCCTTCTAGTTCACGGTTCATTGGTCCAACCGGCGGTTAGCTGGTTAGATTGTTAGTTCAATATAGCTTAATAATATACTGAGGGGGAGTTCATATTGGTTTTTACTAATAGCTTTTGACTTTGGCTTATAAATAGTAATAGCTTATAGATAAGCTTGTAGAGAGATACTCGCGTACAATTTTGACCAATATAAATAAAGTCACTACAATATGTATTATAATCAACTAGTAGACCCTGCATTAAAAAGACACTCCGTTTGAAAGCTAGATACTATGGCCCTGTTTGTTTCCACTTAAGATTATTATAATCCAGCTTATAGGTGGGGGATTATATAAGCTAGATTATAATAAGCTGGTGGGAAATAAGCTGTCAGGTGTTTGGCAGCCTGGATTATCAGAGTTATGGATTGCTGTATTCGAATGTTTAAAGACTACAATGCCCTTGACCTTATTTGGTGACTTATTTATTCTTTTATGACATGTTTTTTTATTAGTTTAGACTTGCAAAACATTAGTAACATAAGAATTTGAATACATAAGTGGTAGAAAAGCTTAATTATTCAAATATCCATGATCATATGTTCGTACAAATATGCTCTTACAAACAAATTACTCTCTTCTAGCAAATAAAGCATTAGCAATATTATCACGGAAGGCATTCATGCCCCCCTCTTCATCTCCCAATTGACTTGAACCCACATGAGAGGAAGGCATCGGCATATAGTTTTCATCTCGATCACACCGGTCGAACTCTTCATCACTCAAAGCACTATCCCGAATGAAGTTATGGAGTGTCATGCATGCATGTATTATTTTGGTTTGTTTGAGCATTGGATAACTTGGTAAGTCCAACAAAATTCTCCACTTCATCTTTAACACACCAAAAGATCGCTCAATCACATTACGAAGTGATGAATGCAAGTGGTTGAATACCTCCTTCTTGCCACTAGGGCGTGGTCCATTTCGAAACTCTGGTAAATGGTACTTGGTCCCTTTGTATGGAGCTAGAAAACCCGGTCGATTTGGATAGCCTGAGTCCACAAGGTAAAATTTTCCTACAAAACGTAAACATACACAATGAGATATAGCTACAGTATGCAACTTTTTGAGGTAACTAGTTAAAATGTTACTATACCATTTGGAGGATGTGGGAACTGCGTGGCATATTTACGTAAAGCATCATTGAACACCCTCATGTCATGTACTGATCCAGGCCATCCCGCAACAACAAAAGTGAACCTCATGTCGAAGTCACATATCACCAACACATTTTGAGTGGAATAACCATACCGACCAACATGTTGAACCACCTTTGCCAAAGGCACAACAACCGGTATGTGAGTGCCGTCTATTGCACCTATACAGTTATTAAAATGAGGATAAAACCAGGAACCTAGCAGTCTTGAGTGTATCTTTGTGAAGTTTGGATCTCTAGGTTTGACAATATCTGCTGATAGGAGGTAAACACTTTGCAACACTTCATTGAATTTTCTACTAATTGTTTCTTTTGACCTCGCAAATCTGTTTTTCACTTGAGTAAATGACTGAGGAGCCCCAATAGTCCATAGAAACATACCCAAAGCTTCAATAGAAGACATCTTGTTGCTTGACTTCAAACCATAAGACGTCACCAACAAGTCATGCAATCTATCAAATAGTGGTCTACTCATCCTAAACATATCATAGCAATCTTTTGGAACTCTAAGAGTTTTCATAACCCAATCATGACCAGACTCATCGGGTTCAATTCTCTCTGATTTGTTCAAATAAGTTTCAGTATAGTACATACCAAATGCACAAGTTACTGCTCCATATTGTTTCATCATGTCAAGTTGATTCCGTGCAACCACAAATGATTCATCCTCATCACTCTCATACAAGTCAATCTACATACATTGGAACAAAGTAGATAAGTTCATGCAAATAAATAAATTGACACAAAGTGATTGCAAACATTATAGTCAGCTAATTGTTACCTTGGTGACTTTTTTTCCAGTAATCATCACTAGCATCCACTGTACCTTTAGTATCATCCCAACCAAGCCCTGTATCCTTGAGAAGGCTTAGCCAAAAGCTATACAAGCCTTTAAGCAAATCCCATCGGTTCTTTAACTGTGTTCTAGAGTGACGTAAGCATGTCCTTTGCATGTACTTAACAGCAATATTCTTGTAGCCTCTATTATTCATAACTCCATTAGGCCTATTACCAGCACGTATTTCTTCGATGCAAATTTCACAAAAAGTCCTAATGTTCGATGCACACCAATCTGCTTTGTCAAACTCCTCCTTCTATTCGATACAACACATACATATATAAATTTCAATTTTATGTGCAGTTGCATGGATATACACAAAGATGGCTAGGACCAAGTAAAAGCTTAAGTAATTTTACCATGTTGCCGCCATCGACATGTGCAGGAACGTCGGCATCCTCTACTTCAGCAGATCCCCGTCTTCGACGCTGCACCGAAGGTGGGGAGCTACCGTCATCCACACCGTAGGCTCTGAGGTCCTCATCCCCAAGGCCGGTGCTGGCAGCCGCTCCTAAGGAAAATACATAATTGGATGTCTTATTAAGAAATGTGCATAACAATGTCAAGAGAACTATAGGGAGGCTTACCAAGTATTACTGATGTAAATGATAAAAACCGGAGTTAAATATGCTTTTGTTATTGTCATCAATGATGAGTTGTGCACATCAACATAGTGAAGACATCATGTTTAAGTGCATCAAAGCTGATAATTATGTGCTCAAACAAATGCCTCTCAAGTGATCTATGGGCAAACAATAGCAGTAAACAGCATAAGAGTAGTGACTCACGCTTGCACAACAGCATAAGAGCATAAGAGTAAACAATAGCAGTAAATAGCAGTAAACAAATGCCTCTCAAGTGATCCATCAACAACGGTAACTCATGCTTGCACAACATTGTTGAAACAAAATATACGTCTTTACTATTGATACAGAATGTTGAAGTGCATCAAACGGGTGAATAACAAAAGATGCTCGAATCAGATTCATACACAAACTGATCATACACAAACTGATCATACAACATTGATTCATACAAACTGATCAGATTCATACATCAATTTATTGGTCATCAGCTTCATACAATTTATTGATTCATACAAGTTGATACACCATCCAATTCGGTTATTAAATCTGGATGATTAACAGCTCTAGAGTACAATCAAGAAAAACTAATCAGTGAATTATTGCCAAAAGAGTACAATCTGGATGCCAAATTATCCCCTCACCAGGTATACCAAAGCCAAGCACGCCGCCCCTGAGGCCGGCGCCCCCGATGCCCAGGTCGTCGCCTCCGAGGTTGCCGCTCATGCCCAGGCCGCCGGCCACGAGGCCTTCGACGCCGGCGCCCAGGCCGCCGCCCGCGACTCCGCGGGCTCTCCCGCCACCCCTGAGGCCGGCGCTGGCAGCGCCCGTGCCCAGCCCGCCGCCCCCGAGGCCGATGCCCACACCGAGGCCGACGCCGACGCCTAGGTCGTCGCCCCCGAGGTCGCCGCCCCTGAGGCCTTCGACGCCGACGCCTAGGCCGCCGACCACGACGCCTCGGCCTCCCGCGACTCCACGGCCTCTCCCGGCACCACGTCCCCTCCCGACGCCGCCCCGGCCGGCGCCGCCCCTCCCAGCGACTTCCTCGGCGACCCCCGGGCTTCGCGCAACGGAATCCCGGTAGGCAAGCGCACGGGCAAGTCCGGCCTCCGCATCATCAAAATCTTGGGGATCCATCTTGGGGAAGAGGAGAGGAAGGAGGCGCACGGGAGGGAGAGAGGCGCTGGGAGGGGAGGCGTAGAGAGGCGCGTCTGGGAGAGGCGGTGGGAGGGGAGGCGTACAGAGGCGCTGCGAGGGGAGGCGCTGGGAGGGGAGGCGCGTCTGGGAGAGGCGCGTCTGGGAGAGGCGCTGGGAGGGGAGGCGCGTCTGGGAGAGGCGCTGGGAGGGGAGACGCTGCGAGGGGAGGCGCTGGGAGGGGTGGGGAGGGGATGCGTTCGGGATATATCTGAATGGCAAAGGTGGGTAATTTTTGTAAAGTTTTATGGTCATTAAGATAAAGGGTGAGAAATAAGCTCCTTTTTTAAGTTTATTGGATTACAATAATCTGGGCTATTAGATTATAATAAGTTACCTTATAATCTAGGCTGTTTGTTTCCACTTATGATTATAAGCTGGATTATAATAATCTTAAGTGGAAACAAACAGGGTCTATGGATAAGTCATTTATTATGGAAAAGCGGTTTATACAAGTCAAAGCGACCATGACTGAAATTTCTATAGAACATAACTTGTAAGTTGCTCAATTGGTTAGTAGAGGCAGGCGCAAGGGGGCCTAACATGAGATTGAGGGTTTGAGTCCCCTCCCCGTAATTCTTTTTCCCAAAATCCCAGCTTGGTTAGCTGTGCTCCAGTCCAACCGGTCCAACCAGCGCTAGTTTTTCTCTGTTTTTGTGCAAACCGACTGGTTTAACTGGGATTTCTCCGGTTCAGGGCAATTCCCGCCTAGTTAGCTATGCTCCGGTCCAACTGGTGCCGGTTTTCCTCTGGTTTTGTGCAAAACTGGCCGGTTTAACTAGGTTCTCACCGGTTCAAGGTGGTTCAGTTGCACAGCTGATCCAATAGCAAATTCATTCTTTTTCCCAAAATTCTCGCCTGGTTAGTTGTGCTCCGGTCCAACCGGCATGGGTTTTTCTTGGTTTTCTCTGTTTTTGTGCAGACCAACTTGTTTAACTAGGATTTCTCCGATACAGGGCAATTCCCGCCTAGTTAGCTGTGCTCCGGTCTAACCGGCGTCGGTGTTTCTTCGATTTTGTGCAAAAGCGGCCGATTTAACTAGAATCTCACCGATTCAAGGTGGTTCAGTTGCACGGCTGATCTAATAGCAAACTCAGATCGGACTAGACTTTGATTGTAATTTTTACTGGCTAAACCGTCGGTCTCCAATTTTAATTACTGTGTCCGACCCGGCGTGGACTACGAATTGAGTAGTACTAAAGAGGGAAAATTGAATATATAGGATAAAGTTGAGAGTGCTTTAGTAAAATAGGATCAAGTTATTTGTGCTTGTAAATATAGGACTGAGTTGAGCACCTTCTTGAAAATATAGTATTTTTCCTATTTTAATTTTATTTTTATTTTCCAGCCATTTTTCTCTGCGCGAAATGACTCTTTTGCCCTTCCTCCCTCGCCTGGCCCGCTGCAGGCCGCTCCCTTGCCGCGCCGCCGTTCCCTCGCCCCCCTCGCTCTGGGGCGGGGCAGGGGAGCGGCGGCGCGGCACAGGGCGGGGCGAAGGAGCGGCGGCGCGGCGAGGGAGCGGCCTGCAGCGGGTCAGGCGAGGAAGGAAGGGGCAAAAGAGTCATTTCGCGTAGAGAAAAAGGGCTGAAAAATGAAAATGAAATTAAAATGGGAAAATACCATATTTTCAAGAAGGTGTTTAACTCAGTTCTATATTTACAAGCACAAATAACTTGGAACTCTCAATTTGATCTTATGTATTCAATTTTCCCTTCGGAATAAACGAAAAGACTCGCGGCCCATTGAAATCGCCTCCGCGGCGAGGCTGCCGGGGGTCGACCCCCTTCGCGCCTCCGCGGCGAGGCCTCCCCGCTGGCGCGGCTACAAAACCTGGACCGCGGCCAGCGCGGAAGCACCAAGCCATCAAGTGCCATGCGGCGGCCGCGGCCCACGGCCCTCCGGCTCCCGCGGCCAGCTACCTACGACCTTCGGCGAGTCCGCCATCTTCGGATTTGGGAATGTGGTAAGATATGGGACTCCGGTTCGTTTGTACTTTTGTAGTCTGTAGCAGACTAGCAGTGATTTACACTAAGTTGTAAGTTGGGTAAGTAGAATCTGCGAGCTTGACGAAACCAATGGAATTAGTAGTGGTAACTTCTGCCTTCTCCCTTGCTGGTCAATTGGTCTAGTGTAGCACTGTTGTTGAAACTCTTTCCGCCTAGTTGGTCTAGTGCAACCAAAACAACTCCTGCCATACAGGTAGTATTTGTGTGTTGCCAAATTCTGTATGTTGGCAACCTGATGTGAGTTTCTAGTTTCGTCATTATTGTGCTTATGTTTACAATCAGTTTATTTAGAGTAGCACTGCCACATAAGCACAGGATGGCCACAATTTTCGTCAAATTCACAAACACACTCACAACTCACAAGCATAGCATTTCTCGGTCAACTAGCGGTGCTAATGTTTGCAATATCAGGAACCTACCAGAAAGTTCCAAACTTCAAAGCATCTGTTCAAATGATGGGCTGAGATTGCTTTGGTTTCAATCTATTTTTTTTCTCCATATCTAACTATCACCACAACTTAAACTCTTAAGTTTCTGCCCAGTTTATTTGGAATAGCACAAACCACCAAGCATAACCCAATACTTGTAGGCGTGCAACTCTCAAAACTCAGAAATTTCACATTGCTCAAAGTAGAGTCCCGAGTCACCTCGCTCGTCCCGCAGGGCCAACATGACCGGCGCTTTTGCTCCTTCCTCCGGGGAAATTAGTCCCATGCTATAGGTCATGCCAGTCTTCACGAAACCCGGATTGACACAGCACACAACCAGCGAAGGGTACTTCCTGGCGAGAAGCCTAGAGTAGGCATTGACCAACGCTTTGGACACTGCATAAGCTGATACCACTGGTGGCCAGCCATGAGCTTCTAGCTTCCCATCATTGAAATCTGTTAAGAAAAGGCTGGACACATCCTTGAGCTTCTCCTCTGATAAGGTATCAATGTCGCATAGCACTTTCACAATTCCCTCGTTTGAGATGAACTAGAAAAAGAACCAAACAGTTCAACTCATTGCACAACATTGTTCCCCTTTACTGTAATAATGAAAACTCATTGCAGAACATGAATGCTTAATACATTTGTTCAAAAAAAATTTGGAAACCATTTGTGGCTTTGAATTTATTTAGTGTATGATTTGCTGCTTAATTAGGTGTGTCTTGTGCTAAGATCTTTTCGATAAGCATGCTATCTGTTTTGTGGCCTTCAAATCAAATATACAAATCCTAACATGTTTATGTTATCTTAAAGCAGTAACTGATTTCAAACAACTCTTTCATAGTTTAAGTTACCTTGAGTTGTGACATTGTTGAAGAAAGATTTACCACCCTTCCTGAATTGGATAGCAGAAGGAGGGGAATAAGGCAATCTGTAACACCCTTCATGCCGTAGAAGTTTATGTCCAGACACTCCTTAGCCATCTCATAATTTTGCTGCAAACTTCCCATATAACTATTCACAAAAGCTTTTATATCTTCCTGTATAGAGATGTCAAATACAATAGCTTAGTTCACACTCATTATCACATCCAAACACAAGGTTCTATACATGGTTTTTTTTTGTTGCAAAATTTAAGCAATTATCCAAATATTCAAAATTAGTTGCTTGAAAACTTACCTTAGGATCCTGCTCTAAGAGGTTACGTAACCTTTCAGGGTCGATGGTTGTTCCTCCAATGGCTGCATTGTTCACCTGAGGAATCCAAATCTTGAGACCGAATTGCCTGTGACAGTACAAGGTATGTCTGAAACTGCTGCATTACAGAACTCAGTGTACTTACCAAGATGTCGAGCCTTCCAAATTGGGCCTTGACAAACTCCACCAACAGCTTGATGCTTGATCGATCAGCTACATCCAACTGATGGAAGATCACACCAGACAGGCCGAACTTCTGTAGCTCCTCCACGGCCTGCGAGCCCTTCTTCTCATCTCGAGCAGTCAGTACAACAAGAATGCCGTTGCTCGCAAGCTGCCTGCATGTCTCTAGCCCGATCCCTCTGTTACCCCCGGTGACCAGTGCAACCCTGAGGTAAGGTATGCTCATCAGTAAAGATGTATACTTCAAGCATTATTTTACATGTACTTCATAAGCACTTGTTAGTTCTACTTTGAGTAGACACAGAGCAGTAGAATACCTGGTTGCCATTGCTACTGGTGAAGGCGAGCCGTGAGCAGTGAGAAGTGGCAGAGGAACTGAATAAATAGTGCAACGCTGCACTGGGTTTCAGTAAGTAATTTGACTAGTAAATGATAATCATGCCACTTAAGCATCAACGATTTTCACGATTTCTGCTTTGTTTGTATACCTTACACGGAATTGCTGACGGGAGCATCTCTTTGGAAGTGCAGAGCTATTTGTTGGTTATGGCTGCTTCTAAAACTTGTGATCTTGGAAAGCTCGTCTATTTAAGCTCACCTTGGCTTCTATAGGGGACCGCATCTTATGGTCCAGATAGCAGAAGAAACCTACTGAAACAGTACCATTTAAACCCAGCCATTTTTCCTTTAGTTCATTTTACTAGCTATTGGTAACAATTTAAAATCAACATTTTTTTGTGAATGGCAAAATTAAATCATTCTATGTACGAACACAAGAAAATAAACAGAATAAGAAAGCTTTTATCAACAAACATGATCTCTTTTTTAAAAATTAGATTGCCAAAAAAATATTTGATTGAGAGTGTAATGCTAGTCTAAAAAAAGATCAAGATAATCACAGCAAAACATTAAAACTCCCAATTAGCAAAATTTCATATAAAAACTATAAAATATGCTCTAAATATGTATTTTTATCAATCTCTCCCTTTAACAATGAAGGGTGGGTTCATTTGGATTGTGCCTTTTGGCTTATATCTTTTGAATTCTGTCTGTTCGTAAGAGAGTATAAAAAGAGAGATAATCTCATGCGATTTTAGCCAGTATAGTTAAAGTCAGTATAATATCTTATAATTTATTTATAGACCCTGTCTTAAAAAGATGCATAATTTGAAAGTTAATTACTGTAATAAAAGCCAAAAGCCATAAGTATAAAGCCCAAAAGAATCTACTCGAAGTCATCAAGATGCATTAAAGAAAATAAAGCATGAGATGTTGCTGCATTTGATTCATTTTTAGCATAAGAAACTATGAAAATTATTTAAAGTAACTCCACAAATATTCCATATTATGTGAAACAGATATCTAGATCATGGTAGACAATATATAACAAAGATAAAGCTAAATAAGCAATAATACAAAATTAAATAAATTTTTAGCGTGTCAAATTGCTCAAGGTCATAGTTTAGCCGAAGGTATCCAAAAATGAGTCAAGCCATATTAATAAATTAAATAGAATCACGATTGACTCTGAGCACATCTAAAGGTAAAGAAATTATTTTTGAACATAGGTTTTTCATAACTTAACCTACGGTAGTAATAATATGACTTATCGTAACCGAAGTATTAGCGGAAGGATTCCGGCCCGCGCAGCGTGTCCACGTCGCCCCTTGCGCTCGGTCGGTCGGCGCGTGGCAAGAGAATTTGCGTACGACCGGTCGAGGCACTTTCCTCATATTTTCCAAAAATTACGTAAAGGTCCTTTTTCCTCGCGAAAAGGTCCCTGCAAGTTATTTCTTAAAAAAAATTTGGATAGCGCCCCGCGGGTTTTCAAAATTACGTGCAGGTCCTTATTTACTTACGTACAAGTCCTCGATTTTTTGCAACAAAACCCTTTGATTTTTCCAAAATCATACTAGCCACTTTTTCCTCGCGAAAAGGTCCCTGCCAGTTTTGTTTTTTTCTAAAAACACCCCTTCGCTTCACCGAAATTTCGTATCCTTCGCAGGATAGCGCCCCGCGGTTTTCTAAATTACGTACAGGTCCTCATGTAGTTACGTATAGGTCCTCAATTTTTTACGAAAAAGACTTTTGACTTTTCCGAAAATACGCATGTGTCCTCGATTTTTTTAAAAAGCTTCTCACGAATTTTTGTCTCTTCTGTTTCGGTCAACACGGTGGCTGGCGTGGCGCCACGCCTACGTGGCTAGTATGACATATAAGCCCTAACTTGGATCACCAAAACTCCTGTGACTCAAAATCACAAAAAAAAAAAGTGGCCAGGAGCTCATAGGCCAGCCGGTCACACCAGCTGATGTCAGCGGTCAGACACCGAGCGGATAGACCGGAAATCGCCGGCGGTTGAACCACTGCTGAACCAACAGAAATCTGGACATATTTGGACCCCTAAACACCTGAAATTCCACTTTTGGCCCCCAAATCAAAAAAATTCCGTTTCTGGACCCCTCCCCACCGCGCGTTCACGAGCTGGTGCCACGTGTCCCAGACGCGCGGTCGGCGGCGCGGTCGCGCGGGCGGCGGGCGGACGCGCGGTCGGCGGCGTGGTCGCGCGCGGGCGGGCGGGCGGACGCGCGGTCGGCGGCGCGGTCGCGCGGGCGGGCGGCGCGGACGCGCGGTCGGGCGCGCGGTCGCGCGGTCGGGCGGCGCGGACGCGCGGTCGGGCGCGCGGTCGCGCGGGCGGGCGGCGCGGTCGCGCGGTCGGGCGGCGGTCGCGCGGTGGAGCGGGCGGTCGCGCGGCCGGCCGGGACACGTGGCGCCATCTCGCGAAACACGCGGTCGGAAGGGGTCCAGAAACGGAATTTTTTTGGTTTAGGGTCCAAAAACGGAATTTTTGGGTGTTTAGGGGTCCAAATATGTCCAGATTTCGAACCAACAAAGCTCATCTTTGCTGAATAAAAAATCTTGACAGTTACTGACTTCATCACATGGACTAAACAGACTTACATGGCATCACGTGCATGCAGATCAATTAATGCGTTGACTAACACCAACCACATGAAAGCAACGTGAGAACATGCATGCCAAGGTGGCAATGGGTATATACCCGCTGGGTATAGCCACCCTATATCTGCACTCGACAGATATAATTCTACCCGCTATGATACCCGTACCGGCACATGGATATAGAAACTTACCCGTACCCGCACCCGCGCGGGTATTTATACCCGACGGGTAACCCATACCCGATTAGTTTGCTGAAGTATCATCTTGTGCAATTTGGAACTAAAATTTTACTCTTTCTATTTAGCTTATTCCAGAGTATCGACTACTTATTTGTTAAGTTCTTTTCCTTAATGTTGATGCCAAATGATTAATATGGTACAAAATTCTCTTAGTAATGTGTAAATTTGCCACCATGATTCCATGAAGCACATAAGGTATGCGGGTATATTTTACCCACAGGTATGCGGGTACGGGTAATATACAGCCGTACCCGCACCCGCTCTACCCGATGGGTAGAGATTTTTGCCCATCAGTATACCCGCGGGTAAAGATATCTTTCCATGCCCATCTCCTTATCGGGTAAAACCCATCAGGTATTCGGATTTCAGGTACCCATTGCCACCTCTACATGCATGAGACAAACCAAGTGCATGCATGCGAGGCTTTCTTATCACTTACCTGCATGCAGTCCAGAGGGCTAACAGAGCGCAATATGAACACAAACTCTGCCATATCTAACACTATTGCAATGATTCATCGTAATATAATTTAGATCTCTCACATGGTCTTTCAAAAGCCTACGTCGGCTTCTCGTCATCCACCGGCATTGTCTCGGGCCGCCACTACGTGCTTGCTTAGAGCTTCAAGATGGACGGGCAAGCCCCGCCGCTAAACATATCAAAGCTGCCGGCCTTGCCGGTCACTAACGCCAAGCCCCCGTCAAATATTCTAAAGATCTTATTGCCCATAGCATCAGCCGCATTGGTGTCGGCATTGGCCATCATTGCCTTAACGATTCATCAGAGACGGCAAAAGTATGCGGAGCTTAGGAATTTGTCGCTGAGGTAGTCAGCATTGGTCGGCTTCGGCACCGGAACCTCGTCCAATTGCTTGGATATTACCGGCGGAAGGGTGAGCTCCTGTTAATCTACGAGTGCATGCCAATGGTAGTCTTGATAAGTTACTGTATGATCAGAACAAGCTGGTTTTGAGTTGGAACCAAAGGTTCCGAATCATTAAAGTGTCGCATCCATCATACTATCGCCTATTCATATTAGTTTTTGCTGATAGCTTATAAATAGTAACAACTTGTGGTGAGTCATACGGAGAGAAAAACTCACATGTGATTTTTGCTGATATAAATAAAATTACTGTAATATGTACTACAATCGACTAGTAGATTCCACCTTGAAAAGACACTTCGTTTGAAATTAGGTATTATAAATTTTTATTTACTATAGAAAAAATAGTTTTTAAAACCAATATGAATAGGACACCTCCCACGATGATTGGGAGCAGGTAGTTCTACATGAGACATCAAGACGAGCAATGTACTTCTGATGCTGAGATGAATGGACGGTTGGGCGACTTTGGCCTGGCAAGGCTGTGTACGATCACGGCACCGACCCACACACCACGTACGCGGTCGGTACAATGGGGTACCCGTACCTTGCCCCAGAGCTCGGGCACACCGGCGAGCCGTCCAAGGCAACCGACGTCTTCGCCTTGGGCGTGTTCATGCTGAAGGTCACGTGCGGCAGGCGACCCATCTCGCAAGACGCGCACGGCGATGACCCTCTTGCTGGTGGACTGGGTGCTCGGGCATTGGCGCCAAGGCGCGATCACTGACACCGTGGACCCGCGACTCCGAGGCGACTTTGCTGTCGAAGAAGCGAGCCTGGTGCTGACACTATGCTTGCTGTGCTCACAACCTTTGCCCGATGCGCGCCCGGGCATTACGGCAAGTCGTGCAGTTACTGGATGGTAGCATGCCACTCCCGGAGCTATCGCAAGCTCACCTAAGCTTCAACATGCTGGCTGTAATGCAAAACCAGGTGTTAAGCTCGCACTATATGCCATCGACAATAGCTGGTAATATCTCTGACATCCCTAGAGCGAGATGAGCACAAGGATTTTGTCTCGCATGGTTAGCTCAAAACTAGTTTGTGCGCAATGTTGTAAGGTAACTTTTCTGTAATATACAATGTAAATTCTGAGGTAGTGAGCAAAGTTGACTCCCAGAGTGGTTTCTTTTTGTAGTAAAATGTGAAACATTGATATGGAAACCCGTGAGATAGCGAGAGATACAAACTCGTATATAGATGCAGCCATTGATGGATTCTGGAATTGGTGTCTGGTACTCATGTGAATTTCGATCCTAGCTACTGATTTCTACTCTAGAGGTTAAATCACCTTTCCAATTTAGGGCTTGATTGGGAAATGCAATGGACCACGGCTGCTACTAAGTTGAATAGAATCTACATTGCTTCAGCAAAATGCAATATTAGTTCAGTTTCCTGAATTATTGCCGACCTTCTCCATGCCGGTATGCAGCGTTCATATAAGACTTTCGGGAAGAACACGCCATATGTTGTTGTACTTCCCTTGCACATGCGAGGAATGCCAATGTCACTCTTGTAGATCACATCGAAATATGCAGGGTCAGATCACGTTTACTACTACTTTGTTATCCGTTACAATGTAGACATGGCTTCATCAATGACAACCTGGGTTCTGTTGGCAGATGCTAAATAATAATATAGGGGTATGAGCCAAATTATCATAACTTTTTAAATCAAAATTATTGTAAGTTAATTTGGCTGAATTTGTTGTCATGCTTGATGGCTATGGCGCAGCAATTATGTACTCTACCTATCCTCTGAAAAGGCAATTATTAAAACACTCAAGTGACTATATATGCCTAAGTTCCCTAGCAAATAGAACGCATAGTTGCTGACACAAACGTTCATCGTGCACATAGTAATACGTACCATGAACAATTGCCATCACATATTGTACATCAGCTAGAAGTGCTAGTGTTTTTTTGGTTTGCCTATAAATGTGCCATTAACTGGACCCGTAATAAAGTTAAATGTTTCTTCTATTGTCTTTCTGTTTTTGGATTGGCATTTCTGAGTTTCTACATTTTCATATATTCATGCATGAAGTTATGAACTGCTTCAAGCAAGGTCAACTTTCTACTGTTGACTAAGATTGGGCCCGCCACTCTGGAATTCCATGTTGTTGGCTACGATTATGTAACAAGGCCTATCTAAATGGGCTAGATTTCATCTAAAACCTTTGTGCATTTCTGTACTGAAGGCTGAAGCAGTGTTCCGCGTGAACTACAAAAGTTGGTCGGATCGGTGAAAGGATCCAAATCTCCCTTTGAGCCCATAGAGCCCAAAAGGGTACATTTTTGAAAGCAGCAAGATGGGCCTGTCACCCACTGCTTGTTAGTTCACTGTTTTGTTGGCAGCACTGTATATCCATCCTGATCATTCTGATCTTTTTTGAACGAACTGATCATTCTGATCTTGGTCACCATCAAAGAACAAGGCAGCGGCAGAGAAGCAAGAGGACATGGAAGATGATGATTTGAAGGCAGAATAGGCGCAGAAGGCAATGGAAACTGAGGATGTGAAGGCCGGAGGCAAGCTGCTTATGTAAGCGTTGGTACATTAAGAATGCATTAGGTGCGGTGATGCCGTAATCGATGCTGTAATAAAAAGTAGCCTAAATACTCTGAACTTGTATGGTGAATCTGGACCTTGAAACGCTGTGAACTTGGTCCTAGTTTCATTAACAAATGGAACTGGGGTGGGAACACCCTTTGTTTCTAAAAAAATCATTCTGATCTTGGCGGCAATTACCTTCCGTGCGATTTTATCACACTAGAAACTAATCACATGAGGGATGATGTTGCGCTGAACCAGCACACCTTTTTTTTCCTCCGTTTCTGTTAGACCATGTGGCTAGGTTTAGGATATTTTTGGTGATGAATAATTGACAATGGTTAATTTGTTATGATGAATAATTGGTGATTTTGTTTAAGCGGTGTTATGCGAGTTGTGTTGCATGTGTGCGGACTGATTTGGTCAAGTTGAGACGAACTTGTGCCGGAAGAATGTTCTTTGGTCTTTGCATGTGCAGGTTGAGCATGGAGGCGATCATGATCGGTGACGAGGTGGACCGGAACTAGGATGGGGAGATCTGAGGTTCAGACGGTCAAGGAGGTCACGAGATGATCGGGCTCATGCTTGGGGCGCATGGAGATCAAAGGTGGGTGATACGTGGAGAAGCTACGGGAGGTGCGGTCCTGAAGGCTTCGACACGTGACGTGTTAGAAAAGTCGTGAGTGTGAAAAACCTATGTTAGGAAGGGTTTCGGGTCCCTTGAAAATTAGTGGGCCAAGCCCAGGCCTAGTTGAAGTTGGATTAGGATTCGAAGTCCTAGTTGGAGTTGGATTAGGTTTTTAAGTCCTAGTTGGAGTTGGATTAGGATTCTAAGTCCTAGTTGGAGTTGGATTAGGGTTCTAAGTCCTAGTTGGAGTTGGATTAGGATTCTAAGTCCTAGTTAGAGTTGGATTAGGATTTTAAGGCCTAGTTGGAGTTGGGCTGTGTGTGTATATATATGCATGCGGTGGCATGGCAAAGTTGGACCGAGCAGCCGTGGAAAAAAATATATATACGGCTTTTGGGGTGGCCAAATATTTTCTTTGGCATGGCATCTCTTTGATCACGGAGCGCACGACATTGTTCGGCCATCGGTTAGGCAAGCGATCTCAGTTTTTGCTTAGTTGCATAATTAGGGCTTAATTAATTCTCGTCACTTTCTGTATCAGCGATCTTGTTTATTTTATATCTCAAGTTTTAGACCTCCGATTGATGTAATTCCAATTGAGTTAGTTCAATAATTTTGTCTAGTTTATTCTTCAAAATTTGAGGTCAATCGGAGTTACGGATTTTAATTGGGATCAGTTTTAGTGAGAGTACATTATTCTGTCCAGAATTATTAAACGAGGCTTAAATAGGTTTTGTGTTTAGGGGAGAGTCTTAAAATTTATTTTTAGCTTCCGCAATCATTCACCCCCCTCTGATTGCCATCGACGATCCTACAAGTGGTATCAGAGCGGGTTGCTATGGCGTCAGAGAGGTATGTGAATCGTCCCCCCATGCTAGATGGTACTGATTTTGCTTTTTGGAAGTGTCGGATGCAAGCTTATATTGAGGCTCAAGGTAGTGATGTTTGGAATAAAGTTTCTACACCATATGAGGTTCCTGCTTGTTACTGATTTAAATAAAGCAGATGTTAATTTAAATGCTCAAGCTCGTAATTTGCTTTCAAGGAATTTCTCGTAAAGAATTTGATCGTGTAGCTCATATTAATTCTGCCATTTAATTTGGAAAACTCTTTGCGATTATCATGAAGGAACCACTAAAATCAAGAAGGTGCGTAAAAATCTTTATCAAAAAGAATATTCTGATTTTGCTATGAAACCTAGTGAATCCATTGATGATCTCTTTGCTCGGTTTGAGAAAATATTGAGTGATCTGCGCGGTGTTGGTGTTATTCCTGCTGATGAAGATAATGCAACTAAAATTTTGAGATCTTTAGGTTCTGAGTGGTTGATGGTTGTCACAACTATTAATCAAACTGTCGATCTAGATACTTTAACCATGGATGATCTTTATTCTAGATTGAAAACCTATGAGATGGAAGCTTTGCCATCTAAGATTGATAAATCTTCATCTTTAGCACTTGTGACTAACCCCGTGCAGGCTGCTTCGTCGAGTGCTTTGTCTTGTGTTTCTTTGTCTGCCTTGTCTTCTTTTTCAGAGGAACAGTTCGAGCAGCTTCCTGAAGAGGACTTGGTTTGATCTCCTCACGAGCATACAAGGCACTCAACAATGTGAGGATGAGGAAGCGAGGTGGCGTGTCAGGTCCGATCAGATGCTTTGAGTGTGGCGAGCCAGGCCACATTAAGATGGATTGTCCCAAGCTCAAGGGAAAGGTGTGAAGGAAGAGAAGAATTATCGTCGTCGGCCATCCAAGAACAACAACACCAAGGTGGCAATTTCCGTCGCAAGCTTGCTGAAAAGATCATATCGGCTATTGAGCGTCTTGATTTGAGCGATGTGGAATATGAGAGCTGACGACGATGACCACGAGACGATGATGCTAAAGGCAAGAAGAAGAAGAACGATGACTTCACGGGCATGTGCTTCATGGCAGGCAACAACATGATGATGGCGATAGTGATCCCGATGAGGTAAGACCTTCATATGATGAGCTTGAAGATGGTTTGATTAAACTTGCTATTGAATTAAAAAAGACAAAACAGAAATTGAAAGAAAATAATTGTGTTGTTGAAAGTTAAATTCTGAAATTAATAGACTTAGAGCTTTAATTCCTGATGATGAATCATGTGAGTCTTGCCAAGTTTTACATTCTGAGTTGGAGGCTGTTAGATCTATTAGTGCATCAAACCTGGTTCAACTTAGAGATGTAACTGATAAATTTGATGAATTAAAATTGATACATGACTCTTGTGATGAAAAATTAAAATTGCAAATGATGAAATTGAAAAGCTCAAATCTAGTTCTTCTACATGTTTAGAGTCAAGTATTTCAAATGCTCAATCTAAAGCTTGCTCTAATTGTGAATTGCTAGAAGCTAGACTTAATTCATCTCAGGAATCTATTCAACAAATGCTTTATCATGAGAACATGTCTTGCTCAAATTGTCCTAAGTTAAATATTGAAATTGATGCTTTGACTAGGCAATTGAATGATTTCGCTGAAAAAGAAAGATTTGCTCAATCTAGTGCTTCCAAGAATTTTGTGAATGAACCTGTTAAATGCACTGCTTGTTCCACTTTGGCTAAGGAAAATGAGTATCTTAAGGACACTTTAGAGAGATTCTCTTTTGGCAAGAAAAATCTGAATATGATTCTAGACAAGTCAAAAACAAGTGTGAAAAATCGTGGTCTAGGATTTAATTTTGTTGAGCATGCCAAGAATAATCCTCCTAAGGTTGTTAATTCTTGAACCTGGAAAGATTGAAGTAAAATCTGAACCAAAACAAACTGTGTTTAAATCTGCTGGCTTTGTGCAAAGTTCATCGAATAATAATATAGGTGCTAGCTCATCATCTCAAAAGAATTCTGGTTATGTTAAATTTCATTGCACCTACTGTGGAAGAGATGGACACTTGCATGAATTTTGTTTTAGGCGGCTAAGAAAGAAAGAAGGAAAGGTTGAATGCTTTAAGACAAAAACGTGCATTGTCTTTTGTTCCTAGATCAAATGCGAAAGCTATGTTTTTAGAGAACTTTTATGATGGCTTTAAATCTACTTCACATGCTAGATTGGATTTAATTCAAATAATTCACGTTCTTTTGGCATTCTGATCATCACATGCACGTGATTTTGGTTCTAGCTTTGTTGCTCCTGTTCATCGTGTGTCTCAGTACTGGATTCCTAAATCTTATTTCACTAACCCCAATGCTGTGAGACCGATGTTTCCTGTGATGTAAGAACAACTAACAAGGATGGAGAACATGAGCTCGATTGGGTTCCGGTCTTTTCATCATCGCTTGATTGGAACACTTGATGGTTCTTCACTCGTTTGATGACTTGCAAGAGATTTCACTTTTTGAGAGACCATGTGGAAAAGGTGATGTAGTCTTACACCCTATTGAGTTGGATTCTCATGTTGATGATATTCTTTCAAATCCACTTGACTCTCTTATTTTGCTCTTTTGCGAAGGGTTGGGCGTGTGCATCTTATGGGATTATTCTGAGGGGGAGCTTGATGTTTAAGAATTTAGGAAGCTTTGTTTATTATACTTGTCAATTAAATAACAAGTCCAAGCCATCAAATTTAAATGAGTTGTGGAGCTATCTTTATCATTTATTCATATGTTGTGTAGCTTTGATCATGACTAGTTATAATTAATTGTTACTTGAATTAAAATATGACATGGCGGAATACTTTGACTAGATTAATTAATATTACTTTGCGATGTCATCGAAAAGGATTAGCTTGATTGTGAGTCTTATTTTAACTCTTGGCTATGAGGCTCATGTTTCATGTTCCAATTTTTATGATCACTCAATTTTTTAAAAAGAGTATATAAAAAATTGAAAAGATGTATGCTTCAAGCATGCCATGGTGAAAAAAAAGGCACAAAAGTGCGCAAAATGAAAAGAAGTATGCTTCAAGCATGCCACCATCAAAAAAAAAAAAATATGTCATTATGAAAAGAAGTATGCTACAAGCATGCCACATGCCTAAGAATTGAGTGGAGCAATAAGTTGTTACATGAGACTGCTAGCCCGTCTAGAGTTAAAATTTGCTTCACTTTTAGGCTTTGACTTTTTGTTGTGATATCTCATTGTGCTCTTTATAATTGGTCTAGTCATTGTTGAGATGCCTGTCATTGATATAAATCGCCTAATCATATTGAAAACTTTGTTTTGATATTGCTATATGATATATGACTTTATATGATCTAGATAGCTCTACTAAAAAATATGGCTTGGTTAAATTATTAAATCAATTCAAAGTGACTTGGATAATCTACAAAGCTTCTAGATTTTTATTCTCATTGCTTCTTTTTAGAATAGTCTTCTTTGAAATTTCTTGATGATTACATTGCCAAAGGGGGAGAGATTTGGTGTGCTTTGTGAGATTGGAGAAATTTGCTCTCTTGTGTTGAGGGGGAGAGATTTGAGACTTGTGGCTTGAAATGCTTTTTCGGCTTCAGTTCTTCTTATATCTATTTGAAGCAAATTCATCATACATCTTTGGTGTTGTCAATGTATTCATCAAGGGGGAGATTGTAAGACCATGTGGCTAGGTCTAGGATTTTTATGATGATGAATAATTGACAAATTGCTTAGTATTGTATTGAGGGTGTGCGTGTGTGCGTGTGTGGACTAATATCGGTCAAGTTGGTGAGAACTTGTGCCGGGAAAATGTTCTTTGGTCTTTGCATGTGCAGGTTGGCGTGGAGACGGTCATGGTCGGTGACGAGGAAGACCGGGACTAGGAGGGGAAATCTGAGGTGCGGTCAAGGATGTCACGAGGTGGTCGGGCTCACGCTGGGCGCATGGAGATCAAAGGTGGATGACGTGGAGAAGATACAGGAGGTGCGGTCCTGGAGGCTTCGACACGTGACGTGTTAGAAAAGTCGTGAGTGTGAAAACCGTGTTAGGAAGGGTTTCGGGTCCCTTGAAAATTAGTGGGCCAAAGTAGTTGGAGTTGGATAGGATTCGAAGTCCTAGTTGGAGTTGGATTAGGTTAAGTCCTAGTTGGAGTTGGATTGGATTCTAAGTCCTAGTTGGAGTTGGATTAGGGTTCTAAGTCCTAGTTGGAGTTGGATTAGGATTCTAAGTCCTAGTTGGAGTTGGATTAGGATTTAAGGCCTAGTTGGAGTTGGGCTGTGTGTGTATATATATGCATGCGATGGCATGGCAAGAGTTGGACCGAGCAGCCGTGGAAGAAAAATATATATACGGCTTTTGGGGTGGCCAAATATTTTCTTTGGCATGGCATCTCTTTGATCACGGAGCGCACGACATTGTTCGGCCATCGGTTAGGCAAGCGATCTCAGTTTTTGCTTAGTTGCATAATTAGGGCTTAATTAATTCTCGTCACTTTCTGCATCAGCGATCTTGTTTATTTTATATCTCAAGTTTTAGACCTCCGATTGATGTAATTCCAATTGGGTTAGTTCAATAATTTTGTCTAGTTTATTCTTTCAAAATTTGAGGTCAATCGGAGTTACGGATTTTAATTGGGATCAGTTTTAGTGAGAGTACATTATTCTGTCCAGAATTATTAAACGAGGCTTAAATAGGTTTTGTGTTTAGGGGAGAGTCTTAAAATTTATTTTTAGCTTCCGCAATCATTCACCCCCCTCTGATTGCCTATCTTAGTGTGAATCGATCCTACAAAGGCTGTATGACCCACCCTTTTCTCTCACAAAATTTCTTGGTTCTTGTGCTTCAGCTGGCTGTAAACTTACAGTCCACCTCTCTTCTCTCTCCTCCTCTCTCTCCTCCACCTCAGCATACAGCCTACTAACAGCCTCTTATCATACTTGCTCTAAGAGCAAGTATAGTAAGGTCCAGTCAGCAGGCTGGAAGGTCCTCCACGTCAACAAAATCTGAGCTGGAGGGGAGAGAAGAGGTGAGAGAGAACGAAGCGGGCTGCTGGTGAAGCGCGGGCTGAACGCACGAATCGAGAAAAGAATCGCCTGCTTCCAACCCTCAGCGAGCGCAACAGTCGACGTTTTCATGGGCCTCCTCCCTCCTCCCGATCCCCTGCTCCAGCCCCGCCAAATCGAAGCTCCGTGCGCCAAACCTGGTCCGCGTCAAGAACGGCACCAAGCCTGAGCTCGGCGAGGTGGCGCGGGAGGTGGCGGCGCTGGCCGAGGAGGGGAGGCTCGGGAGGATGACGACGATGATGGGCTCCTGGTGCCGGCACTGCTCGCACGGCTCGCCGGAGCAAGGAACGCCGAGGTCAGGGTCCGAGTCATGGCCGCGCTGCGGCGGCTTGCGGGCTGCTTTGGCAGCGACAGCAAGGTGAGGGCTGGAAGGCGTTGTGATCTTTGATTCCTCTGGTTGCGCACGCTTTGTGTTCGATGGTATGCTCGCGTCGGAGTAGTTTTGGTCTTTTGGATAGATCGTAGCTCTACCTGCATTTTGGGCGATTATTATGCTGCATTTAATGTCATTTTGGATGTTGCAATGGCATGGAGACTGTATGCATATTGGATAGTTGTAGGACGTTCGACCTGTGCTCAACCATTTGCAATTGTGCTAGACAGTGGCGCCAAATATTATTGTTGTTTGATGGATGGCCACAAAGATATTAATCACAGCTGATGGAATGTACATGCAAATATTAAATACTTACATCTTTGTTACAGTCAGCCTCTTAGCCAACCTATTATATGTGCTGGCTGCATTGTTAGCTGTAAATGACATGGTAACTGTATTCAGCCAGCAGGCTGAATTATTAGCCATGCTCTAATGGAGCTGGAACGCTTATGGGTTTGAGAAAGACCTGATCCACATGCAGAACGTAGTAGCATATTTTGGCAACTGTCTACGCATTGGGAAGGGAGTATGTACGTGAGCTTGGCTGCCCATCCAGAAATATCTCAGAGTATGCGCAACCTATCAAATAGCACAACGACTTTCCTCCCTGACGATACTAGATTGCCGATACCAGATCGCCGGCAGCCTGGACGCTATTAGCTTGCCGGCGCGTCGTCTTGCCGATTAGTCTTCAGCAGTGAGGAGAAGACTTCACTACAGTCGCTTGGTATGTCATCTTTCTTTTTAATTCTGATTTCTGATGTTCTGAACTACTTAAGTTTTGTAGTTCAGTAGATCTGGGTTTTTAAATCTTACTTTTTAAATAGAGTTTTGTGATGTGCTTTTTCGATAATGGCTTGTTCTTAATGTTCCTGTTCAATTGTGAGGAGATTACTCCCCTGCAGGTACTACTCAAATGATTAATGGTGTAATATATGATACTTACTGATCCTATCTCATCCATGAGGAGAATATACTTCCCTGCATGTTAAACTTCATAGTTATTTTTTCAAATCAAATTTTGCTAGTTATTGCTAGCTGTAACTATAATTTCTTGTTTCACATAGAAAGAGTCATTTTTGGGGCAGAACGAAATATGTGCTCTCACATGTAGTACTCGGATTGAAACAATACTCCTCTTGTTTTTCATATGTTCCTACATCCAATCAATTTCAGGCCATTTGTTTTCAAGCCATTTGTTTGCACAAGGTGTAGTATGTAAAATCTAATCAACTGCTTTTGCCAGCCATCGTGTGTGGGCACGATTCATAGACGAACAATCTGTTTGCCTTTTCGGTTTTTATTGTTTCACGTCCAGAATTGAATAACAGAAACAAAACTAAACGTTGCACATTTTTGCGTTCTACACCACATATGTCTTTCCTCGATGTGTTTCCCAATTATGGTCGCATCATTTTGTAACAATCTCTTAGTCAACATGCTGTAGTATCCTGTTACAAACAATACTCCCTTTGTTTTCATATGTACATACCTTCATTATGTTTCAGGCCATTTGGTTTCAGACTAGTTGTCCCACTATTTTTTTGCCTACTTGATAATACTTCATGCTAGTTATTTAATTTATTTACTTGCAAATCCTGTTAACTTGACAAAGGGAGAAGTGTAGATAAAGAAAAGGAAGAGATCGAAACCTAACACCTGTACAATCTTTGTGCCTTGTGAGATTTTGACCGATAGGCTAGGGTAGGAATTCCTGTAAATATATAAAACTAAACATTGAATCACCACAGTGTTTGTGTAAGTAAGGCAAGTAGCAATCATAAATTTGATCTTTCCTTAAATCGAAAGAAGTAAAACCTCAAGGCTTGGCGATGGGAAGGAACGATAGAATTAGCTTCTCGGGGGTGAATTACTGATGATCTGCATCTGGACTTTCAAGGATTAAATGATGAGATTATCCTCGCTCTGTCCAGAATGGAGGAGGAGGCAAAGAAGGAAGGGTGTCGTAAGGCCGAAATGTCGCCATCTCCGGAGTGCTTCGGCACCAAAGTCACGATACAATCCTGCCCAACATATGCAAACAAAGAGCAAGATTATCATACCCAATATATGCAAACCAAAGGGGCAAACGAAGAGCAAAAGGCAAGCGACCTTTGGGAAAACAGAGGCGGCAAGGAGGTGGCGACGGATCTAGGCGTGTCGACCCGGGACCGGGAAGGAGACGAAGGAGGTAGGAGAATCAGTGGGGGAGTCTTGATGAGGGAGCCACAGAGGTCGTCGGCGATGAAGGGGATGGACGGATCCATTGGATCCAACGGCGGCGCCCCCATGGGTCAATGGCCGCAAGGCAAGGGGGGCCAGAGCGAACCGAACGGTGTAAACATAGCCACAAACGGAGCGAAGGCTCGGACGTCCAGACCGCGGGCGCCGCCGAAGCCCTAAGGACGTATGGGAGGAGGAGGAAGAAAGGCGGAGAGGACGGAGCTGGTGGATGGACAGAGAACCAGCAAGATCGAGAGTAGGTTCATCTCCTCTAGCAGCAGACCAGACGGGCCACGTGTAGCCTAATCTAGTAGACCTCGGAACACAGTTGGAGGACGGAAAAAACAAACCAAATGGCCTGGACAGATACACGCAACGCGCAGAGGCAAAGCGTGAAAATGTACAGAGTCGCTAAGAGTACCCCAATTCCTTCGGCTTTAGTATATCTTTAATAGATGTAAGATTTGTAAGAGAATTTTGTCAACATGTAGTTAGAGAAAAGTACTGGTCAAACATATCTATTGGAGACCAGATCAATCTCCAAAATGACATGTAAAAAATAACGACGTGAGTAATTAAAAAATGCAACATCACAGAAATCTTATGAATATAAAAAAGGTAAGTAAAGATTTTATAAATATAATAATAAATAAAGGGGAGTCTTGATGAGGGAGCCACGGAGGTCGCCGGCGATGAAGGGGATGGACGGATCCGTTGGATCCAATGGTGGCGCTCCCCCTCCCACGGGTCGACGGCCGCAAGGCAAGGGGGCCAGAGCGAACTGAACGGTGTAAACATAGCCATAAACAGAGCGAAGGCTCAGACGTCCAGGCCACGGGCGCCGATATAACATCCCAAAATTTTTATTTGCATTTTATTGATTTTCTGGAGTTTATTTGGATTTATCTGAGTTTTATTTCAAAATCTAAAGAAAAATGTATTCTAAATATTTTTTAAAACCAAAAAGAGTTTATTTTACTTTTTCCAACCTTCCCTAAATTTTAAAATATTTTTTGATAATTTTCTGGAATTAAAAATCAATTTTAAAGGTTAAAAAGTATTTTATAAAACTTATTAAAGGCAAATCTGAAATTAAAAATATTTTTCCTAAGTCTAAAATAGCTCAGGAATATTCTATGATTTTCTGGAATTTTAGACATTAATTATTATTTTCTAAGTATTTATAATGTTATGTATATTCTCAAAAGCAATCCGAAAATAAAAGTCAATTTAATCTCAGCTTGCCACGTGTCGCTCTCATATTGAATCCATCTCTTTCCATGATCTAATCCTAGCCATCCAAAGTCACTTACCCCTTCACTTCAATCCAAAGGCCCTGATTCTCTCACTTGCCACGTGTCGCCAATCCGACGGCCGATACCCTTCACTTCCCCTCTCTCTCACCGACGCATGGGACCCACATGTCATATGTTTCTTCTACCTCACCTTCCTCCTCCTCTAGCCCTCTCTTCCTCCTCCATTAGAGCGAATTAAAGCTCTTGATTGCGGCCGTCTTGCCCGTTAAAACCCGAGCGTTTGCGCAATCAAGTCCCTCTTCATTCCCCACCATAGCCGGTCGCCTCCCCTCTTTATTTCACTCTAAAACCGCCGGCCGTTTTCTCTCTCTCCACCTATAAAATCCTTCCCCATGCACCGGCTCCTCCCCTTTTTGGCCTACTCTTTCCCCGTCACTCCTCCTCCACCCTTCGGCCGCCGCCCCACCCACCGTAGTCGCCGTCCCGGCCGCTGTTCGTCGCCACCCCGAACTCCGCCGCCGCCGCCTTCTATCCTCCGCCGCCCCATCTCTCCGGCCTCCCGAGTCTCGCGCCGGTACCACTCCAACCCCCACTGCCTCCCCTCCGTCCGCCGCCCTTCGCCGGCCGCCGCCGGGCACCCACGCTCTGGCAAGCGCGCCGGTTCCGAGCTCCTCCGGCTGGCCCCCATGTTGCCCGTCGCGGTGACGTGGCGGCCACGTGTGGCCACGTGGCGCCAAGTGGAGCCCGATCGGCCGGTGTGCCATGTCGGCAAGGCCATGGTCCGTGGACTCGGTCCACGATAGACCGGGCCCACGGTCATTGAGATCTTTTTCCCGCCCGGAAAATTCAAAATGGCTGACGTCATAAATAGTATTTTCAGTGCAAAAATAATTCCTGAAAATCGGCTTTTTCCTTTTTCCCTCCTTTTAATCTTCCGAAAGCCCTAACTTCTTCATTTTAACTTTTTGAATTTTGAATTTTATTTGAATTTTGTTTGAATTTCTTTTGTTCTTCGCATGTAGATTACGACGAATCCGGAGAGTTTTTCGTCGACGAATCGCAGCAAGACTTCGAGCAAGTCAAGTTACACCTTTGACCATGTTGATCCCAGTAATTTAAATTATTCATGTTGTTTTAAATTTATATGCATGAGTACTTTTATTCAAACTAGTTCAAATGTGATTTAAACTTTAGTTATTCCCAAATTCCATTGTGTAAGGCCAATCTTGCTATTGAACAAACATACCTTGTCACCATAGATAAAAAACTAGTTGGTACATTAGTATTAACTAGAACTTTTTAGAATTGCTTAGCCATGCTTAGATAATTTAGGTGGGAAGAATGATTTCACTTAAAATGTTGATTTATAAAATTTATCTTGACTTTGGTGAGTCAAGAAAGTCTATGAAAGTTTGATAAAATAAAATTATAAAACCTGTTTTAAGACCTGCATTGGTGGTGGGTGCTTGCTGGCATGCATCATAGTTTGTTGACTCGATGTTGACTGCCGGCACAAGGGGTATGTGGGTGGGCCTAAGTCAAATTAAGGACCAGTCTGTGAACTACTAATACAAAGTCACATCGTACTACCACAAGTCTGGTATGAGACAGACCTGGCTAAGTAATTGTGAAGTTCCATTTTAGTTTCACTATAGGCTAAATGTGAGCGTGGCGTAGGCCATGAGAAGTCTCATATGGCACAAGAGGGGGCTCCAACATGTTGATTCATGTTGTGGTGAAACCTTAGTGGCGGTGTAGCTAATTTGGTAATGGAACATTGGAACAGCCTTGTCATGAACTCTCAGCCGCACACCTAAGGCAGTGTGTAAATCGCGTGGCAAACGAGAGGACATTTCTTGTGGGTAAAGTTGTACAACTCTGCAGAGTAACAAACTATCCTGGATAGCCGTGTCCACGGTCAAGGACATGCTTAGTATGGTTTTTCACGGATTAGACATTGGTTTTAAAAAATTTGGTTTATGGAAATTTGTGAATCTTTTGGAAAGATGGTTCGGGTGGGATACCCGTGGATAGGTTAGTGTTAGGTTATGGCCGGCGACGCACTCTTCCCCCTCGCCTACACCCACGTCATCTCCCACACCCCTTCCCCCAACCCCGTGCCCCACGCCGTCCTCCTCCGCGTCCTCGCCGAGCTCGCGCGCGCCGTGGGATCTACCGGCATGGCCGCCGGTCAGTTCCTCGACCTCGCCGGCGCCGTCGCCCTCGGCGAGGCCGAGGTCATGCAGGTCCTGACCAAGAAGTTCGGCGAGATGGCCGAGTGCTCGCCGCCTGCGGCGCCATGCTCGGCGGCGCGGGCCTCGACAAGGAGGCTGCGCTGCGGCGCTACGGCTGCACCATCGGCGTCCTCTACGAGCTCGCCGACGACGTGCGAAGCGCGTCGGGGAACGGCAAGATGAGGAGCAACGCCAGCTTCCTGCAGCGCTGGGCATGGACGAGCACTC
This sequence comes from Dendrocalamus latiflorus, assembly GCA_017311315.1. Lineage (NCBI taxonomy): Eukaryota > Viridiplantae > Streptophyta > Magnoliopsida > Poales > Poaceae > Dendrocalamus > Dendrocalamus latiflorus. The sequence goes on from JACBGG010000277.1 coordinate 46,149, forward strand.
GGCATCATGGAGGACCTCAAGGCGCAGGCCAAGACGGAGGACAACAGGTTCGCCGATAAGTACGGCGATCGGGTGCTGCCGTTGTACAGCTTCGTGGACGACCGCAGGAGACGCTTGCTTGACTCACTAACACGATTGCAAGTGCAGCAATTTAGAGCATGTATAATAAGTATAGACAGCGATAGTTTAGAATACACTTTTATATTATCTATAACAGAACGAAAGATAACTTATACAATATGTTCTTTATATAGTTGTCTGTAATAATTTTATACCATTAATGTGTTATCTATATAGTTGTCTCTATAATGGTATAGATAGTAAAAGCAATCTATTAGATAGTATACAATATCTTTCTCTCCTTCATATCACCTAAAATTCTATGTGGCATACATTTACAGACAGCTAACATGTATTATGTACATACCCTTAGAGGGTGCTCAGTTTGGATTTTTTGGTAGCTTTTGGTTTTTTTTTCACTGTAACTGGCTTCCCCAATCGCTTTTGTAGAGAAGAAAATAAGAGCTTTCACATATGCATGGATTATCGAGTTCTCAATGCGGTGACTACCAAGAACAGCTATTCCTTGCCCCGCATTGATGATCTCTTCGACCGGCTCAGAGGTATCAAGTTCTTTTCCAAGATAGATATGTAGTCCAGCTATCACCAAGTTTGGATAAGACTTTTGATATCCCGAAGACGGCCTATCACACTCACTATGGTCTCTTCGAGTTCCTGGTGATGCTATTTGGATTAACCAACGCTCCTGTGGTAGTCATGGATCTGATGCATCGGGTATGCCATGAGTACTTGGATCAATTTATCATCAGTTTTATCGATGACATATCAATTATTCTAGTACAGTAGATGAGTATGAGCAACACCTCTGTATTGTACTCGATCTTCATCGAAATATCAACTATATGCTAAACTGAAGAAATGTGCTTTTTTATCTTTCATCTGTCAGTTTCCTTGGCCATATTATAAGTGGCAAAGGACTTTCTGTGGATCCTGCCAAGATTACTGCAGCGGTGGACTAGTCGGAACCTAGTAAAGTCGCAGAGATCCGCAGTTTCCTGGGTTGGACCGGATAGTATCGCCGCTTTGTCCAGGATTTATCTTCTGTTCTAAGACGTTGATCAGTTGACTTGGAAGGGTGAGCGGTTCCTTAGACTGATGAATGTTAGTTTAGCTTCCAGACCCTGAAAGAGAGCCTCACTACTACTCCCATTCTTGCTTTGCCCGAGGGAGGAAAGAAGTTCACGATCTATTGTGATGCATCTCGATTGGGTTTGGGTTGTGTTCTTATACAGTTGAGGATAGTGTTGTGTCTGACTACTCTCATAAAATCGGGTACGTGGGTAGTAATCGTCAGTGCCACTGACATAAATTGCTAAATGACAATTATCTTTAATTCCATCATTCATGTTGTCTCGATCATCGATCCTTATTAGTGTTTCCGGTAACCTAGTTTCATTGCACTTAACCTGTGTTAATTACTTGCTTGCATTTGTCTTTTACATACATAATTTGCGACCATTGTTGGGTACTTACTGGGATTTTCAAATCTCACTCTTGTTGTTTCTATTCTTAGGTAAAAGGCCAGTGGCGAGATAGCAACATGTATGGTGGGAGCACTCGAGTTTTCAGTACCATGACTTGCCATTATTTATGTTTTCTTATTTACTCTTATTTGGTTAGAAGTGGACTGCTTCTATGTTTTAAATATTTATTTCAGTTTCTGTTGGTTTTCTAATAAAGTACTCTTAAAGTTTTAACTCTGATTTCTATTGTTACCTTTATTGTTTACTTTGACGATGATATTTTATGATAGCAACTCATATTTGTATATGAGACTCAAGGAAATGTCCACAGCTGGCATCCGAAAGTCTCCTTTTCTGCTTTGGCACGCGATGCCCGTGGCGAGCATTTGCACGATGGTGACGGCAACAAGGAATCAACCGGTGGCCGGTGCTTCATCGCGGTGCCCGTTCTTTCCATCAGACCTGACGCAACTTAGGTGGCTAGGCGCCGGCACACAGGAGCCGGCACTTCTCACGGCCCCGCCGACGCCACCAGAATTGTAATACCCCAACAAAATATATGCTAAAGGGGAACATTAGAGATAAATGAGGGTTTTGCCGTCAGACCCATCGGCGTTTTATCGTGCCGAATGTTTATCGCTCGCAGAGATTCCCAGACCACCCCGGGATAGTCGGCACCGTCTAGAGAGCCGAGTAGCGCCTCAGAGGTTCCCGGACTGCCCAGGGGCCGACAGCACCATCTCGCGACGTGGGTATTCATCATCCGGCAAATTTTCACCTTACCTTTATTACCGACTTACCGCTGCAGTAGAACCCCAAAGTCAGCAACATGGACCGAAATGCCCTTAGGTAAACAAGTATGTGAGAGAGGAATGGAGGGCACTACGGTCATTTCATAAATGCCAAGGGCAGCCCCCAACCATGCCCATATATGCTAGTCCCAGGCAGCCAAGCCCATTCTTCACTCATTTTTCTCCTCAACCAAAGAAAGAACAAAACCAGGGAAGCCACTCTCCCTTCTTTTTCATTTCTAAGGCCGAAAGCCAACCCCAGAAACAAGCTCATTTCTCCCCTCTGCTTCCCCACTAAAGCAGCCACAAAGCCATTTCGGCCAGCACCAGGTAAGCAAGGTGAGTTTCCACACAGCATAGAGGGAGAGAGGGAGGAGTCGTCGGCGTTGCCAGCTCGGCCCCGAGCCATGCGCTGCCGCGCGCACGCCCCGATCTGGGTCGGGCCGGGCGGTTGGCTGCGCAGGCGAGGGGACGCGGGGAGGAGGCGGGAGGCGGGGGGGCCGGCAGGGCCGCTGGCGGCGGGCCAAGGGCCGGCCCCGGTCGAGCAGAAGGGAGAGGAGGAGGCGGAGGCGGGGGTAGGCGGAAGGGGCGCCGGCGGTAGGACGGGGGCCTTCGACGCCGCCTAGCCGCACGCCACCACGTCGCCATGCGTGCGCCCGGGTGAGGCCGGAGGTGCACCTGCAGGCGCACCCGCGCCCAAGAGAGAGAGGAGGAGGGATTGAGGGGGAGTAGTAGGCCGACGGAGGGAGCTGTGGCCGGCGGGGGGGAAGCCGTGGCCAGAAGCGGCGGCGCGCCAGGCCTCCTGCGCGGCCGTTCGCATCCGCGCCGCTGGAGGGCGCCCGCACGCGAGAAAGAGAGAGGGGATAGAGGCAGGTAGAGGGGGGCGGCGGAAGGGGCCGCCGACGGTGAGGGGGTCGCCGGCCGGCTGGCGTGCCGCCGCGCCGCCCCTGGGACGGCTACTCGGCCGGTTGGGGTATGGGAGAGAGAGAGAGATTTGGGGAGAAAAGGAGGAGGGCCATTCGGCCAAGAAAAGAAAAAGGGGAGGAGAGGCCGGCCGGGTAGGTGGGGAAAGGAAGGGAAAAAAGAGAAAAGAAAGAAGAGAAAAAGAAAGAGAAGAAAAAAATGGGTTCGGCACCTGCGCGACAGGTCCCTCAAAACTCGTGCGGTTACGCCCGAGGTCGGGGTGCGAGCTTATGGACGCTGTTCTCCGTTTAAGCTCTGGATTTTCGCTTTGCCGTTGAGTCGGGTTAACGTGTACGCAGGTGGAGGTCCCGGGTCGGAGCCGTCCACGCGTCATCCCGAGGCTAACCAAGCAAGTGCATTGTAAAGCGGTGAATTCGGGTAGTGATTTCGGTTGAATTGAATAATGATGCACTGCTTAATGTGTTGGGGTAAGTTTAATATGTTGAAATGCATAAATGAACTTGCAAGTGCATGGTAGAACAGTGGATGACTGGTTTTTCATGTCTTCTGTGCCATGTTCTACAGTACTTATGATTTCGTGCTAGTCATATTGTGATGAGAGTTGCTTATGATTAAGTGCCAACAGTGATCGCATGTTGCATAATGCATTGCACTCATCCACAGACAACAGGACCTACTTCGGTAGGTACTCCACGGGAGTGGAGCTTGGAACCCGTATGAAAGAGGACGGGGATTGAGTGGTTCATCGACGGGTGAACACTCCGCTTTACCGGTATAAGCTACAGTTACAGACGCATTACAGATGCATTGCATTGCATGAAAACAGAACAAAACAGTGATACAGTTACAGATGCATTGTATTGTATAAAAGAGCTAATAATGAAACAGATACAGAGATAGTCATGCATATTTCACAGAGATGGGAGGTGATAACGGTAAAATAATTACAAAGATAGTGATGTGTAGTTCACAGAGATGGAAGGTGGTAACAGGGGAATAGCTACAGAAACAGTGATGTATAGCTCACCGAAATGGGGAGTGATGATAGTAGAATAGTACGGAGATAGTGAGGAATAGTTCACAGAAATGGGAAGTGTTGATCGTAGAATATTATAGTGATAACCGTGAAACAGTATGGGCTAAAGAGTTGAGAATGAAGTGCATGTGCATGATGAACAGTTCATCGGAACGTAAAGTGATTAAATGGAAGAGCGGTTAATGAAAACGGGAATGCTTATGGTCTAATGAATGAACCTGTTATTTGCTGTTTTGCTTTGTACTTGTTGGGTCGGTGGACTCAGCCTTGCTTTGTTGATGTTTTTTTAGGTGACCGTTGAGAACGACATGTACGGGCGGGAGTAGCACATGGATAACTGGCACGAACCAGTAGCACTCTACTTTAGCTCCTATTAGGCTAGAATAACTGCTAAAAATGCTATGATGTAACTGAACGCAGCACAATAAATAAATTTAGTGTTGGTTTTAAATTCTTCTAGTGTTGTCGAAATGGTAAGAGTTGCAGGTGGTAGCATCTTGGCCCAGTGAGTGGGCGGGGTGTTACAAGAATAGGAGAAACGGGGCCATGATACTGCAATCTCCAGAGAGGTAAACGCATGTCGGGCCGCCACCATCCAGGCGAGCTTCCGTGGCCACCTGTTGTGCGGTTTTGCAGAAACGGGCTCAAGTATCGCCTTTTTTTCTGGCCAGGCAGTCGAGCCGTGTGCCCGTGCGTTCATGCGCCCTGGGGGACCGATGGGCATCGCCGCGTCGGCCATTCGTTTTCAGCAGAACTTGGGTATAGCTAGGGATGGCAATTGTGCCTGCTTATCCGTATATCCGTAGGTAAATAATTTAATAGAGTCGGGTATATGATATTTTCTTTACCTATGAGTATGGAAATGGGGGGAACATTCTACCCATCGGGTAAACGGGCACAGGTGTGGATAAGCTCCACCCGTACCCGTCCCGCCCGTTTACCCACGATATAGATTGACACGTGGTGCAGCCATTGCAATATCTCTAATTGCTATTGATTGTTATACACTTTTGCATATCTCTAATTGCTATTTATTGTTATAAACTTTTTTGATAGCTATTATATTTTCTAGCAACAGCTGCTGCTTATATGTACCTGTTATTAGTTCAACTCTCATATAGTGACTCTCTCGCGGATAAACAGGCATGCCCACGGGCGACGGGTATGGGCGAGGTTCTTCACCCGTCGTCCTTCGTGGGTATGCCCGTGGGCGTAAATCGGGGTCACAGGTACAGGTATGGGTCAGAACTACCCGTACCCGCCGCACCCGATTGCCATCCCTAGGTATAGCAGCGTCAGTTCGCCAAAACAGACTTCTATATACATCACTAATAAGTTGGCCATTGGAACTTCATGCATTCACTATTCTAAATGATTTTTTTTGAGAAAAACTATCGAATAGTATACCATTCGATGGTATACCTCTCTCATGCTCCTTCTCCATCCTGAAGCGCCGCTGCTCTATCCCAAAGTGCCACCTTTGCCTCCCTCCTCGTCACCGTCATCCCCTCACTCTCCTCTGCAATGGTGGATCTTGGATTGCACCACGTCCTAGGCTAAATTTGCTGAAAGAAGGCTAGATACTAGGAACAACATGAGCTAAATTATAAGATTTATAACCCAGCTGAGCTGGAATTACTTGGGCTATATACTAGTAATTTTTTTCACGCTCTGGGCTGAAGCCCATGTTGCCATGGGCTTAGATCCACCCCTGCTCCTCCGCCGCCAGATCCAACTCCCTCGTTACGAGTTCACCCTTCCCTCTGGGCATAGAAGGAGGTTAGGGGGAGACGGTGTCCTGATGGTGGGCAGCGGCGGGGGCGATGGGTAGGGTAGGAGGACGGTGGCAATGGCAGCTGTGTCAGTTAGGTTAAACGGGACAGCATAGCAGGGAGGGGTCGGCGAACTGCGCGGTGAGGCGACGACAGCGCCACTAGCCACGGATGGTGGTGGAGGTGGTGAGGACGACAAAGGAGACGCATGAAGCCGCTCCGACGCAGAAGAAGAGAGGAGAGGGGAGCAGCGGCGCTCCGAGAGAAGAGAGAGGGGAGGGGCGGCGCAAGGGAGAGAACATGCCATCATGAGACATCCTGACGATATACCGTGAGGTAGTACTTCTCTTTTTTTTATCTATAAGCCCGACTTTTCATCGGATGTACCAAAGCTTTCATCATACTACACAACATAGTAATTACAGACTGCACCAAGCGATGGCTGCAGGCAGGCACAATAGCAACCCTTGCTACATCTACATGCTATCAGCTATCTGCTACTTGCTAGTTGCTACCAAGCACTCGCAGCTCAAACCACTCGATGGGAACATAACCCCTTATCCGTGGTCTCACAGCTGTTCAGTGCTGCTTCGGGAATAATTCCACGTTGTTGGCATCCTTGTGGATTGGATAGGAGGTGCATTCCGCACATTCACGTCAAGCGGCAACATCCGGTGCTCTATGTCGAGGTCCTTCAAGACTTTGATCATCTCTTGGAGCACCAGCTCCCTCCTCACAAACCTCATCCCCATGTCCTGGAAGTTGAGCGTGTGCCGGAGCCATATGGACACTTTCAGCTTGTTGGTGTCATCCACGTCCCGGAGGACAACCATCGCACCCGGGTACCAATGTTCCTTCTTGTTGTCGATGTAACTGGAATTTACAAGAGAAAAGTTGATTAGCTCAATGTGGTACGATAAGCAGTAAATAGCGTCTCAAATGCCTAACTGATCTTATGACCCGATAGCAAGGCCTATCTAATCAATTTTGGTAGTAATGATAAATTAATAGGTCTCATGTCCTAGTTCATGGTTCATACACATTAGGCAGGGCAGGCACTATCTTTTGACTCTACTTTACATTCTAAATACCACTAACAATAGAAGAAATTCTCAAGAATGCATTTTACATGCACGACGCTTGTAGTTCCAAGAGTTCAAGAAGTCTGATTTGGTCGAAATAGCTGAGATAAGAACTTTGATACATACCGTAGTATTCTTTCCTTCATGAGGGCCAGTTTCTCCACTGGTGTGGCAACATGAATAGAAAAGTCAATTCCTTCTCCCATATCAGGACTCCTGTAGTAATTCATAATCGGTTTGGTGGCAAGCACACTGTTTGGATAATAGACCTTCAGGTTATCATATCGGAGGAAGACACTTGTCATTATATTCATTTCCTCAACAACCAACTGGAATTCAAGTAGTTAAAACTTCAGTCAATTAGTGCAAGGTAATAGCGATGAACAAGAGCAAGAAGAATATTTGCAATACCTGAACTCCTTCAATTTCAAACGGTCACCAACATCAAAAGGATGCATCACGAACAAGAACACAATTGCCTCAAAAATTGTCTTCAAAGTATTCCCAAATACAAAAACTGCCAAAAGAAGCTGTGAACTGAGGAAGACAAAGAAATGTGTCGTCGCTATACCCAGAATAAGAAGCCAGAGGGCAAACACAATGATGGCGACAACAACATTAACCATCTGGTTGAGCTTGTTCACTGCAGTTTTTGTATCATTAAGTGTTAGGGCAAGAGCTTTGCGCTCCCTGAATGCATTCACCTATAGAAGAATTCATATGACAATGTTAGGAAAGGCATCTGCAGAACTTGTTATAATCATTGCAAATTAAGAAGTGCGATGACAAGATCATTACCACCCAGTTCTTGAGAGATCTTTTGCTGATCCTGTTGCGTTCCTGTGCTCCTTCAAAGAGATTCATTGCTTTCGTGGCTTCTTCCTGCCTCATGAAACACATCAAGTCTGACAAGTATATGTACCTGCAATATTCATGCATTCATGATCAAGAATTTGAATAAACAAGTTGTCATTACACTTCGAACTACAACATATGGAATATTGAAACGAGAGCGTTTTCGCTAAACATTCTTCTGAACTTCTGCTGTCCCTGCTTTTAACAAGCATCAAACAGCTGCAGTGCACTACTTAAGTCATAACAATTAACATAGTACCTCTAAGAAAAATTATACCATCAGTTCATATCATAAAAAAACTCGACCCGCGGGGGGTAAGACGACCCCCGGGCGTTATATTTAAGAAGATCTTCTCACGCAGATCGAGAAAACCCCCCGAACCCCTGCTCCACCCTAACACAGCGGCATCATTGCCCGTGAGAACGACCCAACGACCTGACAACAGCCTTTAGACCTGTGCTTTGGTTTAGGGGGATTTGCTCATGTGCCCCAAAGTTTAATGGCGTTTGCTCATTTGCCCCATGATGTCTCACTGACATATAGGCCCTGGACCCGCATGTCAGTGAGACATCGTGGGGCAACTGAGCAAACGCCATTAACTTTGGGGCAAGAGGGCAATTTTTCCTTTGGTTCATGGTAGCAGGCGAGGGGGGTTTTTCCCCAGCCTGAAATTCGCTCCCACTGGGAGTCGAACCCAGGACCTGGGGTGCTACTAGAGCGCCCTAACCATCAGGCTAGAGGCCCGTTCGCCCATCAGTTCACATCATGAGCTAAAAAATCCTGAATTATAGATAAAATGCAATTGTTTATCTGATCTAGTCATCTAGACAAAAAAGAATTAACAATGATGGAACTTGCAAATTGAAAGAATAAGAACATTTTAAGACAATGAATGAATACTTACTTGGAGCCAAGCTGCGCTACATTGTGAAAGATCTTCCTGGCGGCCATCTTCGCCTCATATTCACTGCTTATTTGCGTCGCTGACTCATCCCCCTCACCTGTTGCCTGTTGTATCTGTTCATCCATTGTCGTGAGCGTCCCAAACCGAACAATCCTCATCAACCTCTTCATGTTCCAAGCTGAGATGTTTTTCTGGTTGAGCCTATGGAGCCTGTCAATAGTGATCCCCTCATCAATCTGGCGCTCTGCTGAAAGGTTCGACAGCTGTTTGCTCGCTTCTCCCTTAGACATTACACCAGAAAGCTGAATGCTCCTTTGCCCCGACATATTCTTGGTCGGCACCGCGGCACGGAGCTCTTTCGGGATGGTTGCGCCTGCACGTTGGAGTTCATGCACCTCAGCAAGCAACTGGTTTTCATAAACTAGTGGCGGCCCAGAGAGTGTCTCAATGACATATTGGTTGAACAATGCCTCCTGAATCCGATCAAAGTATGTTGAGACATGGAAGGACGAGGCCAGCACCTTGACCAGCAGCGTCTTGACAAGGCGGATGAGCGTTGCAACTAGGAGGCAGAATAGTATCTTTGTCACGTATGGCAGCACCGGCGTGTTTGTCTCCCGCTGGACATTCTTGTCAAACAAGAAGTGCCAAGAGGCGAGTACCAGGCCGAGCCAGAGCGTGTTCTGCACGGCTCTGCGCAAACCATACACAAAGTAGAGCACGCGCTTCCGCAGCAAGAAATTGCGTTCGACACAGAACACAGCAATCCGGATGACCCAGCCGGAGACGAGACGGCCGCAGATGAGCACAAACACGAGAAGCTCCCATTTCCAGAGGTGCAAACCCCAACCTTCTTCTCGGACAAGATCCTTATGCTGAGGCTGCAAGCCAATGCCGCGATGATGAGTACCAAGCCGACCCACTGCAGGACGGTGAGCGCGTCCAGCTTCCCACGCTTGAAGTCGTCGGGGATGTCCTCGTCCATGAATGGGTCGTCCTCCTCCTCGTCTATGGGACCCGACTTGCCTATGGGCCCGGACTTGCCGATGTGTCCGGACTTGCCGGTCATAAGCCCAGACAGGAGCTGGCCGGACTTGCCAATGTGTCCGGACTTGCCGGTCATAAGCCCAGACTGGAGCTGGCCGGACTTTGTAGGAGCCCGCAAGACAGACGACTTCCGCTCCTCGTCGACGACGGGAGCCGCCACGGGCGCCGGCTGCGACTGCGGCGGCGGGTCCATGAGCCGGGAGCGCGTCTTGGCTCGCGGCAATGGTCCCGCTGCAGTGGAAGTGGAGGTGCAGCGTATCACCTCCCCATCGTCGCCAGCGCGCCGATGGCTGTCGCCGGCTTCGGAGTCGGAAGAGGACGAGGAGAGGCGCTTATGGGGTCCTGGAAGGAGACGCGCGCCTCCCGTTCCCGGGAGTTGGAGAAGGACGGCTGCTCGCGCAGTTGCGCCGGCCTCCCGAGCTCCTCCATCTCCAGGTCGAGGTCGAGCGACAGCTCGGCGCCCGACGCCGCCTGCTTCCGGAGGAAGTTCCCGATGAGGCGCGTGGGTGGGTCCTCGCCGCCCTCCCCCGCGGCGTTCGCTGTCGCCGGCTGCGGCGACAGAGAAGGGGACGACGCCTGCGACGAGGACGGTGGCTGCGGCGGCCGGTTCTTGAAGCTGAACGCCTCGCCGCGGCGTCCACCGCCTTCCCCCTCGCCGCCGCCATCATTCTTCCAGAACTCGTAGCTCCCCTCGTGCCACACCTTGGTCGGCGATCGCGGCGAGTTGGCCCCGCTCGACCACGGCCTGCTCGCCGCCCTCGGCGTGCTCGCCGTCGAGTTGGTGTTCGAGCTCGCATTCCCCGCCCCGCCGCCCTCCGCGCCGTTGAACGCGAACGGCGCGTGCCCGTTGCCGTTCCCATCAATCTTCACAACCACCTCCCGCCGCTCGCCGCCCCCGCCGCCGTCGGCCAGTATGGGCTGCACCTCGTGCTGCCGGTCCAGCATCCCCGACTCGGACGGCGACGAGGACTTGCCAGACCCGTACGACCTCAGGCTGCTCTTCCGCCGCACCTGGTCCATCGCCGCCGGCCTAGCAACACCCACCCCAGAGATGGCTAGCTCTCCTCCCCTTTCGGCGTACGTCTGCTATACTTAGCTACTGCTCGGGGATTAGTGCGTGACCGTGTTAGTGCTCGCGTTGTGCTATTAACGAGGCGATGGAAAGCTCGGGAACAACGTGGAACGGCAGCGAGCTGCCAACGCTTGGCCACCTTTTCGCCGCCTCTCTGTGTCGGGGCGCGCGCCGAGGCCGCGTTCCGTGCAGGCAGCATTGTCTGCCATGAGTCAGCGCACTCGTTCCCACAATCGCACTATTAACGGCATGGAAAATAATCTGCTCTTAAAGTTATCTTTAAGGGTTCTTTAACTGGCTTATAGCTTAAATATCTATCTATGATTTTTTATTTAGACTAAAATTAGGTTATAACGACTATTAATTTTTTTTAAAAAAAAATATTATATTGTTAAAGCAATACAAAGGAATAAAGAGAGAGAAAACAAAGCAGTTGAAAAAACCTAAAATGCTAAATAAATCGAAATTAGAAACAATGTGTTTCAAATACCTAATAAGTCAGAAGCTGAAGCCGTTTTGAGTGGAGCTTATTCCATATCACATAAAGACATCACTAGAGACAATATCTCCAACAAAAATTATTACTCTAACTATTTTAAACTATTTTCACTATAACTTTTTACCTTACATCCTCTCACTATTTACGTTGATTTGCGGGCTCAAGTTATCTCTTATATAAGAGACAACACATTATCTCTCATTACCTTTCTATCCTCTGTATATGATTTTACTTATTTAATATAGTTAAGAGACAGCTGAGATGACACTATTAAAGATTTCTAATAGAGCAGGGATCGGTGGCCTCGTCGCATACAGCTTTTCAAATTCGACCATCAAAATATAATTTTACAATCTAGTCCTCTTCCTGACCTTGATAACCACGACAAACAACAGTACAACAACTTAATAGGTCCTACCGAGCCACCAGAGCTCAGCAATACCTAACGAGCAACCACATTTGATAGGGCTCGACTTGCCGAGAGCACCTATGGCTCGGCAGGATGTTGCCGAGCATGAGCATCTCGGCATGTGATTTAATTAGTGTTGATTAATCATGATCAGCATTAAATTAATCAATGCATTCTATTATTAACATTAATTATATGTGATCAAACACCAATTAATCAATATATTTTATGATTAAGCACTAATTAAGCATGATTAAAAAGTGGGTACAGTGCAAATTGTGTCAACAGTTCCATGGCGGCGATCGGTACGGGATTAGGAGCAGGATCGATTAGAAAATTGGATTAGTGGTAGGCATTAGGCAAAGATTTGAGCTCGTGATTTTGCATATATGGGCGGAGCCTTTCTGGTCGAGACTAGCGGCGCACGAGTGGGAGTGCGTGTCCTGATTAGCATTTGGTAATTTGGGAGGATCATTAACGTGTGGGGGATTTGTCAGATTCTAATTGTATGGTGGTAATTTAACCTGGGCACTATGAGATATTGAGGGCAGTGGTGGTTTTCTCTCAGGCAATGGCGAGTGGGAAAGGGCTGCCGTCGCCGTCGTTGTGATGTTCTCACGGTCGTGGTAACCTCGGGTTTTGCCGGCCATGTTTAAGGATTCGGAAAAAGGTGTGGCACCACCGATACAAAAAAGCCATACATGATGCACGCCCAACATGTGATCTCTGCTTTTGCTTCCGTCTCTAGCCTCAACTTCCCAAGTGCATCACGCCACCACTATGGCCGTTTCTTGGTTACTGTCATAATCTCGTGATTGACGGTCATCATATACAGTTGCACATGAGTTGGATCTGGAATGGAGTGCAGTGATTACACTCAATCCTTGTTTTATTTGGCAGGAAACGAACAAAAAAACGATCAGTTGGTTCGAAATCGGGTAGAGCGATTAGGCGCTTCTGATCAGGCAAGAACAGTACCGGCACGTATAGGGTGGGCCTTAAAAACACACAGGGAGTTGAGATTATTTTGGAGGCGGCGCGACGTGGAGCAACACAAGTACAAACAAGTGAAACTTGTATATCGTATGTAGCTTGCAATTGTTTACGTTTCGGTTCATGGGAACCATGCAAGATCGTCGTCCATGCAGGACAGATCGTCCATCCTTTTCGACAATCTCGCGTCATGTGTGTCCTCCCTTTTCTAACTAGCCGTTTGACCAAAGACTTGGCCCTACTAACTTTTAGCTTTTAGTTTGCTATTTTTTAATTTTTTTTTACTTTTCTTTATTTATATTCGTTTGTATTTTCGTAATAGAGTAATATGTTTTATTTTTAAATTTAATTATATCAAAAATCGTCAATAATTATAGTACAAAATAAGTTATATACAGTATAAAAAAGCCATAAACCAATTTATATAAATTAAACTGTGGGCCTAAAGAAAGAATTCATACATCGCATTTAATATTCGAAGATAAAGCTAGCTCACCCGTTTTAGGTTCTAACCCGACACGATGCTGGTAAAGAAATGCTCCACTTTCACCCTCAATTCGACGGAAAGGAGCGCTACGTGTACGAAATCTCACGAGAACGAAAGGTGCGTCCATACGCAGGCCGTAGAGCTGCTGCGTCTGCGTTGAATCAGGATCAAGGAAAACGCACACGGCCTGAGCTGGCGCGTACAAGCAGTTAACAACTGCCAGCTACGTTAACGCTTCGGGCTTTCGGCTGTGTGCAGGGCCCTGCAAATGCGGGGGACCGCCGGCTGTACAGCGGACGGAGACAGCGCGCGGCGGGCAAGCACGCTACTGGAAGTCTGGAACGACGGTGCTTCTCTTGGTCGCGTGTCGTTTCGTACGACGGCGTGGCGGAGGGAGCCTTTACCTGTGGAAACATTCCTCTTACCTCTGTTGATGAGTTTATAGAAGTCCTATATAATTTTAGAAATTTTGAAAGGTTTAATCCACGGGTTGTGGTCTAGCTACGTCACCACCGATGAACGAGGCAGCCCGGCTGGTTCATGGCTCCACAAATTTGGCTAGCATATTAGCTCCAGATTTATAAGAGGGATTTGAGGGAAATAGACCATGTTACCCCTAGTTACAAACTACTTTTTTTTAGTTATACAATAACAAACAAAAGCTTTAATATTTTGTCATACAAATCATGAGTAATATTCCACAATACATACCAAGATTCAGCGATACATACCAGACAAAAGTTTGAATATCTCGCAATACATACCAGAATTCAGCTATCCAACTCTCCAAACCAGAAACAGAAGAAAAATACCTCTCTTTACATAAGCAAACGAAAAGAAAATAACCCTATGAGCCTATGACTTGGAGAGAAGATCTGCATCAACTTTTTTGTAGCACTAGTACCAGCTCACTCAACCGAACAATTCGTTTCAGTTGGTGTTGCATGACTGCAAATCCACTCTTTGTTTTCTTCCCTTCTCATTGTTAGGGTCACATGCTCTCCTCTTTAGCACTAATTGGCGACTCATCTTCTTGTTCACTATCATTATTGCTATCATTGTCGCCCTCATGTTGTTCAACATCAATAGGTGTGGATGCACGCACGGGACTTTATGGCAAGGTTCGCATTGCAGGAGACCAATGGTCTTCACTGGTGTTGCAAATATCTTCAAACATTGTGCGCAACAGATCCTCGTTTTGAAGTCTTCCCTTCTCAAACTTACCACGTCCTTTATATTCCTATCAACAACAATGATACAAGTTAATAAATAGAAGCAGAATTATACATATGTGAATGAATGTGTAATGACTTACTTTCTTTAACTCATTCCACCGTTGAATGGTGGTCTTAATTGTTTTTTTCTTAGGATCTCAACCTAAACATGTCTCCTTTGTCGTCAATTTCTTCTAAGTGTTGTAGTCATTCTTGAGTTGTCGCATTTATTTTATATTGTCTCTTTGTGTACTTTATCCTAGTCTTCTCCTCAAATTTAGCAATTACTACGTCAGATGTGTACTTGGGCAATTACCAGCAGCTACTTGTTCAACAAATAGTTCACATACTATCCTACTGTATTCGTCATTCCACTTTACATTGTCACTCATCTGCTACGTTAACATCACCCAACCATGAATCCATTGTATTACCATAACAAAATGCATTAACTCAGTACACAATAAAATTGATGCATGGGTCATGATAGAAATGAAATAGAAAACTCTATGGTACACATGACTGCCCAACATTGTTGTTCAGTAATCTATAGTTTGTTGCCATGTTATTCTTCAAAACAAAGAAATTATATAGTCATATTATTCGCTAATACCGTTATGGGGAACCCAGCTAACCACAAGATTGTGAAGTTATCTCAGCTACGACAAGAACCAAACGTCATTCTGTATAGGCTGGACCTGTAAACAGAATTAAAGGACCCATCCAGTGAAGAGTAATAACAACCAACCAAACCCAGGAACCACAATTCACCACCGTTTCAGTTCACCCAGAAAACAGGCATCTCAATTTGCTACCAGTTTTCTGCTAACTTGCATGGACAATGAAATCTATGAACTATTGGACTGTAGTCTGTTAGCCCATAGCTAAATCTGGAGGAAATTTCCAACTACAATATCACTAAAGCCTTTGACTGGTAATAAATGTGTGGGACAACCAGTAAAAATTGCATTTTCTTTATAGCTAGCTGTCTGCCAGAACTTATCTCATTTATCAAATTAAACAGTGTTGGTCAAATGTCAAAATTACATCAAATCATGCATAGAAGAACATACTTCGTACCTAGCACAAACATAGCAGACAACCACTAGACTTCAACTCGGTAATAGAAATCACACATGTTACTACTACAATATTTGCATGAGCTGGTAAATGGTAAGATGGGCTTAACACAGCAGTGTATATCTATAATCAGAGGTGGTTAATGGGCACTGCATTGAAGAAATACCAACAGAAGAACTCCCTGGAGAATATAACCAGGCAAGCACAAATACATGAGAACTGTAATTATCCCAGAAGATAAGTCAATCTATGGTTTTTCCAGAACATGGTACTTTTTTAAATCTTGTGGTCATGTTGTTGCCATGTAATTTGTTTCCACCCTAATGCTTTTTTTTTTGTTACATCGGCTTTCCACTTTTTACAGGTCTTATACTGCTCAGCAGTCAAGAAATTAAATTACAAATGTAAACACACGGTACATAGATTAAATAGAATAACAAATAGTTCCTTCTGAGAATTGATAAATAGAAAGACCAATAGTACCTTCTGAAATGTGTACAGATTATATAAAAAAGACCAAATGTTCATTCTGAAAATTGATAAATACAAACTTGACTAGTTTCGTGACAAAACTCTGGAGGCCCATGATCCAAAGACCAATCATTACCCTGCGAATAGAAACTTCAATGCATGTTTAATCTGTACTTTAGACCGGTGGACAAGCCCAAATCTAGGGTTAGGAGAGAGAGGGGGGAGATTAGGGTTACGGGGCCAAGACCTCACCTTGCTGGGAGCAGCGAAGGAAGAGGAGCCTTCTGTGATTGCTGTGGAAGTCGCCGAGGTAGCCCCGTCGATTCGCCGACGTCGCCACGCAATCCGCCGAGGAATCCTTGTCGAGTCGCTGGATCCTATGCTCCTCAACCGACGCATCACCGAATAGAGTTCTGGGGAAAAACCGACGCGGTACCGAAGGGTATATGTCAGTGGCATTTGCAAGTAAATAACTTCAACTTCCAGGGTTAATTACGGTTCGAGTGTGTTGACTCCACCTCTGGCTGCTTCTTTTGACTCTGCTCGAATCAAGTGATTTAGAGAAGTTGATTATTTGACACAACTTCATTAAATCTTAACGAGAAGTTAGGAACAGAAGCTCTACTAAACAGGTTTTAGGGCCTGTTTGGTAGAGCTCCACAACTGAAAAAATGAATCTGGAGTAGCAGATCCATCAAAAACAGCTCCACCGTGAATCTGGGATCCCACAATGGAGCTAGACAAAACTGTTTGGCTTGCACAGCAGCTCCAGATCCACGAAACTGAGTTTTTGGTGGGAATGACCTGTTTTGCCCATGAGTTTTATGGTGGGATGAGGTGTGTAACCAGTGGCAAAAGGTGGGTAATTACCACCCAACTCCACGAGTAGGTACGAAACAAGGTTTCGTGGAGCACCCCTTGAGGTGCTCCATGGATTTCATGAATCTGGAGCTAGATTCAGTATTTTGGTGGATCCAGATTCGGTGGAGCTGGAGCGTTTGGGTAAAAATTCGTGAAGTGGAGTTGTTTTTGACAGGTCTAACTCCAAAAACTCCGCTCCAAGAAAAAGGTGGAGTTAGAGGTCAACTCCACGTTTTTATGGAGCTCCTCAAGGGGTACTCCACAAACAAAGGTTTCCAAACTCCTCGTGGAGTTGGTGAAAAATTACCCACCACTGCCATTACACAGTTCCTCTCCTACGTACCGATTGGATTTCTTTTTCCTTCTCCGACTTCTCTTCTCCGCCCACCCACCGGCGCGCTTCCTCTCCGCCTTCCCCCCACCCGCACCGGCTCTTCTCCCCCCCCCCCCCACCCGCGCCGCCTCTTCTCCGCCTTCCCCCCCACCCGCACCGGCTCTTCTCCGCCCCCACCTGCGCGCCTCCTCTCCGCCTTCCCCCCACCCGCGCCGCCTCCTCTCCGCCTTCCCCCACCCGCGCCGCCTCTTCTCCGCCTTCCCCCCCCCCCCACCCCACCCGCACCGGCTCTTCTCCGCCCCCACCTGCGCGCCTCCTCTCCGCCTTCCCCCCCCCCCCACTCGCGCCGCCTCTTTTCCGCCCCCAGCCGCGCCGCCCCTTCTCCGCCCCCACCCGCGCCGCCATCTTCTCCGCACCCAACCGCGCCGCCCTTCTTCTCGCTCGCGCTCGGCGGCCCGAGGGCGGGGTCGCCGGGGCAGTCCGGGCGGCTCGACCTGGCGCTGGGCCAGCTGACCGCGCTCACCGAGCTCTCGCTCGTTGCCAGGGCGCGTCGAGGGCGAGCTCCCAGAGTCCATCGCGTCAGCAAGAACCTCATCTCCGGCCGGATACCCGACGGCTTCGGAGTGGAAGGGCTAAGCCGATCAACTCGGCCAGGACAACGCCAACGCCATTGCCGGATCGGTCGGAATCGGGGAGAGGGAAAAGAATGGAGGAGATTGCAAAGGGTGGTCTCTGATTCTTTGATTAATTTGTTCAGTTTACTAGTGTCCCACTGTGGATTATTGTTCGTTTTGGTTGGGGAGGAATAGTCACAGACAACTAAGTGCTTTAATAATCGGGATTTATAGGTGTAAGTTTTTGTTTAGTTGTTGCATGTGCTTGTGTCTCTGCTGTATAGTGACGAGTAACATTGCCTCTTGATGTTGTGTGAGGTGGTGATGTCCTGATGATGGTGGTGGTGGTGTTAGAAACTTGGATCAGCGATGATCGTTATTTTTGGTCATCTCATTGGGCAATATGACAAGCATTCTCTGTGCTTGATTTTGTTTTTCTCGAATAAATTAATTGCGATTATAATATTTTACATCATATTTCAATTGGCAACAAAAAAATTCAGTTACATATGCTCCGCAGACATCAAAACATGCACCAAACATCATTCAGGGTCACATTGGACCTTTCTCAGGGAAACCTCACATTCCTGGAGCTGGAGCTAGCTGCGTGCCAAACAGGATCACCTGCTCCAGGAACTCCACAGTGGAGCTGCTCCATGGTGAAGTTGGTGGAGCAGAGCTGGAAAAACTGGAGCAGAGCAGTCCCAAACATGCCCTTAGTATTAGTTTTTATTTGGTAGTTTCATTTTCAATTGAATACTGATCTTTTATGCTTCCTTGTAAAAACATCCTCTTCAATTTTGCAATGCGTTTCAGAAACTTCTCCAATATCAATGCTTTACTGATAACCTGTCTAATATGTTAGCCTGTTCGTTAATACAAGAAGAGCATATGTTCTTGTTCCTTATTGATGAATGATGATGTGCAATGCAAGCTTGCGAAAAGTGGGTGTTCCACATAATTGCTCTCTCTTTTCTATCCATTGGCATGAACATGTTATTAGCAAAATATGACTTGATAGCTGTAGTACTTGAATCAAAGGTAACAGTTTGCTTGCAAGCCTGAGTGTGTCTGCTGGGAAAGCCTTTTACTATCTCTGACCCATGTGTTGCTTATTTGTTTAACTAAATTATTTCTTTTTTCTTTGCCTCCTATGAGACTGAGTCGTCAAATTTCATTCCATTTTGCATAACAGGTGTGGAAGCTGGGGCATGCTATGATAATTGGAAATGGAAGTAGATACAGTGAAGGATGCATTCGACCGTGTTGTTAAAAAGCAGATGCTTACATCCTCAAAACTATAGAGTTGGTGAACCAAGTTGAGAAAGAAATCGAGCAGGCCATTGCAGCTATCCGGGCAAACAGCACAGATGGTGAAGCTCAATCAAACATGTACCAAGAAGTTCTTCTTAATCTGAAGAATAAGCTGAAAGAGATAGTCCCAATGAAGCATCTTGAAAGCTGCCAGAAAGAAATGAACAATGCTCTCAGCAAGTGGGTCAAGACCACAAAGAAATTCTTCAACTAGGATATTTCGAAAGTTTACAGGAATGTGGAAATCGAACCGCGTCTACTGAATGAACTTATTGTAAACCACCTATATCGCCAGGCCTTGTTTGACATAGTTGATAACTTTGTTAGAGAAGCCAATTGCCCAACAGCTTTGAAACTGAAACTACTGTTTCAGGATATGTATGGGATTCTCTGTGCATTGCAGGCTGGGAAGCCTAAGACAGCTCTGAGTTAGGCAATGAGGAATCATGACACACTACTGCAAAACGGTTCCTGTCTTGAGCTGAAGCTTCACCAGTTGCTGTTTGCTGAGATAATTAAACAAGGGAACAGAGGTGAGGCTCTGCAGTATGCTAGGGTATTCCTGGCTCCATTTGCTACCATACACAAGGCTGAGATCCAGAGGCTGATAGCCTCCATATTATGGCCTGGGCAGCTTGACCAGTTGCCATATGCAGAGTTCTTATTACAAACAAACTGGGAGAAGCTGGCTGACAGGCTGAGGAGTTTGCTCAACAGTTCTGCAATGTGATGGGTCAATCCTCCACAAGTCCTCTGGCCATGACAGTGGCAGCTGGAGCTAAAGTACTGCCAATTCTGCTTAAACTGATGACTTTACTAACTGCAAAGAGAGAGTGGCAATCTATGAAGCAACTTCCTTTCCCACTGGGCATCAGTAGAGAGTTTCAGTTCCACTCCATGTTTGTATGTCCTGTGCTCCGTGAGCAAGTTAGTGATGATAATCCACCGATACTTCTGCCTTGCGGGCATGTCTTGTCGAAGCAGTCAATAGTGAAGTTGTCGAAGAACAGCTCCCGGTCTTTCAAGTGCCCACATTGCCCGTTGGAAGCGGTGGCGTCAGAGTGTAAACTGCTTTATATATGAAAACTTTATCAAATATGCTTGGGCATTTCAGTGCAGCAGCCTTTACTATCTCTGTTCCTCTCAAGAATGCTACATTGTTTATCATCTCTCTGCGAATCTCGAAATTTTGTTGAGATTTGCGAAGGCAATGTTGTATCAGGTGTGCTCTGGTCTGGTATATAGTATGAAACAGGTATAACAAGAACCGATTGGGTGATGTTGTTTGAGATTTATTTTGAAGTGCAGACGAAACTTTACGAAGATGTTTTCTAGTTGTCATGCTCTTAATGGACATGATTTTTAATGAAACTTGGAGTTCGCCGCTCTGGGTATATAAAAGATGTCAAGTTGCTCTGCACTGAGTAGCATTTGGAATCCTAATTCTGCTCTGCCTGCATCTTTGGGGCAAAAAAGGGATAGAATAAGTGTTGAGAGTGGGATTTGAACCCACGCCCTTTCGGACCAGAACCTTAATCTGGCGCCTTAGACCAACTCGGCCATCTCAACAGTGGTGTTAGATGATTATTATGGCTTCAACATGACATGGCCTTCATGTTAAAAAACGACTCGCAGTCAAGGACTGAAGAGGTGGAAGACATCTCGAGTCTTGACTAGGATCACAAAGTGAAGTCGTTGGCCATCTTCTCTAACATGCTTCATTACAATTTTGATTTGGTGGCTGTTTTTTCTCTTTTTTTCTTACTAGTCAAATTTCGAACCATCCTCATCACCCCTCGCCTACCAATGTATGACTCTCCCTCCTCACATCCTCACCTGAGGCCCTAAGAGCATCCACAGTGCTCCATACTGGCTAGTAGCCCCAAGATTCCACATCAGAGCACTGCTACCACATCAGACTAAAGAGTGGTCTCATTTGTTGCAGAGTGACCTGCAGAGGCGCTTGGTTCTTCGGCTGACAGACGGACGAGGAGAGGCATTAAACCACGTGTTGTGGAGGACAAAGTCGCCCCAACTCTTTTTTTTGCCATTCACACACAAATCCTCTTGTCGCGGCGACAAACCCCATCTCCCTCCCATCCCTCATCTCCCCAAATCCATCATTCATGCCTGAATCCTCCCTCACGGCTCCTCCGCCGCCATGATCGCCACTGGCGAGGAGGACACCGGCGCCCAGGTCGCCCCCATCATGCGGCTTGAGGAGATCACCGTCACTACCAGCGAGGAGGACGAGGGCGTGCTCCTCGACATGTGAGCTGCTCCGCTCACTCCTATGATTTTGCTTGTTTGTGGCTCGATCTGGAGCTGATTTGCGGTAGCTGGTTTGTGTTATGCATTGGTGTGTAGGAAAGGCAAAGCTGTACAGGTTCGACAAGGAGGGAACCAGTGGAAGGAGAGGCAGTGGCGAAGCTGGAGCGTAACAGAGGGGGTGCGAGCCGCCGACGGTAGACGTGCTCCAAGGGCTGGGCTGGGCGACGGCCAATGGCGATCTTCGATTGGCAACGGCGATTCGGAGTCACGGTGCCAGGGCCCACGGGCAGGAAGACAGCCATGGTCGTCGGATCTAGCCCGTTGGCGCCTGGATCCGGCAAGGACACACCCTCGATGATGTTGCCTTTGTCATCTACGTCTCTCTTCGGTGCCCTTCATCACTAAGGCCCCGTTTGGCACAGCTCAGCTTCACTAGTGAAGCTGTTTTTTATTTCAGCTTCACGAGCAGCTTCACCGATGAAGCTAAATCTATTTTGAAAAACTGTTTGGCAAAACAGATTCACCAACAGCTTCATGCATGGCTGAGAGAGGGCAATTGTCCAAGATGCCCCTGTCTACCTGACTTGTTCTAACATTTGGAGTTGTATGTTTGTATATGGTCATATGAATTAAAAAATAATATATTTGAATGACTATGAATTAAAACATTAAAATAAAAAATAATAAAAAATTAAAATCATTAGGAAGCAATATTAGTGCCTTGTTTATGTTTCGTAGTCACGATGCTTTAACAAAAGTGCGCATGTCAACATCACGTCTCAACTAGTGGCAAATGCGTGTAATTTTGGTGAACCAGAGGGGCAGTGGGTTCCTAGGACTGCGGGCCTAAGGGAGAGAGCTGTGAAAAGCTACTTTTTTCAGCTTCACCTCCCCCCATTCCTTTGTGAGAGCAGAAAAAAGGAGCTTCACCCATGAAGCTGTTTGCAAAAAAGGTGTTTGGCAAAAAACAGCTCATGAAGCTGTTGGTGAAGCTGTGCCAAACAGGGCCTAAGCGGGTCATTGCCTTCATCATGCATGCGGGCTACACCATCGTCTCAACCCCACACACTGCGTGGAGAGCGGACGATGGCACTCCGATAGCGTGTTTGCTCATCGCTTTAGTTTTGGTTTGTGTGAAAGTGATCGTCGTGTGAGGACAGAATGGCTTCTTTTCTCACTCTCCTCCACCAAGAATTTTGCTGGCGTGGAAGAGCTAACCGATGCTGATACGAAACTGTTGGAAGATGCCCTTAAAACCTTCATCATCAAAGGGAGGCTCCAAACCCGTTGCGCTTCTCCACCATCCCACATACACGCTGACACACCCATTGCACCGAACCGCGCAGCTCCCGAGATGGCACGGCACGCCAAGACGGACTCCGACGTGACGAGCCTGGCGCCGTCCTCACCGCCGCGGTCGCCGCGCCGCCCGGCGTATTACGTGCTCAGCCCGGCCGCCTCCCACCTGGACGTCGTGGCCTCCGGCGGCGGCGGGGCCGCGGCCGAGAAGATGTCGCTCGCTGGCTCCACCCCGGCCGAGTCGCCGCTCCACTACCACTTCCACCACCCCGGCGCCGCCGTGCACCACTCCCGTGAGTCCTCCACCGGCCGCTTCCTCTTCTCCGACCAGCTCCGCTCCGGCGGCGCGGCGGGGGTTGCACCCTGGCGCCGCCTCGGCCACGGCAGCGGCGCCGGGAGCGTCGGGGACGACGACGATGACGAGGAGGTCGGGCCCGCGGGGGCGGCGTCGCCGTGGAGGTGCTACGCCCTCGGAGCCTTCGCATTCGTGGCCGTGTTCGCCTTCTTCTTGCTCGTGCTTTGGGGCGCGAGCAAGTCCTACAAGCCCCATGTCGTCGTCAAGGTCCGTCCCGCTTCTTGCCACCGTCTCCTCACTCCTGATCAGTTCTCTCGAGTTCTTGTTTGCTCTCATTTGCTTAAGAAACCATGATTAGCAGCTCTGCAGTACACTTATAGTGTACATTTCAGGTTTTTGTCTTCGTTTTATAGTGTACATTTCAGGTTTTTGTCTTCGTTTCCTTACAAAAATATATAGAAAATTAGAATTGTACTGCAACTCTAAAAAATTTGCACTGTGATTTAGATTCACCACTACTATCTTCACCTGAGGCTGTACTGTAATTTGTTCTACCTTGACTTGTGGGAAATGGGGGAGAACTCTTCATCTTTTACATACAAGAAAAGAAAGCTGTTCTTCAAGTTCGAAGGCGTGCAGTTACTAGAAGATTATTCCTTCCAATGATCATACAAACTTTGAATTTTGAAGTGCATCTGGGCAAGAAACAGCTGTACTACCTAAGACCCACTCCAAAACATGCAAACAGTGTTCACGTACTCCGTGGACAACATCAGGATATTGCGACTAATCTGCTCGTCGTCTTATGTTCGTCGTGCCATCGAATCGATTAAAATAATTTTCTCTCAAGTTGCTCGTTCGTTCGTGTGATGCAGAGCGTGGTGTTCGAGACGTACCACATCCAGGGTGGCACGGACCGGACGGGCGTCCCCACCAAGATGATGTCGGTCAACGCGACGGTCAGGCTGCGCTTCCGCAACCGCGGCACCTTCTTCAGCCTCCACGTCACCTCCACGCCGTTCCTCCTCTTCTTCGACGACCTTACCGTCGCCTCCGGACAAGTACGTGCGCTTTTTACATGCATCCTACCCTACCCTCCCTCCATTGCTGCCTGTCCTTAATTGCTTCCTGACTGGATCGGAAGGTGATGTGAACGTTGCGTTTTCCGGACGCTTCAAGTGATTTCGGCTTTGGACAGGAAGCTATTTAGAGCACGTATACTTCTTATTTTATTTTTTGTTTTTATTTGTTTGTATTATCCGTAAAGATATAATAGAATTTTTATTGTTTTCATTTTTTAATTGACTGAATCAGAAAAAGATAACAATCGTTACAACATAATTTTATCCAAAAGTTATCAGCGATAACTCGAAGCCAGTTGGACCTTCCTTCCATCCAGTGCTTAATTAGGCTATAAATCTTGTGCACTTACTGCTAGTTATATCGTCACGGACGATGTAAAGCAATAAGACGGAAAAATTAAAATTAAAAACTAATACATTTCAAATAACTTTTAACTTAAATAAAATGAAAAAAATATTGAAGCTCAAGCTATTTAAAACGGGACCATATAGAGGGAACTCAGATTGCCTAATTTCTATCCCGACCATGATGATACAATAGGCCGTACAATTTTTGCCGGCTTAGCGCCATAGCTTTTCAGCATTCCCATGAGCATCGTAGTAGTATATCCTATGGCCTAGGTACTGGAGAAAGCGAACCGAACAGCACGGTTCCCTTCTTATTTGTCGCTGTTCTTGATTAGCTTTTTCGGCAGTACGCCTAAAATAAAGCTCTCTTTGAAAAACTGGCGCCTCCAATTGTCATGCTTGAACTGAGGATGGCGTCCACTATCGCTTGCTTCCTCGAGAGACCAGACCGCCAGATGATTTCTGACTTCGTTAGCCATGCATTGGACCATCCTGAGGCTTGCTTGGATTTAGCATGATATGCAGCAGCTTGCATTCAGGTAGAACAAGCTACTCACTCCTACTGTCCTACATCTTTGTACAGAATACCAGGAGGTAACTCGTGATTCACAGATCAGAAGGAGCAAACTATCATCTGTCAATTACCTGCTGGACTATATTGGAGTGCTTTAGCTTTACATGCGCTTGTTTCTCGCTAGAATACAATGCTAGTGGTCTAGATACACCTATTTTCCCTACAAACTGAGAGGAAGTGCATGCTCGGTTAGGCTGAAAAGCTGTGGTTTATGACTGAAAATGCACTGTAGCTGGCTGAAATTTCACTGTAACTGAAGGTAACTTATTTGACGTAATTAAATTTTAAAAATTAAAAATAGAAAAAATATGTTAGCTTATCTCGGACAACGCAAACGAATACGTAAAAAAAAGAACCAGCAAAAAAGCTAAAGAAAAAAAAGGAAAAAGATAAAATTTATTAATAGTGAAAAATAAGTTAGAAGTCAGAAGCTGAAATTCAAACGAGGAGGCCCTTAGAAATGATGCACACATCCAGCGGCGAAGTGAGACTGGAACGCAATAATGCACATGAGCAAAATTTTCTCTCCTTGTGAGGAAGACCGGCCGGTAACTGCTGTAGCCTGCAGGGAGTAGCACAGAGAACTAGTCCACTCTCCACTGCTGCTGCATGCTTCACCCCAGTCTACTGCACTGCACGGCCTGCCCCCTTGGCCCTTGGCAAGCGCCTTCTGTGAATGGCAGGCCTCTGTTCTTTTCTGTACTGCTTGTAGTAATTTTTTCCCGGGGTACTACGCAAGCTCTGTTCCATCTTTCAACGCCAAGAGGACGAGCCTTTACTGCTTTTCTGGGTTTCAGACATCACACCTTTAGCTTCTGTTACTTTAGTGTAGTTACTTTGGCTGTGACCTGCTTGTTTACTTCTGCTGCGGAGGGAATCCTGTGCTGGACAAGATGATGGCCCCCGGTTGGCTAAAGCACGCCAGCGCCATCATGGCCTTAACTCTTTTTCCTCGGAGTTAATGTCTCGATCTTTTCAGATTCATAACTTACGGCTTCCGGAACAAATAAACTAAAATTTTTTTGTTGTTTTTAAAAATAATTTATTGAGACAACTTTTTAAAAATGATTTATAGATATTTGGTTCGTTCGTACAAACACTCACGCTTGGGTTCGGTATCACTTTCAACCGGCTTATGCTTATACGGACTACAGTGACTATCTTTCAAACGGTGTGTTTTTTAAAGCAGTGTTAACTGAAAGATTGTAGTAAAATGTGCACTGAGTTCAGTTGTACCGGTCAAAATCGTATGTGACTATTTTTCTCTATGTACTACCTCCCGCGAACAGCCAGAATTCAAAATTTTAAACCATAAATTACAGTCTAAAAGAATCCACCCTAAAAGTCATCAGGTGCAGTCATCAACCATAGGAAAAAAAAAAGAAGAACGCGTCCAATATTGTACATGGTGCAGTACATTTTTGCTACTGGTTTAGATCACACGGTAAAAAGCGCTCCCAAGACGACTGTTCTATCTGGCAGCACAAATTGCCGGCTTTCCTTGGTTTCTCCTACAGTAAAGTTTTTTGCTCGTGCGAAAAATGTAAGCATACTCGTGTGTTACAGTTTTGTTACAGACGAGAATCGTTAGTACCAGATTTTTTTTCGGATGATGGATGCGCGAATGCACTGATGTGTATCTTGCGCGCGGATGCGATGCAGATGAAGGAGTTCTACCAGCCGCGGAGGAGCGGGCGCGTGGTCACGGTGTCCGTGGTGGGGAAGCAGGTCCCGCTCTACGGCGCCGGCGCGGAGCTGCACAGCAAACCCAACAACGGCCGCCTCGGCCCCGCGGTGGTGCCCGTCAGGCTGGCCTTCGTGCTGCGGGCGCGCGCCCACATCCTCGGCCTCCTCGTCAGGTCCAAGTTCTACCGCCGCGTCCACTGCCGCTTCGACATCCGCGAGGCCCACCTCGGCAAGCCCGTGCGCGGCGTCGCCACCGACTGCGAGTACCACGACGGGAGGTGACGGTAAGTAAGTATCTTGGCATCGGCACGGCAGACGGACAACGCCTTGTTATTAGGGATTGCGCTGGGTAATGTGGACTGGAAGGTCTGAATTGAGACTTGTCTGAGATGAACTGACGATTGGTTAGGTTTAGGCATGTAGTACTTATTGCACGGAAACAATCCATTCTGATGTAACGGAGCCATTGGCGATATCCGGGGAAATGCGAATAGTAATGCCACTAATTCTAGACCATGAATTTGAATTCAACAACTGTATTGCGCTAACACTAATTCATGCCTTCTCCGAAGCTACAGCCAAAATATGTAGTTCAGTTATGTGCCAGTAGGAGCAAGTTTACAACTAGCTGAACTTGCTTTTGGATGATTCATTCTCATGGAAGCATGGTAGAAGCCGGGCATGTTTCGTCATGCTTGCTCATGCTGCACTATGTTCAACTTCTCACTTGCACTAGATTGCCCTCCGCGGATTCCCATGCTGATAACAAAGGCAATGAGCTGCAAAAAAGAAAAGAAAAGAATGATCCTACTGCATGTTCAATTTGCATTGAAACAAATTCAGAAAGGAATTCCGTTGAAGACTTACGGTACAACAACCAGCACACATAATGCTGAAACCTTTGAAGTTGAATGGCTCTGTTTCTGAAAGAAACCATGCTGACACAACAAACAAGAAATGACGTTTGTATTAGGCACCATTTGGGAAAGTAAGGCCCATCAAACTTACATCAATTACAGTTTGTATGAGTACCTGTTAAGGGTGTGAAGATGAGTGGAGCTAATATGCTGGCAAAAGAACTAATGCCGGATATACACCCTTGAGCAATTCCCTAAAAGGCAACACCATCACAGATTTGATGAGCGAAACTTAGCAAAGTCCACAGATACAAGACAAATATTAGAATTAACTGCAATCAGAAATCAATTTACCTGCTCATTTGATCCGACACTTGTTGATACATTGGTCCTTATCTGCAAAAGTTGAAAAGATCATCAAGCTTGTTCTGAATCACTCAGGTGGAAAAGGAAAAATGATGAGCAAAATACGGCTTACAGATGGGTGAACAAAAGCACTCAAAATTGCAAACGCTGCAGCGAAGTAGGGTACCTGTGAGATGATTATTACAAAGTTAGGGAAGAGACATGAGATCATTTGGTCAATAGATGACTTTAATATTTACATGAACACTGGAAATAAAGTACTGCACTACTGACAATAGATGACTTTAATATTTACATGAACACTGGAAATACAGTATTGCACTACTGAACAATCACACAAAAGAAATCTTTGTATTGTTAAAATGACTGCAAAGTAGGGGTGACATTTGCCAAAGCCAAAGGGCGTACCCAGTATGACCATGCCATGCCGTACAGGAAAACCTGCAAAAAAAAAGAAGGTAATTCTTCAGCAACTAAAATTACAGGTGCTCAAAACTCATAAGCATCAGAAAAGATATAAGTAAAAAAGCTGTTACATGAGTGCATCCTCCTAGCAGCCCGACAATAAGTAGTATCTCCTCACCCACAATTGGAGCCAAGATAGGCATTACAGTTAGCTGCAAAGATGTAATCATAAGCCAGATAAAAAAGTAAAATGTATCTAAAAAATGAATAAATACGCTTGCAGCCTTGAAATGACTAAAATCCAATCCTGTTGCCGTAACATGACTAAAATTCAAGGGTGCAAGCCTTCAACTACACAACAGTTCTGCTGTTACAATGGTATTGGTACCTGCGATAGCATTCCTGCAGCACCAGCAATTAGCAGTAGATTAGCAAACTCGTCTTTGCTGTAACCAAACTGTGCCTTCAGGTAGTACTGCAAATACGTCGAACATTAATCTGGGTGTATTACAGATAAGGGGTGAAAACTGATAAATGCGAAGGACCACGCGAGAAGGTCCAAAATAATGTTGTGATAAATCATTGCAATGTTTTTGAAGTGGTTAAGTGTTTTTGCAAAAATCGCTTTTTTTACTTAGGCTGTTTGGTTCGACCGTAGAAGGTAGTCGGAGGCGTGAACTACGATTGATAGTTGGTAGTCCGATTGGCCTTGTAATAGGTGGTTCGAACAGTCCTGTGTTGGGCGGTCCGATCGACAGGCCAAGTACGGCAGAACAACCATGAATGGTCGCAGCTTCAGTATCTGGTTAGTGCTCGGGGATCGGTAATCGTAGATTTTGTGATCGGTAGTCGTAAACTTTACGATCGATAATCGTAGTTGTTGCAATCGGTTACTGAAGGCCTTACGGTCCGTACTCGTAGGCTTCGAGTGCTTCAATTCTTGTATCCTTCGAAGTACCTCGAGTTCTCGTGTCTGACTGGTTGGGATCATTGATCGGATCACCCGAGTGCTAGTAGTCGGACCAGCTGTGGATCAACCAAATAGTGGGTTTTCGATTAGGGTCTGATCTTTGATGTTTTTGAGTCATGAGTTGAATTTGATTGATATAGATTGTTGCATGTGTACACAGAGGTTATTGTTTGGTCCTAAACTTAGGATCAATGACTTAGTTACATATATTTTGCATGGTGATGACTTTGTGAATTGTGCAGTGCTACGTGATAGTTTGCTTGTTTGTGTTGGTTGCAGAACTTCGAAGCTTGGTTGTGACTAGGCGTTGGAGGACCGGGACTAGGCACAGAGTAGTGCTGAGTCCAGAACAGTCAAGGAGACGCTGAAGATGACCGAGGCTATGCGGGATGGTTGCAAGTCGGGACGAGGAGGAACCGGAGCGGGAGCTGCCGGTGGTGGACATGACGGGTAACGGTAAGTTAGACCGGGACTAGACTCAAGGAGGAGCCAAGGTCCTGTGCGGTCAAGGAAGTTGGGTGCTTGTCATACGCAAAGGGAAGCTTTGTGGAAAACGATAGAGAGGCATTTTGGTAAATTGCCCAATACCGAAAAAGTGACGGTGTGTGAAACCGCAACATTGGCCTAAATGACTTAAGTCTTGTATATGAGAAAGTAAAATCTGTTGTTATGTGGGGTTAACGGGTTTCCCCCCATTATGATAGTGGATTTGATCCACTAAAGGTTAGGTGGTTGGTTGCTAACCTATAAAAGAGGGTTGCTATGGAGACAAGAAGATAATTCCATCTAATTCATCTCTCTTGTGCTTTCTTGTTAGATTTAGGGTTTTAAGGGTGAGTACTTTAGGTACTCTTTGTCCTCCAAGGTAGAGTGGTTGTAAAACATATCTTCTCAAGTAAGTAATACATCAATCTTTGTGTAACTCTTGAGTCCCTCTTGTTCTTAATTGATGTGCTTGACTTTTGATTGGTTTTGATCTCTCTTCTTTTCTTCTTGTGGTCTTGTTGTGCCAAGGACGTGTAAGAGATGGAGATAATTCTTATGAATACATTTCCACCTATCGATGCACTTTGATAGCAAGATTCACGAGAAAATTCGGTTTTTGCCTATTTTTGGCCTCATTGAGTGATTTCTGTCCCAAGGGGTTTTCGGTTATTTTCTTCTGTGTTTTTAGCCTACTGTGACATGTTTAAGGCACCATTCGTCCTCTCTGTTATCTGTCCGGTCCTACAAAATGACGCCAACTGCACAATGTGCAGACATAAAACAATTTACACCAAGTTTAGTGAAGAGTAGACAACTGAACTAAAACAACCCAACTTGGCCTCACTCATGCAGCAGGCCAGGAAGTAGGCACGGCAAATTTTTGTTGAACTTTGGGACTTCTGATTCTTGTTTCAGACTACCAATGTTTTAAATGTTTTCATTGAATCACAAACATGACAGAATGTGTTTTAAAATAAACATGACTGAAAGGTCACGTTGAATTTAATGGGCAGTAAAAATATATACCAGCAAGGCAGTCTGAAGCCCGTGATCACCAAGACTGTAAAAGAAAGTCACCATTGCCGCCCCTGTCAAGGTCAAACTGCACGGAACAGTAATTTCTCACCAGCAAAATACAGCATACTACTTCTCACTGCAGCACTTATTCATGTGTGGCATGAAAATAATTAGAAAGCAAGTGTAATCTTTGAAGAGCATTGGCACAAGTAGCGGTTATAAACCAAAAAACCTGACCTGCCAGTGAGAAGATCGACCATGTTGGACAGCGACGGCAGCCCGCCCTTGTTAGGCTGCAGCCTTGGCGACAGATCTCCATCGGAGGAAGAGGAAGATGAAGTGGCAGAGGAGCAGGACGAACCTTGGAGTAGGGGATCGCAGGCTTCGACGTCACCGAAGGAGAGAGCGCCGGAGTCAGGGACGAAGGCCCTGAGGTAGATGGCCGCGGCCGTGGCGACGGAGGCGGCGACCTGGAAGGTGGTGGAGGTCGGTAGGAAGCGCGCGGTGAGGGTCCCCGAGACGAACCCGGCCGCCGACACGCCGGAGAGGAGCCCGAACGCGGCCGCGCGCCGCCTTGAGCCCACGCGATCGGCCTGCGTCCACCAACTTTGACCTGGTCACGAACTCGCGGTTGGGCCGCCTACTTCTGTTACACTGACACATGGGCCCAGTCGTTGCATTTTCCCTTTTACGATCCTTTCTGTTGTCGTAATTGTTTCAGAACTCCTCAATTTACAGTTTACACGTATTTCTTTGTGCAGGAGGTGCATTTGCAAAACTTTGAATTGGAATTTTGTACCTTTACGATGCTTCATAAATTATATTATCTTTGGTATAGGTGCGACATAGTTCGCACATTTGGATGGAGAGGTTTTTACCACGTAGGCAAGTGAGAGGCAATGCATGCTACCCTCGCAGAAGATCCCGGCGACGATCTTAACCGCGTAATACACGTAGAAGTACACCACCGAGCGGTTGCACGCCAATATAACTGTCAAAACAAAATAAAAACATCTCAAAATCTCAATATATATGTTAGAAAACCTGGACTCTATCTAGAGTCCTGATCTAATTGGGCACCCCCACCGTAGACTATAAATAGGGACCTAGACCCCCCTCATTATGTACCCCGATGCAATCTAAAGCAATAAAGAAAGACCAGGAGTTCTCTCTACCTCTCTGTGTTCAATCTATTATTCTGTGATTCTGTGATTGATGTGTTCTTGTTCTAAGCAGAGGAATCGCTCGAACTGGTCTCCAGCGTCGGTTCCTCAACACGTTATCAGCACGACTTCGCTCCGGTGAACGAGGTAATCATCGAAGCACATATTGAATTTTCTAGATCGCTTTTGATTCTGTATTTTCTTTTCGCGTTCTAGATTAAATTTCTACGGTGCAAATCCGCCCTAATCTACCGCGAGCAGACTTGAAGTCGCCGGCACAATGCCGATCGGTAGATTGTGAAACGGGGTAGATGTTGATTGCACTGTAGAACGATGCAAATCCGCCCTAAATCTACCGCGAGCAGATCTGAAATCGCCGGCACAATGTCGATCGGTAGATTACGAAAACGGGGTAGATGTTGATTGCATAATAGATTCGAAATTTTTGCATGATATTGTCTGATCCAGCATGATCACAAGCACAAGAAACATATGCATTGATTTCATATTTCTGCACAGCATTGCAGATTGGAAAAGTTTTACTTTGCATTTTTTTGTTCCCTGCATGGCTCTCTGTTCGGTTTGCATGGCATCACAGAAAAAAACCTCGCTGTTGCGCCTGCATGCGCTGGCTGCCGGCCATGGAGCCTGAGGTATGCCGGCCAGCAGCCGGCGCCGCCGCCTCGGCTTCTTGCGCCCGCATGCGCCCATGCCAACCGCCGCCGCCCCGGCCATACGCTACTCCGGCCTGAACCGCCGCCCGTGGAGATGCGCTCGGCCACCGCCGCTTGTGGCTTGATCGCGTGCCGCCGCCTGCAGACGGCTCGACCGCACCCGGCTCCGGCCCCGCCGCCTCGGCTTCCCCGCCGCCCCGCATGGCGCGCCGGCTTCGCTACCTCGGTTTTCCTCGCCGGTGGCGCCCGAACGCGCTGTCGCCCGGCCCCGCTGTGCCGTGCGCCGGCCCCACCAACCGCCGCCCGCTCAGTCGACCCGGTCGACCCTCCTCCCGGCCAGCAGCCGCGTCCCGGCTCGCCGCCGAGTCTGCGCCCGGCTGGCCCGCACGCCACCGCGCCCACCCGCACCGCCCGAAGCCGGTGCCTCCACCGAGCTGCCACGCCGCCACCCGGCCTGCAGCCGCCCCCCTGGCCCGTGCGCTTGCTCGCCTCCCGCCCCTTTTGCGCCGCCGCCGCCCGGGTGCAAACCCTAACGCCTCCTCCCCTCCTGTTGTGTGGACCGGGGCAGGCCAAATGGGCCGGGGGGCAAAGAGAAGGGAGATGGGCCGCGGGGGGGGGGGGGGGGGGGAGGAGATTGGCCGCGGGTGGAGAAAAGAATGAGATCGACCGGGAGAAAAGGGCCCGGCCGGTTGGGGGGTTATGGCGAAATTGCAGAAAAGGCCCCGAATTCTTGTATATTACCGAAAGGCCCATAATTATTTGATTTAATTCCTAATTTTGCAGAAAGGGCCTCGTAATTCCGAAAATTGCGAATAAGCCCTCAAATTTACCAGCGGGTCCAGAATTTTGCAGAAAACCCCTCGGTAAATCAGAAAATTGCGCGAATTTTTCTCTGAACTGAAATTTTTGCGTAAAAACCCTCTGGAATTGCAGAATTTGCTAAAATTTCATATTTTAGCATAAATGGGCCTCGGGAATCCGAATTTTGCATCAATTTTAGCATTTGAAGCATATTTATTTCTGCCATTATTACTTTCTGTATTTTCTGTATTTATTTACTGTTTGGGTTAATTGTAATTGTTTAAATTGCTTTTAATCACTGAAATTAGCAGTAAAATTATAGAAAATGCACAGAAAATTATGAAACATTATGGGAAACTATTGCACCACTTTATTTACCTGTAGTAAATTTTTCATGCATGTTTACCTGCAGTAAACTTATTTTATTTCGTTCATACACATGTAGATGACTGGAATTTCGAACCGGGAGTTCGAGGAGCTGGCCCAGCATGGCCGAAACTATCTGACATGGGCATCCGATGTCGAGATTGTGCTTGGGGGCCGGAAGCTCGGCGCAGCTATTGAGATAAGCGGACAGAAAGACGCTAGACCCACACCTGAGGAGAATGATCAGGCACTTCATTTTCTCAGGCACCATCTCTGCTCAACTCTCAAGAATGAGTATATGGCAGAGAGAAATGCGCTAGCACTCTGGACCGCACTCAAGAAGCGGTTTGAGAGGCTCAAGTACACCATTCTTCCTCAAGCAGAGCAGGAGTGGATCAGACTGAGGTTTGCCGACCTTAAAACGGTCGGGGAGTACAATTCTACCTTGCATAGGATTTGTACAAACCTTAAACTCTGTGGCAAGGAGATCACAGAGGACCAGAAGACCCTGTCCACTTTCCACCCCAGAGTTGTACAGGTTGCCCGCAACTATCGTCAAAATGGCTACAAGGAGTATGCCGAATTGATTGATATGATGCAGGTAGCCGAGGCTCAGGACGAACTTCTCCGCAAGAATTACGTCTCGCAGCCACAAGGCAGCTCCGCTGGCCATGAAGCCAACGCTAGCAGCCTCAAGGTGCGAAAGCCCTTGATGAAGAAAAGGGGGAAGAAGGGTAAGATCGTTGCCCAGAAAGGCAAGTCAGATGCTCCAAACGACAAAAAGGCTAAAAAGAGTGACAAGACCCATGGCCAGCAGAACCAGGGTTGTTACAAATGTGGCAAGTGGGGACATTGGTCGCGGATATGCAAAGCACCGCAACATGTCATTGATGCCCACCAAGCTCAGAAGAAGAATGGCAAAGGGCAGCCTGAAGCCCACTTTGCAGTCATTGAGGGGGAGCAGCCTGAGCAGCTGCCGGAGATGATGGAGGTTGAGTCCATCCCGGCAGCAGCACCCCCTTACGACTTAGAGGCAGCCACAGCCATGATCTCTCTTGAAGAGAATGTCACTGCTGAGGAAATAGCCGAAGAAGTCAATGATTTTCTAGTTGATTTCGTCTGATGCACAGAATGCATGAGACGTTAATTGTCATTTATTTTGTGTTAAATGGACAAGTTTAGAACTTGCATGGTTGGTGCTTTAGGATTTTGCTTTCTCATAATGGTTGGATGATTTTGGAATAAAGCATTCATTTATTCAGTTTATGATGGCATGTTATGTTCTGATATTTGCGTATTTTATTTATGTGTTGAATGCCTTCTAATACATGTTAATTAAATATGCTATATTAGAACACGTGTGGCGCCCTATGGAGGAAGTATGCCTTGCCGACAGCGGCACAACGAATACCATCTTAAGAGAGACTAAGTATTTCCAGTCGATCCGTAAGAGCACTGGTAGCCTTACGACAATCGCCGGAAGCGATGCATGTATAATCGGTTCCGGAAGAGCCACAATTATACTTCCCATGGGCACAACTTTGGTCATTGAAAAAGCCTTATTGTACCCAGAATCGACTAGAACTCTCCTAAGTTTTAAGGATATTCGCGCCAATGGTTTCCAGGTTGAGACTGACGAAGAGTACGGAAAGGAATACCTGCTCATTACGAAGCGCGAAGAGAATGGCAAAAGAATATTAGAAAAGCTTCCTTCACTTGAAACTGGGCTATATTATACCACAATTAAAGCGCCTGCAGCGTACACAGTTCTGAAAACAGTGTTTAGAATCTCTGAACTCTTCTGTCTCTGGCATTATAGATTAGGCCACCCAAGTCTTAGGATGATGAGAAACATAATAAATAACTCACATAGGCATAATATTAATGTGAAGAATTTCCCGAATCATGAAGATTTTGTGTGCCCTGCATGTGCCACCGGGAAACTAATTACTAGACCCTCTACTCTGAAAGTGAAGGATGAAGTCCCTGCATTCCTGGAAAGCATCCAGGGAGACATTTGCAGTCCCATTCAGCCCGTCTCAGGGCCGTTTAAGTATTTCATAGTGCTCATTGACGCTTCTTCGAAGTGGTCATATGTGGGTTTGTTGTCCACAAGAAACCACGCCTTTGCAAAATTGATCTCGCAGATCATTCGCATCAGAAATGTGTTTCCAAATCATCATGTCAAGTCCATTCGAATGGACAACGCCGGAGAATTTACTTCAAAGGTATTTGATGATTATTGCATGGCGATGGGAATTGCAGTTGAGCACTCGGTACCGCATGTCCATACTCAGAATGGTTTGGCAGAGGCTTTAATTAAAAGAATTAAATTTATTGCCCGACCCCTCTTGCATAAAAGTAATTTGCCAGCTACATGTTGGGGACACGCAGTCCTTCATGCAGCGAATCTCATCAACCTTAGACCTTCGGCCTACAACATCCATTCATCTATGCAACTAGCGCAAGGGTCACCACCGAAAGTTTCCCATCTTAGGAGGTTTGGATGTAAGGTTTATGCACCGATACCACCTCCGCAGCGAACTGCAATGGGCCCACTCCGCAAGACTGGGATATACGTTGGTTATGAGACTGCATCCATAATCAGGTATTTGGAACCCATGTCGGGAGATTTGCATACTGCCCGTTGATGAGGATAATTTCCCGTCATTAGGGGAGGAAATCAACCCGTTGATGAAAAATATCGGGAAATTACGTGGGAAGCCACGGGAATTCATGCACATGACCCGCGCACTAGTGAAACTGAAAAAGAGGTCCAGAAGATCATCGACTTGCAAGCATTAGCAAATCAACTACCCGATCACTTTAGTGATTTGAAGAGCGTGATTAAGTCGCATGTGCCTGCACGCAATGCACCGGAGAGGGTTGAAATACCAAAGAAAATTGAAGGTATCCCTAATCCCGTCCAGAGGCCTCAGAATAAAAGGACGAGAACTCCGGTTCCTCGAGTCCAAAATAACCGGGCACGCCCGGCGAAAAAGGATAAGAGAGATTTATCACAGCCGATCATTGAAGTCCCCCAGAATGAGAAGGGGAGCCAGTTGAGACCTGGCACAAGTATGACACCTTCAAAAAAGGGCATACCGGATCTGAATATCCCCATCGGCATGGATGTGTGCGCACACATCGGAGCCGAAAAACTAAAGGGACTTGCCACCGCAATTGAAAGAAGCGATATGCAAGGTAAAGCTCTAGCAGAAGCAATCGCTCTAGAAGAAGCAACTCATGAAGAAATAGCTATAAATTATGTGCACACGGGAGAGTCCCTGAATAGAACAACAGCTAATATCGATATCTACTTCGCAAAGAAAATTGCCACCATCATCGATCTTGATCCCGAGCCTGCATCGCTCGTTGAATGTAAGAAAAGATCAGACTGGAAAGATTGGAAGAAGCCAATAGCAACTGAATTGCTATCTCTGAATAAAAGAGAGGTGTTTGGGCCCATATGCCGCACACCTCCCCACATACACCCCGTTGGGCACAAGTGGGTATTTGTTCGAAAGAGAAATGAAAGAAATGAAGTAGTGAGATACAAAGCAAGGCTGGTAGCCCAAGATTTCACTCAACGTCCTGGAGTTGATTATGAAGAAACCTACGCCCCAGTCATGAGTGGAATTACCTTTAGATACTTGATCTCAATGGCAGTGAACTTGAATTTAGAAATGAAATTGATGGATGTTGTGACTGCATACCTTTACGGTAACTTGGATTCGGAGATTTACATGAAAGTCCCTGGAAGAATTCCTCTCCCGAACCAAGACAGAGCAAATAGAAATCTGTACAGTGTGAAACTCAGAAAGTCACTGTATGGACTGAAACAATCTGGAAGAATGTGGTATAATCGCTTGAGCGACTTTCTCTGCAAGAAAGGCAACACGAACAATGAAGACTGTCCTTGTGAATTCATACGGCGATCCCAGAATGGATTCTGTATAATCTCTGTGTATGTAGATGATCTGAATATCATCGAGACAGCCGAAGACATAAAAGAAGCAAGCTCCTACTTGGAGTCAGAATTTGAAATGAAAGATTTGGGCAAGACCAAGTTTTGCTTAGGCCTGCAGCTTGAGCATGTTCCTGAAGAAGTCTTGGTACATCAGTCGACCTACACCCAGAAGGTGCTTGAAAGGTTTGGCTTTGAGAAGGCATTTCCCTCGAAAGTACCGATGATCGGTAGGTCTTTACAGCAAGAAAAAGATCATTTCCGACCAAGGGAAGAGGGGGAGGAAGTCCTGGGACCGGAATTCCCATACTTGAGTGCAGTGGGAGCACTCGTGTATTTAGCAAACTGCACTAGACCGGACATTGCATTTGTCGTGAACCTCTTAGCAAGGTATAGTGCAGAGCCCTCCAAAAGGCATTGGCAGGGCATAAAGGACATTTTCCGATACCTCCAAGGTAGCAAAGACCTTGGATTGTTTTACAGAAAGAATCAAGATCTGAACTTGATTGGCTATGCAGATGCTGGGTATCTGTCAGACCCGCATACCGCTAAGTCACAAACAGGCTATGTATTCCTGTGTGGTGGAACTGCAGTTTCATGAAAATCGTCTAAGCAAAGCCTGGTAGCTACTTCGACGAACCACTCAGAAATTATAGCACTGTATGAAGCCGCACGAGAAGCCGCACGAGAGTGCGCTTGGCTCCGCCGAATGGTTCACCACATCTAGCAGTCATGTGGGATGAACGTTGTGCAAACCCCCACAATTATCTATGAAGATAATGCCGCTTGCGTTGCACAAGTGCAAACGGGCTACGTGAAGAGTCATCTCACAAAGCATATCAACCCCAAGTTCTTCTATGCATGTGAATTGCAAACGATGGACGAGATTAAAGTACTGCATACTAAGTCATGTGAAAATCT
>JACBGG010000147.1:0-65000 GCA_017311315.1 Dendrocalamus latiflorus
AACACAAAATTGTCTGATTCCAAAGTTCTTTCATGCATGCAGGGTTATCTGAGTGCAATCATTATCTACCTTTATGCACATGATTTTCAACAAGCTCAGAAATGTTACAATGACTGCTCAGAGTAAGTTGTATATTGGTGGTAGTTACTATCACTGATGAGAATTGTTACACGTGGATTCACATTTAATATATTTTGTGCTGTGTTTGGTTTCATCAAATCATGCAGCAGAAAAATAATTATCATCATTATTTCCTTTTCTAATACATTGCAGGGTTCAAGCCTTCCTTAACAGTGACCAGAATCGATGTGCAACGAAATTGTTGTCTGCTTATGAGGAAGGCGATGCTGAAGAAATCAAACGTGCTGCTCAATCAAGTGCTGTCAATCACCTCGACCATGTGGTATGTCTTTTCTTTTCTTTCTTTCTTTTTTTACTATACCAGGTGTGCTACATTGCCTATATGATTATATCAGAAGATTCCCTATGATGGTGCATGTGAATAAAATGGCAAACTCGGAGCTGAGACATCATAGATTCATAGTGAACATGTTACTCGTGATCTTGTAACACCCCGCCCATCCTCTGGGCCTAGAGTGCTACCGTCACTGCATAATAATACCACTTCTAGTCATCTGCTAAACAATTTAAGCAAACTCTACCTTGATCATGAAGCAACAGCCACTTACACCATACCTTTTTTTAACAACTTTTCTAACTTACTAGTAGAATTAAATATACTACCAGAAGCTAGATATGTGAAGTGCTGCAAGAACGTGAAGTCATTCATGGGCTACACCCGCCCGTGCAAGACGTCCTCAATAGTTTCCTAAAAAAGCAACAAAGCAAGGGTGAGTCCAAAGACTCAGCAAGTACATAATAGAACAACAGACACTACCAACATAAGTAAGCATATAAACATAATGCACATATATCATCATGTTCATAACATCATTCTCATAGCCAAACAATGCAATGCCATCAATGCCATGCCTCATTACTCTACATGCTCATATGCTCTTCACTTTGCAAGTACCGGTACTGCCGAGTGAACACCCGTCGATGTTCACCCATCGTGGGCCCGCCCTCATAGGCACGGGACCCCTCCACTCCCGTGGAGGCCTACCGAAGTAGGTCTTACTCAAGAGCACTCCGGATTAGTCCACTAGCTTTACTCATAGCTAGGGACTTTCTCACCGCCCTCACTCTTGAGTGCTCCTCATGCAAATGCACAAGTCCATGATCATATTCACACTCATCACTAGCATTACTAGTAGACAAGCATCTTTGCCTACCTCACTCCATCATCATTTACCATGCAACCTTATGTCAGGTAAACATCACATTTCCTCATAGACATCATGTAATCAACGCATTTCTACACAGATATCATCATACCAGATAAACATCGCATATTCATAAACCTTGGTCTACCGCTCTACCATGTACTTGCCTGTTAACCAAACGAAGTGGAGCGTCGTGCGGACGGTGCCAGCTCGGGACCTCCACCTGGACAAGCAAATAGTCTGATTTAACGCATCATAACGAAACCAGAGATTAATTGGGCGACGACGGTACTATACGCATATCCCGTTTCGGGCGTAGAAACACGCGGGTTTCAGAGATCTGTTGCGCAGGTCCCGAACCCCCTTTTTTCCTTTTTTTTTCCTCTTTTCTTTTCTCTCCTCTTCTTTTCTCTTTTTTTCCCCTTCCTTTCCTTCCCTTTTT
The DNA here is from genome assembly GCA_017311315.1 of Dendrocalamus latiflorus. Taxonomy (NCBI): domain Eukaryota; kingdom Viridiplantae; phylum Streptophyta; class Magnoliopsida; order Poales; family Poaceae; genus Dendrocalamus; species Dendrocalamus latiflorus. Next base: position 1,729 of record JACBGG010000147.1, read on the forward strand.
CTTTTCTTTCCTTCTCTCTCTCCCCCTTACCCAGCCGGCCGAACTGGCCTCCTTTTTTTTCCTCTCCTGGCTCCCCCCTCTCTCTCCCTTATCCTCACCTCTCTCTCTCTCCACTCGGCCGAACGGCCTGCTCCTCCTCTTCTCCGCCCGGGGCGGCGCGGCTGGCCAGGCTCGGCGGCGTCGGCGGTTCTCCCGCCGCCCCTTCCTCTCCTCCCGTCGCGCTCGAGCTGCGCTCGGCGCAGCTCTCCCCCCGGCGGCGTGGCAGCGGGCGGCCCGCCTCGGAGACGCCAGCCCCGGGCTCCCCGCCGCCGGCCTCGGGCCCTCCATCGCCGTCCCCGTCTCCGGCTTCCCCTCTCTTGCGCAGGCACCCCTCCGGCGGCGCGACGGCGTGCGGGCGGCAAGGCTCACCGCCGCCGGCCTCCCTCCTCTCGCCCTCGCCTACCTCGCCTCAGATCCGGCCGGCTCCGACCGGATCCACGCCTCCCCTGGCACGCGCGGCGGTGGGGCGTTGGGGCACCGCCGCCCGGTCGGCTCGGCCAGCGGCCTGGCCGCCGTCCTCGGCTCCGCCCTGCACCCCCACCCTCCCTCGGCTCGCACCGGTACTCCCTCCCTTCCTTCCCTTTAGGCCATGGCAAGGGAACCTACCCGGTTGGTGGTTTGGGCGATGAAGAAGGTTGCGTCGATGGCGAGGTGGTTACCCTCTTCCTCACTGGAATGCTGTCGGTTTGGCTTGACTTAAGAAGTGCTGGTTCCTGACTTTTGCAGGTTGAAATGCGCAGGTGGCTCACATGCACGCTAGGGCAGCATGCGGCTTGCCAACTCTCCCTGGCAGGGGCAAGGGCAGGTGAGGTGTCTTGCCAGCTGGCCCCCCCCCCCCCTTCTATTTTTCTGGTATTACAGATCTCCCTTTTAATTAACATGTAAGATTTAGATTCTATCGATGCTCTATTGCGTGCTTCAACAGTGATCTCATCAGTCATCAGGATAGACTTTATGCAAAGAATGTGTGACTCTATTGCAGTAGTTATCGACTTTGATTGTCCATCTGCTAGACTTTAGTTTGTATTCCATCTGATATAATTATTCACTGGTTGTTTGCTTGCTTGTTTAGTACTTGTCTTCACTTGGATTTACGGTGAACCATCACTGTAGATAATTCGGCTCGCAAGGAAACTACCGACAGGTGATCTGCAGGCCATCAAGAAAGAACTGGCAGCTGATGACGGCGAGGATTCCTTGGACGAGAATGACCTAACTTAATACCAAACTATCCGGAAAGATGCAGGGAAAGCGAACAATCGATGGTGACTCAAAATACGCCATTGCTGAACAGGAACAGTTGTAAAAAAATACGCCACTGCTGAACAGGAACAGTTGTAAAAAAAGGAACGTTGTAAAAAAAGGAACATTAAGATGACTTTTATGCAAACTTGTGGGCAGCATCTGTACCACGAAATTTACTATGCTTAATTCGGTTGTTGGATATGTGCACATACAACCTACACATGTACTGTTCGTTTGCTGTGGTTGAGATGATATTATTGGTTTGATTACCTTTCCTGTGCTTTATGATCTGTATAGTATCAGCATGATGTAGATGTACAAACGAATTCCATTCTAGACTTCTAACATTACATGTGATTTCCCCGTATTCCTACATGAATTAAGGTCCCATTTGAAACAAAAAAAATGGAAAATTTGTATTGCTTATTTTTTATATGAAAAACAATAATACTGAGGTAAGTACGTAATAAAAGATAAGGAATTAGAAGAAAATCTTTACGGTACCAAGGAGGGTAGTAGTAAAAATCAAATCTAACCATTGATATCTTAATGGTGTTATAGACTTTTTGCTCCAAATCTATGTGTTCCCTTTTGAAACAAAGATGCATTATTACAATTTTAATCATCTTGAGATTCTACTACTTATATTACTCAAAAGTATAACTAAATCCTAACTTATCTAATCTGTTGGATCAAGAATAATAGGTGACTTATATTATATGATGGGTACAGTAAAGGAGCTCAATTAGAAAGGTGGTTCACTACAGATGTCGCTTTGGGGCGTGAGGATGTTTGAATATAAATAGGCTAAGCGAGTGAAAAAAATTGTATCACGTAAAAAAGAAACCGAATGAGTTGGGGGAGCATGGATCAAAGCTCTTTAGAGGCTTGTCCCCATTTGAGAATAACTGGACAAGAGTGTGCACTTAACTGGATCGCATTATTTTCTAGCGAGATTGGTCCCTTGATTTCGCAGGACGGCACAAGACGTGCACAGATGACCAAGAGGCTGCATAGACCGCACATTTGCAGCACACAAGCTTAACGCAGCTGCCCGATGCAAACGTATATCAGAATCACCATGCACATCGACCAAGCAAGTTAACGAAAGCAACCAACAAATGCAGGACTGGAAAAAAAAAAAGAACATGTCCCATGGCCATATTATTTCGAAGACCGCTGTCCATGGATAGGGGCAAACAATTACTACGGTCGTAGGAACCAAGTGATCAGAGCCTATGAGAACAACTGAACAAGAGAATGCAACAAGTATGGCAAGTTACTGAAGCTACTCAACTAATGAAATTGAAACATGGCACTGTATGCCATAACTAGTTCAGAAAATATCAAAGATGCATGTAGCCCCCTTGACCAGTACGTTTGATGGCCTCTAACATTGAACAATGTCAGGGATCAAATCTGCAGAATGGAAGCTCGTCCTGGTTCGAAAGTAATTACGGGTGTTCACTTAATTTACCTGCATTAGCTTCCCAGGTAGCAAGTGGAAACGATGACAAGTGACTAAAATAAAGGGTTGGAAACATAGCCAATTAGCCAAACTGGTTTTTGTTTGTCGTACATCACCCTGCTATCCTGCTGCAGGCATTCTTCGCCACCTTACCTATTTACTTGCATGATGGAGGGCATATCCTCTTTATCTTGTTGAGCAGTGTAACAGCTCTCGTCGGCAGCTAAATTCTAAAATAAATCAAAGCAAATATTCGAAGTCCCCAAACAAAAGCCGACCTTAGCTCAGTTGGTAGAGCGGAGGACTGTAGTGTTTGCAGATAAATCCTTAGGTCGCTGGTTCGAATCCGGCAGGTCGGATTTATTTTTCTTATTTTTTCCCTACATTTCCAAGGTGCTTGCATATGAACGCTTTGATGAATTTTTCTTATTTTTCCCTATACCTTCTTTAAGTGCTTGCACGTAAACCGCTTTGATGAATTTTCCAATACTAGTAGTGTGCCCGTGCTAACGCTACGGTAAAATACAAAACAAGATAAAATTTGTAGAAAATAAAATGAACAATCAGATTCATTAAGATTCACGTCTCATATATTGTATAACCAAATATTTTTGTCACATAACGACTGATCCTTTGTAACTGTTTAGAACATTCCAACAACTTGCAAATAACACCAGCATGCATTAAAGGCTTCAAAAATTTGTACATTTTCATGCTCGAGAATTCGTTTACAAAATTTAGGATGTTATAGAAATTCCTAGACAGCATGCGCATCCGCCTTGCTCGTACAAAACGATAATATTTGTAACTGTTTAGAACATTCCAACAATACAGAATAGCATCAGTTTACCAACCACAAAAACGATGGTTACTGTGCAATATATAGTAGTAATACAGAATAATACAGTTTATCAACCTAAATTCCAAATGTTATTATGCAGCGTTGCATAGGACAACCAACATAAATTTATGGTAAAACAGACCACCACGAAGTACAGATATTTCCTCCACTTACTACATGTAAAGTTAAATTCTTTTCTGAATATAGAACACATAAAAAGTTCCAAGCTGCACACGCATGCTAAGCGCGAGGCTCTGTTCCGCAACATAATGTAAATGCAGATAGTACTAAATACTTAAATACAAGTCAACCACCTAAATGAGGAGCAACACCGGCAACAGCAGTCATATCCAGAACGACCTAATTAGCATAAAGCTTCGAGGTGTCCCCTAATCCTAGTTATAGGTCCCTGGATCCTAAAGTAGTTGCTCACTGCTTCGAGGTGTGTCCCAAGCTCAATCAGATCTCACCTGCCAGGAAATAGATACTGAATTAGCATAAAGCCTTTAGTAGTATAATGAGTTTTTTTTGTTGGGGGGGGGGGGGGGGGGGGGGGAGCTGGTGGGATATTTAGTATTACAGGAGATGGAGATCGGGATAAGCTCCTGCTCCTCCTTATTGCTAGGGCTTCTGCTCACAGATCTTCCTCGAGAGGCCTGCAAAAGGGTTACATTAACTGCATTGAACAAACGATTGGAAATGAGATATGGTCAACTTCTTGCAAGGCTTACAAAATAAACAGGGGATCGGGATCTTGACAGCGATCTGCAAAAAGTTACACAAACAAAGTCCATTACCCAAAGTGTGGTGTCATTCAAAAATAACAACGGAACCAACCAACCCACCGCAGATACCCATGGGCTATGGAAGTAACAGTGTGCAAAAGAATTAAAGTAGATTTTAGGAGGTAGGAACCACAGTGCTTACTACGCACTTTGGTGTATGTAAAAGACTTGAAAGTAGATTAGATTTTAGGGGGGAGGAACAACAGTGCTTAGTACGCATTTTGGTCTTCATGCTTACTGGCTTAAAAAATAGATATATCTCACATTCAACCTATCAGGTGTGATCCTATTAAAAATGAAACTGCACATAAAAACTAACCCATACATCTTCATTTGTTAGTGCCGACTTCTTAGAAAGTACATTTGCCAAAAAAATGCTTACCAAGCACCATAGATTCTTTCTTTCTTTTTAGCAGGATGGCAAAGATTAATAAAGAAATTTAAAACCTCATTAAGTTGAGGCCCATGTTAATGGAGTACTTGAAATTTAAGTGCCTACAGTCAAACAGTTTTTCAATAATACCACAAGATCCACTCCGCATATCCTTATTGTCAGGCCTATCTTGCTCCTAGGACTGGTTGCTCACTTAACATTGCAGGTTAGCCAGCCAGCTCTGCATGTTTAATCATTGGATCATAGAGGAAATTTAAGTCATGCTAATTTAAAAAGAGAGTGATGCATCATAAGCATTAATCTTCGGTGCTATGAACCAAAAGGGAAATTCCGAAGTATACCAAAACCAAAATTCTGGGGCCTAATTCTGTTTCTTTTTAACCTTAAAAATGACGTGCATGTAAAAATTGAGGTTTCAACATTTTGATCTTTATAGGTGTATAACACTTACACCATATATCAAAGACCACCAATGACAAGATCAGACTGTTTCCATTTCTTTAATGAACGAGACTCCTTTTAATTCTAACAAAAAAATTGCAGGTATAGCATGCATATGCCATATTAGTAATTAAGATCTGACAAATATATCCTCCCTATCAATATAGAATCGCATACCTTTCATCCACAGGTGAGACTGACCGAGAGACAGATCTAAGGAACAATGCACTCAAGAATCAGTGCAGTCATAAAGCTTTAATGTAAAACACAAAGAAAATTTAACATACCTTGGAGTCCTGCTCCTGCTGTAACTGTGACTTCTCGAGTAAGAGCGGCTACGGCTTCTGCTTCTTGATCTAGCATCATACTCCCTCACCTATAATAAAATAATACGTTTATGCGAGTTCACAATAAAATGGACATGCTGATGGCATCTTAAACTACAGTTAAACTAATAGCGGAAAACAAGAAAGCCCATACCCTGATATATGCCCGCGAAAATGCATTTCTGAACTCTGTGTCATCAAGCTTCCTAATCTGCAAGAAGAAAAACAAAATCATAATTCAAAAGGGAATTACATGCCCACTAAAACAGGGAAAAACACAGTTCTCTCAACAGACCCTCTGCAACAGCAATAGATGACATGGAAAAGTTTTCAAAAGAATCTGCTAATTTAAAAAAGTAATGTGTAGAGAAGGTGATAAAACCTACCGCATATTTCATGTCATCATAGTTTGTATAATCCACAATTCCAACAGTTGCTGCAACACAAACAGAAAAAAACAAATGGCATCAATATGGCTTGTATTCGTAATAAGGCAGGGATTCTGGTTTCAAAAGGACAATGCAATTAGAATTCAGGCAACCTATCTAATCAATTTACTCCTCAAATTCCCAGTGTGTACACTCCCATGAAATAACAGGAAAAGAATTTAGGAGTAAGTAGTGTGCCCGTGCTAACGCTACGGTAAAATACAAAGTATGATAAAATTTGTAAAAAATAAAACGAACAATCAAATTCATTAAGATTCACGTCTCATATATTGTATAACCAAATATTTTTGTCACAGTGTCTATTAAAGGGGAAAGAACCCCAGCTTTCTTCAGAAGCCAACATCAAGTAACAAAAGCAAAGTCTGTCCCCCATGTTAAAACTGAAGACATTGTCTCGAATGCTTTAGTAATTCAAAGAAATTAGATATGTTCTCAATAGTAAACAGCTCCACTCCATTCTGTACACTTACAATGATTGAAGTCAAGCAAACATAATATGCTCAATTGCACACCGCATGCAATAGGACTACATTGGCATGCAATATCAATTATTTTCAACATTTAGTTCTTGATAATAAATGAACAGTTCGTATTGTGAACATTCAAGCAATAGGAAAATATGTATAATTAATATAGAACAAAATCCTGAGGGAATTTTAGCATAGTACTTTTCTTGCTGTAGATGATTGTCAGCATACCCACCTTTTGAAAACAAAAAAAAGAGATGAATCCTGATGCTCTGACTTTCTCCTGTGTAGAAGAGTTGAAAAAGAACTTCAGATTAATACTTTGGTTTAACAAAATAATACATTATGGGATGCGATACTGATATATATCGAGAGATATGACCATATGTGAATATTTCTTACAACAAAATTGCGATATAGAATATTTTGCCAGGATATAAATTTCCACATAATGGCACATTTTCATTAACCTATGGCAAACAGGTCTATTACTGGTTCTAATACTGCCCCTGTATACGAAATGTAAAAGCAAATATAAAAAACTATACTGGTTGTGTTACAAAAGCATAAGAAAACGTGTTCTCTTTCCAAAAGAAAGGCACACTAACATGACATTGCTAAACATGGAATAGTAGATGTACGAACTCTGCATCAACTAAAGTGATACAACTTGTATTACTATCATTTTGATTGAACACAATATTAATATTCCTGTCTTCAGAACTCCATTGCCATTACAAAGGTCTGCAATATTCCAAAACAAAACGAAACCAACATACCAAATTCATAATTCTGTCAAAAAAATTTCCTAACTGACAGTGGTTTATAATTTATTAAAATTTGCAGCTACAGAACACTGATATTTACAATTAAGCACAAGTGTTGCTGTAAATAGTAGTGCCTTGTAATTGTGAAACACAGGGAGAAAATATGGCAAGCCTACTGAAAACTTGGTGGTTGTACATAACGCACAGACAAATATTATTGTGATTTAGTAACAAGGAGATCCTAGCACAGGTTGGGCAAGGAATACAAGGAACAGGAACTGTAAACAGATTCGCAAAAATGGATAGATACCTCTTGGTAGAATAGGTGGAATTGTTGTTTTCATTCTGCCGACATTTTTCATTGTCAGCTTCTTCTGGATCAATGGCATGAATTCTATGTTGGTGGCCAGATAAAGTTGTAGAACATGGCTTGCTTGAGTACATCTTATCCACTGATATAGGTTTCCTTTGTCCACCATGCCTTAGACTTCTGTGCGTATTTATACCTAGCTGCATTCAAAATGATCTCATCCTATTTTCCCAGAGATGTCTATAGATTAACAAAGAAAAAAGAACAACACTCCATGGCATTACTGTATACCTGGCCATAGTTCTTCTTTGTAGAACAAATAGGAGATGACTCCAAACAGTATTTGCGAGCTGCATATTCCCCCTGCTCATCTTCATAATCTGCAAACACAGGGGAATAGGTTACATGCAGTGAAAGGAGAAGAAATTTCATTCACAGTGACTTGAGTCCAAAAATATCAAGGAAAACAACCTAAAAGCTCGAATTTCCTTATCATCATGTACATCTACTGTAACATCTACTGAAACATAATTGCCTTGCAACATCAGTAAGGTATCTGCAAAGAAATCATTAAAATAAGAGAACAGAGTACATAATTCAAGAGCATTTGGTTGGTATGACAAAGCATGTGTGTGTCAGAAATCAGTCTGAATAATTATGAGTTTCCACTCTAGCCTTTCATATGAAGGTTGCTAAGGATTAAGGAAAGGCAAATTTAGTTCCCAAAGTTTCCAATGTGAACTTTTTGGAATCTGTGATCCAGCAAACTTACTAATTCAAAATAATAACCATAGCAAAATACAAACGCCTAACCCCTATGATAACAGATCCCAAAAGAACAACCCAGTATGAACTTTTTGGTAGAGATATTACCTGTTCAGGTTCCTTTTCCTATCTTTCCGATCAAGCCTGAAGTTTCTTCACTATCTTTGACCTCAGTTGAAGACAACACTACTAAGGGCTAAATAAAGGTACAGGAGGATCGGTATTAGATGACCATGCAGAGATAGTTCATAAGGTAAATTATGAATATACCTTATAGCAGATGATATCTTGGTTATATTTTTGTACTAACAATGCTCACAAGGACACCGATTCTATCCCACTGCTGATTAATTTTGTAGCTGCTCCACCAAAAAGAGAAGGAAAAGCAAGAGTTATAGAAGAGATCTGACATATCAAACCATAAAAGAATAGAAGTACTTTACAAAAAAAACTTACTCGATGACATCAACGCCTTGTTGGAAAAGAAGTGTTACTATGTTTGCAAACTTAAAAATATTTAGACCCTAAACAAAACAGATGTAAGAATTTCAATCATCAGTACAAGAACATTATTAAAGCATATCATGTCAGTAGGGAAAATACAGAAAAGGCAACTCTGACATTGGAGCTCAATGTGTGATATCTCCCCAAAAGAAAAGGCAAGTGTACATTGAAGCTTTCTAAATAAGCAAGAATACAAAGTGCTCATGCGATGCTATTGAATCCAAAAATGTAAATCCATAAACATTTCTTAGAGTAACTTATAACTACCAAAATAGTTTGTTATTATTGCAGCTAGCATGTGGGATGCATACACAATTATTTTTTTTGTTCATTTGAAAGCTGGAAAGCTAGTGACCATAATTCTAGATCAAACCAAATGCTCTTGACTTTGTAGTTATTTTTTTAGTGCATAGAACAATAACATGGAAAAAACAAATGTCAAATTTACTTCATTATTTTGTTTCTCTATAAGAAATATCTTACATGGTTCAATTCAAGGAACTAAAATATTTACAAGGTTCAACTCAACTAAATTGTTAAACCCTGAACATTGCAATGTGCAAAGGTTTGTCTCAGAAACATGTGTCATGCGTAAATCTCAGTTTGCAAGCAGGATTTGGGCTTGAACGACCAACGACAGTAAAGATACTGGTAGGATTGACCTTACCGATCCAACAACACTAAGACCAATCTTGCATGTGAGGTACAGGTGCTTGACTAAAATAGGGAAGAAATATAAATACGTAGAATAAGATAGTGACAACCATAATGGTTTTTGGACGTAGATGATTATGGCAGCAGACCATCTAGATCAAGTGTGGATAGATAAGCAACAAATCTGTTTCACCCCACGTCAGTAAAATATGCACTTCATTCAAATTTATCTTTCAACACAGCAAAAAAATTACTCAGAAGTTTGAATATCAAGTTAACCAATCAATCTCATAGTTGTTAATTGGGACATAACATATCTTTTTACTGATAGTATTCCAATTGTAACAATCTACAATGCCACGAAATGGCAATCTCCCTATCAAGCAAGCAAAATTGAACTAACATCATGTATCTACACAGTGACAAGAACTGTGCACGTGCAAAAGGGGGGGCACAAGCCTTACAGTCTCGGCAAGACATTGCCAGCATGCTGCACGAGCTCGTACATACAGATTGACAACAGAGCAGCTGCCCTGCCGGGTCTCCTCTCTGAAGAACATCTCCAACTTCCACAGCTCATCGAACGCACTCATATCTGTAAATCCATAAGTAAATCCCATCAAATCCCAGCTGAAACCCACTCCCAGAATTTGACAAACCGAAGAGTCCTGTGCCCAAAATACTCACATAGCTCGTAGTACTTGTGTGGGGAGAGCCTCGAGGTGCGCAGCTCAGAGAGCATCTGCGTCGAGAAGAGCGCGTCCTTGAGGTGGTTCGAATCCTGCACCCAAATTGCCGATCGAGGTAGGAAAGTGAGTAGACACGGGCCAAAGAAGCTACGGTTGGGGGTGGATTTAGGGTTTCCCATGGGCTTACGAGGGCGGTGGATGTAGAAGGTGTTCTGCTGGACGCCGGCGATGCCCTCGGTGAGCCACCGCTCCTCCTCGTCGGCGCCGCCGTCCGGCAGCATCCTCACAGCCGCCGTCTTCGCTGCCTGTGGTGGCGGATCTGGTCGGCCTCCTCCTCGGCTGGAGGCGTTTCGGTGGGGGTGGAGGCGCGGGGTGGGAGGAGATGGGAAGGAAGCGACGCGAGAGAAGGAGCGGCGAAGGAGTGGGGGAGGAGGAGGCGGCGGATCTGGTCCGCCCCCGCCGTCGCCTCCTTCCTCTCCTCCGCCCCCAACCGGCGCCGCCCCCGCCGCAGCCGCGCCTCCTCCTTCCTCCGCCCCCTTCCTCTCCGAGCCAGCCGCCGCCGCAGCCGCGCCTCCTCCTACCTCCGCCCCCAACCGGTGAGATGGAGGTCGCGCCGCCTCCTTCCTCCGCCCCCAACCGGTGGGGTGGGGAGGAGGAGGCGAGGGCGGAGCGGGGGAGGATGCGGTGGCGGAGCGGAGAAGTAGGGGGAGGAGGCAGCGGCGGCGCGGGGTGGGAGGGAGGGGAGGAGGCGGCGGCGCGGGGTGGGGAGGAGGAGGCGGCGGCGAAGCGGAGGGGTGGGGGGAGGAGGATGCGGCGGCGCGGGGGTGGGGAGGAGGATGCGGCGACGGCGCGGGGTGGGGGGAGGAGGAGGCGGCGGCGGAGCAGAGGAGCGGGGGATGAGGCGGCGGCGGAACGGAGGGCGGGGGAGGAGGCGGCGGTGCGGGATGGAGGGGAGAGCAGCGGCGCCGATCTGGGGAGGAGGCGCGGTGCGGGATGGAGGGGAGGGCAGCGACGCGGGGAGAAACGCACGGGTTCGGGGGAGGCAGGCTCACGGGCGGTTGGAGGGGTACTGCAGATCCATTGAAGGATGACCGTCGGATATGGTTGGGTAAGGAGAGAGAATAGAGGAGAGTTAATCTGGTGCGGACATTTTTATGATGGTGTAATTATGGGTGCATATTGTGGTGTGGACGTAGTTAAGGTCATGACTGTGGAGCAGGTAATTGTTGGGTGGATATAGGATAATTTGAACTGGTGGATTAATAGTGTAGATGATATATTTTTTCTAGGGTGGAATCAAAAGAACAAAGTTGCATCAACACTCGTGCCTACTGCCTTAGTGCAAGCGCGTGCGCCGCTGCCACCTGAGTGCACGCGCTGAGTCTCGGGCTCTCGGCATGGCTCGCCGTTACGTGACTGGGCGCGCGCACCTTCGCGGTCGTGGCAGCATGACGGTGGACGGGTTCTCACGTTAAAATAAAAAACTGTTAGTCATAGCTAAAAGAATCTATTCTTAGGTTCGTGAAACTTGTTGTTTGATCCACGCAGCAATATACCAATTAAGTTTGCTGATATTAATGCCAGGTTTGCAACACAGACTGATGTTCAGTTAACTGTATACATAACAAAAGTTACACCGTTTGCTCGAAGTTTGGTGATTCGTTGATAGAAGAAGATTACCAAAAGGAGGTGAAAGCGTCTTGACGGTCTTGCAAGTAGTATCTAGAGGATCTGGAAGATCATGCGAGCGGTCCGCGGCTGTAGCGAGCGCGTGAGGAGGCGCACGCGGGGCCTCGTACCGCGACACCTACCACGTTCTGGCCTTGGGCTGGCCAGGCAACTCGTCCCGTTTCCATTCGTCGTTGGCAAACACAAGGAAAAAAAGGTATGAGCATGGACGCTGGTAAACTTCCATGTAACAGCTGAACTCATATCTTTTGATCATTGCCTTTTCATTGTTTATCGATTGACCATGACGCATCCAAATGTAACAAAAATATATATATATAAAGTTTCTTCGATCCTTCCCATCACCTTCCCAACAACAAGTACTGCGAAGAACCAACTCGACTAGCTCTTTACTACTTGTGTACGAGCATTTACTACTTGTGTACGAGCATGCACGACGTCGATGCTTTTTCTGTTAAGTACTAGAGCACAACTCTGATGCGAGACGTGCCGGTCCCAGGGGCGGATCCAGGATAAAATCTGAGAGGGGGCACACCCACAAAGCCAAGTATACCTGGGCCTTTTAGTAGAGGGCAAAATGAAGGATTCCTTCATCAATTTGATAAATCATAGATGAGTGAGAGCCTTTTAGTTGGGCTGAGTGGGGGCACTAGCATTAAATCTTGGGCTATATACCTGGACTTCTGCGAATTGAGTGGCGGCCTGTGCCCTCACTGGGTCCTCTTTGGATCCGCCCCTGGCCGGTCCACATTAGCGTTTGTCTGTCACTCCCAAAATGTAGATACTTCAGAAAGAACCTCGCAATATAGCATGAAAATGACAGCAAGTTCAGTTTATGAGGTGCCCATTATGTCGACTCAAATTTCTTGGAATCAATTAGCGTTACTAGTATTTCACAAGGCGTAATATTGGAGTCCAGCTTTGGAACCCATCAAGAATGCGTTCCCGTGTACGCGTTAGTGCACCTGGCACCTTTGTTTTTGAGGTCAGGCAGCACCTGTTGCTCTCCATCGAAGAAAATTCAGAAGAGCTGTTTTGGAATGTTGGATGGTGCCAACCCAGTAGTGCAGAGATCGGCTTTCGTGGCGGCACCAACCTGGAAACTGCTTTCGTGTGAATTGCCATATTGACCTTTGTTCCTCCATTGGCTTGGCGTTCCTAAAGTATGGAGCAAAAATTCCCAATTTTCTTTCACCCCTTACAGAAACCATTGTCAACAAGAAAGATTCTGGACTGCAAATACTGTTCTCTGCATATTTTTCTCAGAAGTTACCTTCTATAGTTTCTTTATGTCTTTTTTTTTAAAAAAAAAGGTTCTTTATGCCAGTCAATCACCGGATATAAAACTCGGAACAGTCCTTAACCGATTCTGAAGTTTTCCCAGTCAAATGGTGGTTGTAGCAAATTAGTAATCCGAAGACTATTAAAACTTGAATTAGCCCCGTCTGTTCTTGTCAAGCAGAGTATTTTTTGAATCAAGCGAAGGTCCCTGTCTGCCGTACAAACGGTCCCAACTTCCAACATGATTGCGCAACTTACAACAAACACGTAACAAATATGTCTTTCGTCGATCCTGTCAGCATTTCAGCACAAGCTGGGCAAGCAGAAGAAATCAAATGTATTTTATGGCAAACTGAAGTGGGGTTATTGCTAAGACTATATGATGGTAACTCTATGAGAGGAATGAGTATTTGATATTGTCTATGATTTGCTTTTATTGCTTGAGTTTGATTTGAGAACTTACATTTTGACCTACTGATGTTTAAATCTAGCGGTCTGACTAGCCCAGCTGTAGTGGTCCGACCACCCGTTGCTTGGCAATCAGATCGGTGAGCGGTAGCAAGGTTTCAAAACCCGGAACTGGAAGAAATCCCAGCCGACGGCCGGTAACAGTAACCGGTCAGTTACCAGAAAAACCAACAAAAAACTGTTAGAGTGATCTCAGGGCTTTGGCCCAACGGCCAAAGCCCAACCCTTGACCGCGCCCTGATCGGGGGCGCCCAGCCCGTTTGGCTGGTGGGCCCCTGTCGCCAGCGCCATAAATACAGAGGTGGGGGCCGGGCGGCACGCATCACGAGGTTGACCGCGCCGCCGTCACCCCACCGACAAACCCTAGACCGATCTGCTAGAAGGGGGCGCTGAGCCGACGGGAAGCACCACCGGTGCCGTTCACCGCCGCCGGGGAGACGCCGCCGCCCGGGACACGCCGCAGAGGAGCCCAGAACCTCTACCCCGACCGTCGCTGCCCGTGCGCAGATCTTCATCAACGAACCCGCGATGGCCGCTTCTGCTTCCTCTGCACCCGAAGGTTGGTACCCCTCTCCCTCTTAGTGTAGCCCTCAAGAACTCGAACCCTAGAAGAGAAAAGCCCCGCTAGATCTAGCCTAGAGATCCTAAAGAAGATAGATCCTTCATTGGTATCAGAGCCCCTAGCGTTTAGATCTAGACGGAGGAAAAAGAAAAGAAAGAAAAGGAGGGGAAAGAAGAACCCTAACCCGAACCCTAACCCTAGAAAAGAAAAGACCAGGACTTACCGGGGACCGCCGTCGTCGTCGGTGGCGTGCGGGAGATCGGCCGAGCCTTGGGCTCGCCGGCGCTCAACGTGCAGGCCGCCGTCGACGCGCGGGACAGATCGGGCGCCGACACGGAGCCGCTCGACGGCGGCGCGCTCCCTCTAAGGGGAGCGCGCACGCCGGCGAGAGGGCCCATGGCGGCGCCGGTTGCCGTCATCTTCTCCGGCGGCGTGGACGCGGTCGCCGCCGCCGCCGCTTCGCGGTCGCTCTCGGGTGCGAGGGTGAGAGAGGGGAGGCAGAAGTGATTAGGGTTTCGGGGAACGTCCGCGGCGCGTGGTTTTGATCGGGCGAGATCAGCGCGCAGCCGTCGGATGGCATCCGATGGCTGAGATCGCGCCGAGCCGCGCGGGCGAGATTCGGCCCAGGCGGGCGAAAGTAATCCCGGCCCAGGCCCAGGTTGCGCGCGAGATCGTGCTGCCGCGAGGAGCAAGAGCCGTCGGATGCGAATCCGACGGCTGACGGGGCGCGGGGCGACGCGGTGTCCGCGCGCGCGGGCGAGCGTGAGGCGCGCGAGCGGGCAGGCCGCGCGTGCGTGAGGCCGAGAGCGCGGGCGCGCACGAGAGACGGCCGAGCAGGCCGCCGTGGGCCGCGGGCGCGTTGCGTCCGCGCGCGGGAGAGCGCAGGCCAGGCGGGCTGGCTGGGCCGCGCACGCGAGGAGCAGGCCGAATGGCCGTTTTGAACAGTAAACCCGAATTTTAATGTTTATTGATTTTCAGAAGCTATTTTGAGTGTATTTGAATGAAAATTGAACCAAAATTTCTGGAAATTTTTGCACCAACGTGTTAATTTTTCCAGAGATTGTTGTGTACTGTATAATGCTTCTGAATATTGAATTAATTTTGATTAATTACAGTTTCCGCTGCAAAAGTAATATTGATTGTTTTTCATTATTAAATTCGAACCAACGGGAGAATTTAATTTTGGAAAAAAAAAATAGATAAAAATTCCCAAAAATTTATGATATTGTTATTTTCTGACCAACGTTGTTAATATCAGTATTATAAAAATTTTAATGTTGTTTTCATGCATTATTTCTATTTCTGCCCAACGGTGATGTAGATTTAATGTGTGATAGAATTGTTTTTTAAATTGTATGTTGTATTTTTGACCAACGTTAAAAATAAGGCATATGATTTTGATGTTACGTTCTCACTGTATTTGAAATATTTTTCAGGAGGATACAACTTAATGAGTTGTATTAGAGAAATCCCCACTCTCAAAGGTGATAATTATGGAGAGTGGAAGAAAAAGTTAGATTTAGCTTTTATCTTGGCTGAGGTGGACTGGGTCCTCACTACAGCACGTCCCACTGAGCCTTTGGCGCCAGTGAGGGAACAGAATGAGGATGACACTGCATGGCAGAACAGACAGAGGGATCATGCCCCTTTACAGATGTCTTATGACCTTGATCATAAGAAATGGACCACAGCCAACAAGAAATGTATGGCTGTGATAAAGAACACAATTGAGCCTGCTATTCTGGGCTCAATTGCAGAGTGTGACACTGTCACTGAATACCTCGATAAAATAAAGAGTCAGTTCACTGGCTCTTCAAAGACTTATGCTACACAGCTGATTAAGCAGCTGGTAACAGAGAGGTATTCTGGCGGTGGCAATGGCATAAGAGAGCACATTCTTAGAATGAGCAACTTGGCATCTAAACTGAAACCGATGGATTTGGCTCTCAAGGATGAGTTCCTTATTCATCTGGTTTTTGCTTCTTTGCCAAAAGAGTTTGACACTTTTGTTGTCAACTATAATATGCAGCCCGAAAAATGGGACATGGAAAAGTGCATAGCCATGTGCGTGCAAGAGGAGGAAAGAATCAAATCCTCACATGGTGGTGCTATCAACTTTGTGAGGGAAAACAAGAAAAAGAATTACAACAGTAACCCCTTCTCAAAGAACAAGGGCAAAACCCATGTACATCAGCCTCAACAGAACAAATTTGCTGTAGACAAAGACCAGTGCCTTCACTGCAAGAAGACGGGACACTACAAGAAAGATTGTCCTGACTATTTAAAGATGATAATGGCTAAGAAAGGTGAGAACATTATTACCTTTATTAATGAATGCCTGTATGTGAAATATTCGAAATCCACTTGGTGGATTGACTCAGGAGCAACTGTTCATGTTGCTAATTCATTACAGGGATTCCGTTCGACGAGGACTACGCAAAGAAAAGAAAGATGCGTTAAAGTCGCAAATGGAGTCGAAGCTGAAGTTGAAGCCGTTGGCGATCTTTCATTAGAATTAGCTAATGGCTCCACTCTTTTACTTAGAGATGTCCTTTTTGTACCCTCTTTACAGAGGAATTTGATTAGTGTGTCAAATTTGGACAAAGATGGTTATGATTGCAATTTTGGAAATGGCAAGTGCGAAATAATGTTTAATAAAGAATGTGTTGGTATTGCCATATTACAGAATGAGCTTTATTTGTTATCATTGTGTGATGATGTGAATGTCGTATGCGATAATGAGAACGTTGCGTGCGAGAAAGTGATTGAATCCTCGTCTACGAATGTAAACAGAAAACGAAAGAGAACTCTAGATGAGTCGTCGAAATTATGGCACTGTCGTTTAGGCCATATTTCGAGGGGGAGAATAGAAAGACTAGTAAAGAATGATATTCTTCCTCCATTAGAGTTCTCAGACTTAGAACAATGCAGAGAATGCATTAAAGGAAAATATGTAAAGAAAATTAAAAAAGACGCTAAAAGAAGCACAGGAGTTCTACAAATTATTCACACAGATATTTGTGGTCCTTTTCCTGTGAAAAGTGTGGATGGATATGACTCGTTCATAACATTCACAGATGATTACTCCCGTTATGGATATATTTATCCAATCAAAGAAAGAAATGAAGCCTTGGATAAATTCAAGATATTTAAGGCTGAAATTGAAAACCAACACGATTTAAAGATTAAGATAGTCCGATCTGATCGTGGGGGGGAGTACTACGGTCGACATACCCCATATGGTCAAGTTCCTGGACCTTTTGCGAGGTTTTTACAGGAAAATGGAATAGTGGCCCAGTATTCCATGCCGGGCGAACCTCAGCAAAATGGAGTAGCTGAAAGACGCAACCGTACCCTGATGGATATGGTGCGAAGTATGATGAGCTACTCCACACTCCCATTGAGTTTGTGGATGGAGGCGTTGAAAACCGCCATTCATATTCTCAACAGAGTGCCTAGTAAGTCGGTGCCCAAACACCGTACGAGTTGTGGACAGGAAGAGTTCCCTCACTAAACCACTTACGTGTGTGGGGAGTCCTGCTGAGGCTAAAGTAGTTTAACCCAAACCTTGGGAAACTTGATCCCAAAACAGTAAGTTGTCATTTCATTGGCTACCCTGAAAAAGTCAAAAGGTTATCGTTTCTACTGTCCAGACAGATATACAAAGTTTGTAGAAACGAGACATGCTGTCTTCTTAGAAGATGAAATGATGAGGGGAGCATGGTAGCTCGAGAGATTGACCTTGAAGAGAAGCGGGTGTATGCGCCCACTCCGATGATTCAAGAGCCATTCTTCACTCTACCTGCGGTCGCTGCACCGACGGTACAAGACACTGTTGTGCCAGCACCTGTTATTGTTCCTCCCCGTGGCAACAATAAATGAGAATGAAGAACCTGCTCTTCAGGATCATATAGAACCTATTGCCACAGATGAGGGGGAAGCAACAGCAGCCTCAAACAGTAGATGTACCAAATGAGGAGGCCCCGAGGAGGTCCAAAAGAGTAAGAAGATCAGCTATTTCTGATGATTATCAGATTTATCATACAGAGGAATTTCAAATGGAGGATGATCCCACCTCATTTGAAGAAGCCATGAGAAGCGAAAATTCCTCAAAATGGCTTGAGGCCATGGAAGAGGAAATGAGGTCCATGAAGGTTAATAAAGTCTGGGACTTGGAAATTATTCCTAAAGGAGCCAAAACAGTAGGCTGTAAATGGGTCTACAAGACAAAACATGACTCCCAAGGGAATGTAGAAAGATATAAAGCGCGGACTTGTGGCAAAAGGCTTTACGCAAAGAGAAGGGATTGATTACAATGAGACATTTTCTCCAGTCTCATGTAAAGATTCCTTCAGAATCATAATGGCATTAGTAGCACATTATGATTTTAGAGTTACATCAGATGGATGTAAAGACGGCATTTCTCAATGGAGATTTGGAGGAAAATGTTACATGGCACAACCCGAAAGGTTTTGTCATGGGAAGGAAATGAAAGAATGGGATGCCGCCTAAAGAAATCGATTTATGGGTTAAAGCAAGCTTCAAGACAGTGGTACTTGAAGTTTGACAGTACAATAAGAAAATTTGGGTTGTAAAGAGAATGTAGAGGACAACTGTGTTTATGCAAAGTTTAAAGATGGGAAGTTTATTCTTCCTAATCCTGTATGTGGATGATATCCTACTAGCTAGTAGTGCTGTTAATCTGCTACTGGAAACAAGAAGTTTTTGTCCTCAAACTTCGATATGAAAGATCTTGGTGAAGCTTCATTCGTTCTAGGGATCGAAATTCACGAGATAGAAACAAAGGGGTATTGGGACTGTCACAAAAGGCATACATAGAGAAAGTCTTAAAGAAATTTGGTATGCATAAATGTAGTCCATCACCTGCACCTATAGTCACGGGCGACAGATATGGGGATTTTTCAATGCCCCAGGAACCAGTATGAGATCGATCAAATGAAAAGCGGTTCCATATGCTTCAGCTGTCGGAAGCTTACAGTATGCTCAAGTGTGCACGCGCCCTGACTTAGCATTTGTTTACCGGGTTACTGGCAGATTCCAGAGCAATCCTGGAATAGAACATTGGAAATTGATAAAGAAAGTATCGCGTTATTGCAAGGAACAAAAGGCCTCATGAATAACATACAGGAGATCAGACTACTCCCATATAGTGGGGTATACAGATTCTGATTTTGCGGGAGATGATAGAAAGTCTACATCCGGATATGTGTTCACTCTCGCTAAAGGAGCTATATCGTGGAAAAGCTCAAAACAAACCGTCACTACATCGTCCACAATGTATGCCGAGTTTGTAGCATGTTATGAGGCTACGGGGCAGGGTGAACTGGCTAAAGAAGTTCATACCCGGTTTAAAAGTGGTTGACGACATCAATAGACCACTTAAGTTGTACTGCGATAACGAACCCGCAGTAACGTATGCCCACAACAATAAGTCAAGTGGTGCTGCCAAACACATTGACATAAAGTACTATGTTGTGAAAGATAAAGTTCGGGATCAAATTATAAGTCTTGAGCACATAAGTTACCGCAAAAGATGTTAGCGGATCCGCTTACCAAAGGCTTACACCCAACGTGTTCAGAGAACATGTAGCCGGCATGGGTTTAAGGGAAAGCCTATGATTCCTGGACTAAAAGATGGCCCAAAGTTTAAAGTAACTGTTTCAGAATAGAGAGGTGTATTGTAACTGTTGAATCTATCGCGATTGACCGTGACGATGAGACATGTTCTATGCACTAATCTGTGATGGAATGTGTAAAGTCAAAAGTAATTAAAGATAAACGTATAGATTGAGATCAAGGGGGAGAATGTTAGAGTGATCTCAGGGCTTTGGCCCAACGGCCAAAGCCCACCCTTGACCGCGCCCTGATCGGGGGCGCCCAGCCCGTTTGGCTGGTGGGCCCCTGTCGCCAGCGCATAAATACAGAGGTGGGGGCCGGGCGGCACGCATCACGAGGTTGACCGCGCCGCCGTCACCCCACCGACAAACCCTAGACCGATCTGAGAGGGGGCGCTGAGCGACGGGAAGCACCACCGGTGCCGTTCACCGCCGCCGGGAGACGCCGCCGCCCGGGACACGCCGCAGAGGAGCCCAGAACCTCTACCCCGACCGTCGCTGCCCGTGCGCAGATCTTCATCAACGAACCCGCGATGGCCGCTTCTGCTTCCTCTGCACCCGAAGGTTGGTACCCCTCTCCCTCTTAGTGTAGCCCTCAAGAACTCGAACCCTAGAAGAGAAAAGCCCCGCTAGATCTAGCCTAGAGATCCTAAAGAAGATAGATCCTTCAAAAACCTGTCACAATTTGAAAAATCAAAACTTGAATTTTGGGATGTTTTGAAACCGGTAACTGGAAAAACCGGCAGAAAACCGATCACAATTTGAAAATCAAAACTTGAATTTTAGAATGTTTTGAAACTGGTACCGGAAAAACCGACCGGTAACCAAAAAACAAGAAAAACTGACTAAAATTCAAAAATCAAAAATTAATATTGGCTGTTTTTTTAGTTACCGGTCTCCACCGGTAGAAACAATAACCGGCTGGTAACCACCGGGATTTTGAACCCTGAGCAGTAGTATCAATATTTTGTTAGCGGTACATGTTGGTCTAACCATTGTTGAGGATCACAAAATTCTGTGCATTCGCGTTCTTGGTGAACGACTGTAGCAACAGATCACAAATTATTATCACTACTAGGATCTCTCAACCTGCGAAAGTGATGAGTGACAACTCAAGGCGGCCAA
This sequence comes from Dendrocalamus latiflorus, assembly GCA_017311315.1. Taxonomy (NCBI): domain Eukaryota; kingdom Viridiplantae; phylum Streptophyta; class Magnoliopsida; order Poales; family Poaceae; genus Dendrocalamus; species Dendrocalamus latiflorus. The sequence goes on from JACBGG010000147.1 coordinate 22,634, forward strand.
CTCAACCTACTGCAAACGAGTTAGCTTATTCAAAGATCCGAAGTACATATATCTTGAGAAGTCGGTGCACCTTGGGGGGTTCCATGTTTCTGAAGCGAGCGCGCGCGAGAGAGAGCAAACCAAAACCGTGGGTATTTGTCACGGTATGTAGTATGAACATGCTGTGATGTGCTCAGCCCTGACCTCACTGTGCCACATGACATCGGTCCAAATATTAGCTTGTGCGCATCATTGTCTTTATCTTTATTCTGTACCTCCAACGGTAAGCAGTGAAGTCGTGAACTGAATACGAGATCTTTGCGTTGCTTGCACACGGACTAGAGTACAATTTCCTAGGCAATTGCCAGCATAGGCTCATTTTCCAACCTAGTTCCAAGAACTCAGCACACCGAGGATAGAACGGATTCTTGTCCCTTCGTTTGTCTCCAATGGTCTGAGTCAGCTAGCTATATGCATGTACACATCAGCATATATCCTATATGGAGGAAAGAGAGTATGCAAAAAAAACCGAGCCAGCTCTTCCTTAAGTACTAGTCTGTAACGCCAAACGAGGCAGCCTCTATAAATTCTGTGTGTGCATATAAGCATCAAATAGCTATCCTTATAGATAGTTCTTTAGAATGCTAGCTTTAGTGTATACTATATAAATGATGTGGAAGTCTTATAGTTAGTTGCTAGCTAGAACCATTGGAGATGCCCTGAGGTTTGATTTCGTTTGGTAACACCTGGCTCCGACGTAACACTCGCCGCGCTGTGAACTGTGTGCCGCAGAGATCAGCTGGTAGAGCGGTGCTGCCTGCAAAAAAAAACCTTGTGGGCGTTGTATCTTTTTAGCCATGACAGATGATTTTTAGCTGTGTTTTTTAAGATGGTGTTAGACGGCATAGACATTAATACGAATAGCACATATACTGATAAGCTCGAAAAACTAATTAAAAATTGTCCCATTTATTTTAGCTTTTGAAGAAACTAAAGCTAAAAGTTAAAAAAAACCCAAAAGAAGGCGGCCATAGCTGGTTGACTCCACGGATTCTGGTCTGTACATTTATTTTTCATATAACAGTTCGAGCTTAGAAACGTGCCATCTTTCGTGGCCCCGGCAGCAAGAGACAACGCCGACGGTGTAAGACGCCGTCGCCAATCGCATTGCCTCTACGGGGCGGCGAGCTGCTTCGTCGGGACGGGCGGCGACGGCGTGGAAGAAGTTTCTTCGATCCTTCCCATCACCTTCCCAACAACAGAGTACTGCGAAGGAGAACCAATTCGACTAGATCTCTTTACTATTTGTGTAGGAGCATGCACTACTCTGATGCGAGACGGGTTCACATTAGCGTTTGTCTGTCACTCCCAAAGTGTAGATACTTCAGAAAGAACCTCGCAATATGGCATGAAAATGACAGCAAGTTCAGTTTATGAGGTGCCCATTATGGACCTGTTTGGCAACGGTTGCGACTTATGCCTTTTAGTTGAAATTTTTGAATTTTGATTGTTTACGGTACAGATTACGGAGAGACAGATACTCACTTGCGATTTTGGCTGGTACAGATGTTGGGCTTTTAACGTATAGATCGTTGAAAATACTTCGTTTGAAAGTTAGATACTATAGTAAAAATTAAAAACCATCTGTTTCGAAAGAAAAGAACAGGCTCTATTTCGACTCAAAATTCTTGGAATCAATTAGCGGTACTAGTATCTAACAAGGCGTAATATTGGAGTCCAGCTTTGGAACCCATCAAGAATGCGTTCCCGTGTACGCGTTAATGCATCTGGCACCTTTGTTTTTGAGATCCCAGTAGTGCAGAGATCGGCTAGCACGTGCTTCGTCCAGTCAGCGGCCGTACGAGAGGCTAAAGGAGGAATTTCGCAGGAGAAGGTTCATTCGAGGAATTTCTGTGTCACGAGACCCAAAAATGACTGGCTCTTCCCAGCTTGTGCTGAAATGCTGACAGGATCGATGAAAGACACATTTCTTACGTGTGTGTTGGAAGTTGCGCAATCATGTTGGCAGTTGGGACCGTTTATACGGCAGACAGAGATCTTCGCTTGATTCAAAAAATACTCTGCTTGACAAGAAAAGACTGGGCCAATTCAAGTTTTCATAGTCTTCGGATTACTAATTTGCTACAGCAACCATTTCACGAATTTTTTAAATAATTTTTTATTCAAAAATATAAAATTATACCTGCATTTTTATTTTTACAGAAGTAACCCCTGTAACCTAACAGTCGAGCGATACGCAGGCAATCGCCCAACGGTTGGGCCATAGGGATGCAGTCACCTAACAGTTGGACGATTGGTGATTGTAGGGACCCGGATTTTTCAATCCGGATTCCTCTGTGATTCCACCGCACTATTCCCTGGATCAGTAGATAGTGCTCACAGATTACAGTTCTGAATATCAAGTACATATCATGCGGAAGCGTAATATAATACTAGACTTACTCATGGGCCGATTAGGCCGAAATCAATAAATTGCAGCAGCGGAAGAACGAAGCACACAGGTGGGACCTTCAGTACATGCCCACAGGCAGCCAACTGGAGGTTCGCGACCTAGCCCTTGACATCTTCATCTTCTCGGCCAGCTTGTCCAATCTTGTTGCTGAGTCGAAGTGATTTGATTCCTGATTCTGAATTCTGTCGCAAAAGCGAGCGTGAGCACTCCGACCCCGTGCTCCGCGAGCCAATACACAGAATGCAAATAAATAGTATGCATGGCTTAACAAAGGAGAGGCTCGGGTTGTTTTATTTTGCGAAAAGTGCTTTTGAATACAATTACTTAAAATTTCCTGAGACCTAGCAGTTTGAACCAAATCATAATGTACAAGGAAATGCATTATTAATATCGATTCAGATTCCATCCACCGTTACATGGCATCTGCACCATATAGCAATTTCTTCAGCGTTATAGCCGCTTAACTTACCACTGGGACGACACCCAGGACAATTCCAAACCAGGGCAGTCCTTCGCCCTTCAAGTTTCCATTCCCAGTTTCCAATGTTTTTAAAACAGAACTATATCCAGTTAAGTTCCCATGTCCGCCCTTGACCGTGGGCACGGCTATTCGAATAGTTTTGACTCTGCAGAGTTTGTACACTTTCACCACAAGAGACAATCAACTCGTTGCCCCACACGATTCCTTAGTCATGTGGTTTAGCAGACCATCACAGCGACTTTTCAAAGTACCTCGCCCCTTCCATCATTTCACCCTATGGGTCGCTCCCACTTGCGGTGTGTAATACCCCAAATTGCATAAAGGGAAACATTAGAGGTAAATAAAGGGGAGAGTATAGTTTTGCCGTCAGACCCATCGATTTTTAGAGTATCGATTTAGTGTCGCTCGCAGAGGTTCCCAAATCACCCCAGGACAGTCGGCACCGTCTAGAGAGCCGAGTAGCGCCCTCAGAGGTTCCCAGACCGCCTAGGGGTAGTCGGCACCATCTCGCGACATAGGTTTTCTTCATCCGGCAATTCTAACCTTACCTTTCACTGTATTACCGCTGCAGTAAAAGAAATCCCAAAACCAGCACAGTATTGGACCAAAATGCCCTTGAGCAATCAGTTGTATGGGAAAGGAAGGAAAGGGCATGCCAGTCATTTCAATGCAAAGGGCAGCCCAACCATGCCTTTATAAAGCCACCGTAGCAAGCCTTATCTGCTCATCTCTTTCTCAGTTAGGATAAGAACGAAGCCAGTAGAAACACTCTCCATTCTTTTCACAGCCAAACCGAGAAAACCAAGCTCCTTCATCAACCAAGAGTAAACTAGCCAAATAAGAGCCTAAGGAGAGGAGCGTGAAGACGAAGGAGTCAAGCGACGGCCATCGACATGGAGCCCGAAGGAGAGGGAGCTCGGAAGGCTTGAACGTGAGGACGGCGCCAACGACAATCGAGGACGTCGGTGACCTCGAGCACGCGCCAAGCCGCCACTGAGTATGTCCATCCCCAACCCCATGGCACCACACGAACACAGAGAGGAAGAGTCGAGGTGGCGCTCGGTGGCCATGGCTATGACCATGGTCGACCGGAGCAGCATCCTTGGACGGCGAGCCGGAGGGGCGAACGGGAGGCATGGCACCGGCCGGCTTTGAGCCGCGGCCGGTGAGCCCGAGGAGGCCCGTACCGAGGGGAGCCCGGGGTGGCCGGCGCCGCCGACTATCGGCGCTAGTCAGTGTCACATCCTGAATTCTGATGTCTGAAATTTTGAGTAATTTAAAACTTTTGTTTGCAACTTACTGGCATTTGAATTTTTGGTTCAAAGCCTTATCTGGGTTTTCTGAGTTTTGTGCAAAGCAAATTAAATAAAATTCCACCTTAAAAATCAAATTGACTCAAGAGCTCAAACTCGGATTCAATTTCGAAGATTCCAAACCTAAAGTTCAAAAGTTCAATGACAGGCGTAAGTCTCAAAAATAAATGAAGTGGAAATTAAAATTTAAAAGTGAGATAAAGGAAAAATGAACTTTGAACTTCCGTTTAACTAGGAAAAGGAAAGAAATGACTGAAAAACATTAAAGGCTCGCATTTAAATAATTAACCAAGAATTCAGAATCTTGGAAAATCATTCAAAACTTAAAATCACTAAATCCTAATGTCAGTTAAAAGTTTAAATTAAAATTCAAATTCCAATATTGGGTTGAGCCCTTTTATTTTCCATTCCTCCCCTTATCTTTTTCCCACTCACTTACACTGCGGGCCCAGCCCATATCCCCCTCTGCCGGACACTGCGCGCAGCCCCCCCTTCTCTCTCTTTCTCCCGTACGCGCCCAGGATCCCCACTCCCTTCTCCCCTTCTTCTTTCATGGTGGAGCTTCCTCCACGTTCTCCCTCCTTCCATCTCTCCTCTGCGCGAATCCTGCCGAATCGTTGCCGTGTCTGCCTCCTCTCTGCTCTGTCACAGCTAGCGCGCGTGCTTGCCTCGTCCCATCGCAGCACCGCTTGCCCTCTGCACGGCGCCGCTCGCCCGTCACCTTTTGCGCTGCGCCGACCCGTCGCCATCGTCCTGCCCTACCATGCGCCAGCCCCGCCGCCTGACACCACTGCCGCACGCCCCCGTACGCGACGAACAGCCCCCCTCTTGCTGGCTACTAGGAAGCTCCGCGCTCTCCCTTGCTCTCCCCTGCGCCTTCTGCTTTCTTCCCCACTTCGCCTCGCCCCGCGCGTGCTCCCAACGCTTGCCGCTCGCCATATCCGGCCGCTCCGGTGACAGCCACCCCGCCGTCTCAACCCGCGTCACGGCAACTCCCTTCCCTTCTAGGAGACTCCACTGCTGGCCAATTTGATTTCTCACTAAGGCGAATCCGCTGCATCGGCCGTTTCTTCCCCCATGGCCGGCCGAAGTCGCCGCCGCTCATCGCGCATTTCTTCCTCGACCCACCTCGCGTTCGATTCCATGCGGGGGAGCATCTCCACGACGCCCTCAACCTTCCCCAAACGTCGCCTGGCCTCCTCGACGCCCGAGCTCCCTCCTCCACGGGAGCCTCCTCGCGCCGCCCATGGCCTCCGCCGCCGGTTCGCCTCAGCCCCCCTCCCGCTCGGCCAGCTCCGGGGTAAGCCTCCACCACACCTACTAATGCTTGTGCCTGCATCAATTTCACCTCTCCTCCCCCACAGCGCCGTCGCCCTGACCTCACCTCGCCGCCGGCCGCTCCGGGCTGCCGCCCGCCCGCCTCGCCGCCGTTCCGGGCCGCGCCACCTCCCCAATAGCTTCCAGGTTTCCTCACGGTTCCATTCCGCCGGCCCGCCCAGCCTCCCCGGCCACCCCTCGCCGGCGCCCCCGCAGCTCCGCCACGCCCCCGTCTCCTCTATTTCGGCCGACAGACTCCCCTGAGCACCACCGTTGCACTCATCTTTTAACTTTAATCCCCTCCAAACATCACCAAACGGGCAACAGCCCAGTGGTCAGCCGAGCCGAGCGTTTGGGCATAGGTTCTGAGTTCGAATCCCATTCTCTCCCCCTTGCACAACTCTTTTGATTTTATTTAATTTTTGATCCATTTCACTTAAGAAATTCATAGAGAAAATCTAGGAAAAATTAGAAAGTTGATCATGGAAGCTAATAAGATTTAATTAAGATTTAAAAGAACTTATGCATGATTTAAATGGGATTAGTTATCATAATAAATACTTGGTGTGCCATTAATGCTTAATTTTAAATCTAATTATTTATTAATGGCATTGCTAAAGAGAAGTGGCTTTGATAAATACCCAAATGTAGTAAAAATCAGAAACTAGTCCATAAATGATGCTAAGATTTATCTAAGGTATAAATGGGCTTAATAAATATTTAACCATGGATTAAATATTTCATGTTAGTAGCTAAATGGGCCTTTTAACCTTTGTATAAAAAGCTTAACTCCTAACTAAGGCATAGTGAAGAATCTAGCCATAACCTTGTTTAGGTTAGGCTCATATGAAGTGACGACTTAACCAATGGGGATGGTCTAAAGAAATATATCATAAACCGTGGCATACTAGTAAATGTTATAGAATTAACCATAGCATGGTTTAATGCATAACCATCATCTCTATGTCCCAAGCAATTAGAAGAACCCTTGTGATCATTAGGTGATGTAGATATTAAGCCACTAATATTGGACTAGATCATGTATGCATGATCAATATGGTTTGAGCAATCATCTAAAAGGCTAATTATTAAATTCAAAGCAATAATCAATAAATATGGCTTTGGTTAAATACTCAAGAGGATTACCCTTAAAATATAATATATGCACTAACATTTAACATACCATCATTTAACAAATCCTAGAGAAAGATTTGGCTAAACAGCAAATATTAATAATATACCCCTATGTGACAAGCTTTGCCCATATGAATAAAGTTCAATTTGAAATCAATACTAAGCCTGATAATAATTAAAGTGTAGACAAAGGAATAGTGGTGTCATTAATTATATTCTAACACTAGATTAAATAAATGCCTATGTTGGACCCTAACTACACATATAAATGAAATTAGGCATATAAAAATGTGCATAAGAAAGGTACGACTATGTCTGTATACATATATATATATAATAGCCGTGGGTCATCAATAATTTCACTAATGTGTAGTATGCTGTCTAGTGATACTAGGCTTAGCTAGGAGTGGTGTTTCATCCGAGCTATGTTTAAATAGTTCAATGGTCGTGGGTCAAGGAACAATAGAAATCAGATAGTGTTAACCATTTGAATAGTAGTGACTAAATAAATAGTCCCGAGTGATAATAAATTAGGATATTAATCATTCAACTGATTAATTGATAGTAAAACTCACCTAAAATATCATAGGTGAAATACCACAAACACAAGGTCTGAGATTAACTCGATAAGTTAAACTAATGTACACCACGAGGAAGCCTCCTGACCTAATTCTTAAAAGGTGACCTTCGGCACATAACACTCAACACCTCCATACAAGTCTCACACCTGCTCATAAGTCTAATCTGACACATGGAACGTCCTTGATAATACAAAAATAATAAAAGAGATTATTAATAAAAAGATCAAGTTATCGTATTCTATTACCAATCTTGCCCAAATCACTCGAATCATCCATTAACTCATAATAAAACTAAACTGAGTTTATTCGGATTTGTTTGGATCTTTTGAGTTACTTGCTTTTATTTGGATTCAGTCAGTATCGCGTAATTAGAAATTGGGAGTCGTGAAGATTCGGTGGATCAAGTGAGATCAAGCTCGAAGTGAAGGTGAAGGATAGAAGCTCAAGAGAAAGCATCGTGTGAGCACAAGTCCGCGGTAAACTGTGCCAGGCGAGTCAATACTTTGATCATGTTGAACCTACGTTTTCTGCAAATTACTTTTGTTTAAATCATCAAATTGCATACTGTTATGTTATATGCAAATACATGTTAATTTAAGATTTTAGTTATATGCCCATTGTTTGCTTGATTAATATTACACCTCCTTTGGAATACTTGAATATGTGAACATTGTCGCCCTAGCACAAATTATAATAGTAACCTTTCAAAAATAAGTCCGTAATTATATGCCATGCGTAGTATTGTTTAGATACTCATGGCGCGAAAGCGCCCAAGCATCACGTTTTAATCCTGAGAAAAATTTGTTGGGCAGTCATGGTGAGAATGACTGGTATATTTTGGCATGATTATTTTATGCTCCCAAAACTCTCAATTTGCTTCAATATCTGAGCGGATGGTTTGGGGGCTGGTATGTGGTGCGAAGGAATGCACAAAATTGTGGAGTGTGGTAGAACCGCTCAGATAATACTAAGGACTGAATCTTGTCATGTCAACCCGTGTAAAACAGTACAACCACAAGTCTGTAAAATACAACTTGGCTAAGTAAACTTATCGAAATCCCGGACTCATCTCACTGGTAGTGGATTGATGGGTTATGCTATGGCAAGGGGGCCGGAAGGGACACCAGTGAGGGGTGAAGTTTCTCAGTCGTGCTAGCGCAGAGGGGAGGGAAGCCCGTACGCTAGTAGTAGTGAGAAACATCCCGTGCAAACAGATGGGGCCCATCGCAAATGGGAGGTTACCCATAAGGTGAGATGAAAGAAAGGACTAGATACTTCGAAAAGTCACTGTGATGGTCTGCTCGACCACACGTCTAAGGAATCGTGTGGGGCAACGAGTTGATTGTCTCTTGTGGTGAAAGTGTACAAACTCTGCAGAGTCAAAACTATTCGAATAGCCGTGCCCACGGTCAAGGGCGGACATGGGAACTTAACCAGATATAGTTCTATTTAAAAATGTTTTGTGGTGGGAATAGAAAAGTGAAGGGCGAAGGACTGCCCTGGTTTGGAATTGTCCTGGGTGTCGTCCCAGTGGTAAGTTAAGCGGCTATAACGCTGAAGAAATTGCTGTATGGTGCAGATGCCATGTAACGGTGGATGGAATCTGAATCGATATTAATAATGCATTTCCTGGTACATTATGATTTGTTCCAAAATTGCTAAGTCAAAATTGCTAAGTTATAGGGCTTTTTAATTAATTGTATTCAAAAGCACTCTACGCAAAACAAAATAGCCCGAGCCTCTCCTTTGTTAAGCCATGCATACTATTTATTTGCATTCTGTGTATTGGCTCGCGGAGCACGGGGTCGGAGTGCTCACGCTCGCTTTTGCGGCAAAATTCAGAATCAGGAATCAAGTCACTGCACCGCAGCAACAAGATTGGACAAGCTGGCAGAGAAGATGAAGATGTCAAGAGCTAGGTCGCGAACCTCCAGTTGGCTGCCTGTGGGCATGTCCTGAAGGTCCCATCTGTGTGCTTCGTTCTTCCGCTGCTGCAATTTAATGATTTCGGCCTAATCGGCCCATGAGTAAGTCTACTATTAAATTTTACGCTTCCGCATGATATGCATTTTGATATTCATTACTGTGACTGTGAGCACTATCTACTGATCCAGGGAATAGTGCAGTAATCACAGAGGAATCCGGATGTTAATATCTGGGTCCTGACAGCGATGGTATCAGAGCATATCGACTGCAGGTCGTGACCTAGTTAGCCTGGCCGTTAGTTTCATGACTAGAAATATTTCTTCGAAATATTAGTTCCAAAAATATAAGTTATACTGCTCATTCTCACCTCTCTTAGATGATTCTCTCTCATCTATATGCTACCCTAGCCATTTAACTTCTAAAGCTCCCTTACCCCGAGGTTCAAAAAAAAGCGGTACTCTTGTAATTTTCTATAAAAACCCACTCTAGGCCAAGAATCATGATGCTTAACCCTGAATCCTAATTGTTTTATCCTTGGAGAGAAACGATAGTATGAATTTGGATAAATAGAATGGTGGAACTTGAATAAATAAATCGCTAGATAGATAACTTTTAATTAAAACTAAAATGTAGGGACTTTCTAAGTAAATGTATATATAAACATCTGTATGAATATAAGTAAATAAGTGGCCAGAGAAATGCGGATAGCATGAATATAGCCCACTAGTAAATATAACAGTACAATTCTTGCATTCACCGTAGAGCCTACTAACATATATATGCCATCGTTAATATGTAAAAGGATAAGATATTAGTATCATTAGCTCTCAGATGAGCACTTAAATTAAACGGTCATTATAATATACGGGTGCCGAAATCTAGTAGCCCTAGATCCTCAAATACCAAAATAATTTCAAAGACCTATACACACTCTAAAGTAAACATTTAACCATTAATACGAGTTGCTCAGATTGCTAAAGTTTAGACTAGAATCAGGAATAAAGTTAAGCATAATAGTAACTAAAGCATAGATAGAATATAGTAGTACCATTAACTAAATATTAATACTAGAGTTGGTAAATAATAATGATGAGCATGAAATAACAAGATATGGCCCATACAACTGAATCTAAATTCAAGTAGAAATAGGTTTAATGAAAACTGATGCTCCATAAAAGGTCACCCCATAAAATGCTATATACCTAGACTCTAAAATGTATTTTGTAAGCCAAAATGCCCTGAAAAGTAACGCTCAACAAAATAGGAACTGTATGATCGGTGGATCGAATAAATAAAGATACTCGTTGTTTGGAGTTTCCGATGGCAATAATACCGTGACTAAGTAAGGAAGGAAGAAAGCGTATGTACCATCTACAAAAGTGAAGGTTAAATAATCAAGATCGATGGAATCTAAGCCTTGTGTATAAAAAAAATCATATGGAGTGAGTCAAATCATTGATGGATAATTGGACATTGGAAGAGATTAGAACACCTTAATAAAAATATATGTATACATATGCAAGTTTTTTTTTTCATTATCAAGATAATTACAAGAGTGAGAACTAATTACCTTCCAATATTTTTCTCTTCTTTCCATGGATTTCACGAGAAAATTTTATTTCCCTTCTCATAACCCTACTCCAAATTTTAGGGTTAGGAACGTCGGAGATATTCGTGAAGATAAGGTGGTTTCGTTCTAAACGAACTATGCAGATGAACCCTGTGCCCCTTATGTGTGCTCCCCGAGTAGACGATGTATTGTTGCAAGATTCTATTTGGCCCTGTGCACTGCCTTCTTGTTCTCGGGCGTTACATTTCGCGGTCACAGGAAAAGAGTGTTTTAAAAACTTATGTGATTTATGTGCCACCCCAGCTTTCGGGGAATACCCTTTAAAAATCGAAATGGGTTTAGGGTGCCTTATCCCCCACGATTCTATTCGTATCTCATGCTGTTCCCTCTCACCTTTCTGTTGAAAATCCCCTCAGTACCACTAAAGCAAAGTGATGGATCGCCAAAGGCCAAGACTCGAGACTTTGTCTTGCTAACACCCTCTCCTTACCCACTTGGAGGACCCATAGATCAAATCGCCGCCAACTAAACAGAATGACAAGGAATGCGTCGATGATATGAAGAGAAAAGACCTTGCGCCTACCAATGCTCCGTAGACTAATCCAACTGTGAAGATGACCATCATCCTGGTGAATATCCTATGAGCAAAGCCATATATTTTTCCTGTAAAAGACAAGACCGCTAACCCGAAGACTGCTTTCAAAACCTATTACTGACTAAGCAGCCGAAGTACCATGGATGGTCTCCAACTCGCCACAGGACCCATCATGCCTGAAGCTAGAAGAGACGAATAATGATTAGTGGCATTTATTTTAAGGGGGGTAGCACTAAGAAACAAAATATCGAAGAACTACCATGATGTATGCTTTGGAGGTGCAACAACCTGAATTCAGAGCTAATCGAGCCAGTATGAGAAGATTTGCAGAACCGGAAGTCTTACAGTGATAAGGACGAAAGACCACCATATAGATATGTCCATCGTCACCTCTGTATTCCTAATGCCCTCTACCCCTAGGGCACAGACTAGTGCTGCCCACCTCTCAATATGAAATTCTACAACCGTAGGTCCAATAGGCGATGCAACCACTCCATTCTATGACGATGTGAAGACAATAATGTCAAAGAGCAAGTAATTGGAAGTCTACGACCTATCCAGAAGAACAAGGTTTCACTTCTCCCTTTTGACTTCTCCAAGTGCCCCTATTGTGCAGATTTTCATCTCTCTGTGAAGCTAAAGAACTATACGTCGAGCAACACCCAGAAACCCATTGCTAGCCGCTATAACCCCACTTATCTCTTTCTACTCTATCGGAATCTCGGGGTCGAGATTCATTTAAGGGGGGTAGGTTTGTCACATCCTGAATTTTGATGTCTGAAATTTTGAGTAATTTAAAACTTTTGTTTGCAACTTACTGGCATTTGAATTTTTGGTTCAAAGCCTTATCTGGGTTTTCTGAGTTTTGTGCAAAGCAAATTAAATAAAATTCCACCTTAAAAATCAAATTGACTCAAGAGCTCAAACTCGGATTCAATTTCGAGAATTCCAAACCTAAAGTTCAAAGTTCAATGACAGGCGTAAGTCTCAAAAATAAATGAAGTGGAAATTAAAATTTAAAAGTGAGATAAAGGAAAATGAACTTTGAACTTCCGTTTAACTAGGAAAAGGAAAGAAATGACTGAACAAACATTAAAGGCTCGCATTTAAATAATTAAACCAAGAATTCAGAATCTTGGAAAATCATTCAAAACTTAAAATCAATAAATCCTAATGTCAGTTAAAAGTTTAAATTAAAAATTCAAATTCCAATATTGGGTTGAGCCCTTTTATTTTCCATTCCTCCCCTTATCTTTTTCCCACTCACTTACACGCGGGCCCAGCCCATTCCCCTCTGCCGACACTGCGCGCAGCCCCCCTTCTCTCTCTTTCTCCCGTACGCGCCCAGGATCCCCACTCCCTTCTCCCCTTCTTCTTTCATGGTGGAGCTTCCTCCACGTCTCCCTCCTTCCATCTCTCCTCTGCGCGAATCCTGCCGAATCGTTGCCGTGCTGCCTCCTCTCTGCTCTGCACAGCGCGCGTGCTTGCCTCGTCCCATCGCAGCACCGCTCTGCCCTCTGCACGGCGCCGCTCGCCCGTCACCTTTGCGCTGCGCCGACCCGTCGCCATCGTCCTGCCCTACCATGCGCCAGCCCCGCCGCCTGACACCACTGCCGCACGCCCCCGACGCGACGAACAGCCCCCCTCTGCGGCTATAGGAAGCTCCGCGCTCTCCCTTGCCTCCCCTGCGCCTTCTGCTTTCTTCCCCACTTCGCCTCGCCCGCGCGTGCTCCCACGCTGCCGTCGCCATATCCGGCCGCTCCGGTGAAGCACCCCGCCGTCCACCCGCGTCACGGCACTCCCTTCCCTTCTAGGAGACTCCACTGCTGGCCAATTTGATTCTCACAAGGCGAATCCGCTGCACGGCCGTTTCTTCCCCATGGCCGGCCGAAGTCGCCGCCGCTCACGCCATTTCTTCCTCGACCCACCTCGCGTCGATTCCATGCGGTGGGAGCATCTCCACGACGCCCTCAACCTTCCCCAAACGTCGCCTGGCCTCCTCGACGCCCGAGCTCCCTCCTCCACGGGAGCCTCCTCGCGCCGCCCATGGCCTCCGCCGCCGGTTCGCCTCAGCCCCCCTCCCGCTCGGCCAGCTCCGGGGTAAGCCTCCACCACACCTACTAATGCTTGTGCCTGCATCAATTTCACCTCTCCTCCCCCACAGCGCCGTCGCCCTGACCTCACCTCGCCGCCGGCCGCTCCGGGCTGCCGCCCGCCCGCCTCGCCGCCGTTCCGGGCCGCGCCACCTCCCCAATAGCTTCCAGGTTTCCTCACGGTTCCATTCCGCCGGCCCGCCCAGCCTCCCCGGCCACCCCTCGCCGGCGCCCCCGCAGCTCCGCCACGCCCCCGTCTCCTCTATTTCGGCCGACAGACTCCCCTGAGCACCACCGTTGCACTCATCTTTTAACTTTAATCCCCTCCAAACATCACCAAACGGGCAACAGCCCAGTGGTCAGCCGAGCCGAGCGTTTGGGCATAGGTTCTGAGTTCGAATCCCATTCTCTCCCCCTTGCACAACTCTTTTGATTTTATTTAATTTTTGATCCATTTCACTTAAGAAATTCATAGAGAAAATCTAGGAAAAATTAGAAAGTTGATCATGGAAGCTAATAAGATTTAATTAAGATTTAAAAGAACTTATGCATGATTTAAATGGGATTAGTTATCATAATAAATACTTGGTGTGCCATTAATGCTTAATTTTAAATCTAATTATTTATTAATGGCATTGCTAAAGAGAAGTGGCTTTGATAAATACCCAAATGTAGTAAAAATCAGAAACTAGTCCATAAATGATGCTAAGATTTATCTAAGGTATAAATGGGCTTAATAAATATTTAACCATGGATTAAATATTTCATGTTAGTAGCTAAATGGGCCTTTTAACCTTTGTATAAAAAGCTTAACTCCTAACTAAGGCATAGTGAAGAATCTAGCCATAACCTTGTTTAGGTTAGGCTCATATGAAGTGACGACTTAACCAATGGGGATGGTCTAAAGAAATATATCATAAACCGTGGCATACTAGTAAATGTTATAGAATTAACCATAGCATGGTTTAATGCATAACCATCATCTCTATGTCCCAAGCAATTAGAAGAACCCTTGTGATCATTAGGTGATGTAGATATTAAGCCACTAATATTTGGACTAGATCATGTATGCATGATCAATATGGTTTGAGCAATCATCTAAAAGGCTAATTATTAAATTCAAAGCAATAATCAATAAATATGGCTTTGGTTAAATACTCAAGAGGATTACCCTTAAAATATAATATATGCACTAACATTTAACATACCATCATTTAACAAATCCTAGAGAAAGATTTGGCTAAACAACAAATATTAATAATATACCCCTATGTGACAAGCTTTGCCCATATGAATAAAGTTCAATTTGAAATCAATACTAAGCCTGATAATAATTAAAGTGTAGACAAAGGAATAGTGGTGTCATTAATTATATTCTAACACTAGATTAAATAAATGCCTATGTTGGACCCTAACTACACATATAAATGAAATTAGGCATATAAAAATGTGCATAAGAAAGGTACGACTATGTCTGTATACATATATATATATAATAGCCGTGGGTCATCAATAATTTCACTAATGTGTAGTATGCTGTCTAGTGATACTAGGCTTAGCTAGGAGTGGTGTTTCATCCGAGCTATGTTTAAATAGTTCAATGGTCGTGGGTCAAGGAACAATAGAAATCAGATAGTGTTAACCATTTGAATAGTAGTGACTAAATAAATAGTCCCGAGTGATAATAAATTAGGATATTAATCATTCAACTGATTAATTGATAGTAAAACTCACCTAAAATATCATAGGTGAAATACCACAAACACAAGGTCTGAGATTAACTCGATAAGTTAAACTAATGTACACCACGAGGAAGCCTCCTGACCTAATTCTTAAAAGGTGACCTTCGGCACATAACACTCAACACCTCCATACAAGTCTCACACCTGCTCATAAGTCTAATCTGACACATGGAACGTCCTTGATAAATACAAAAATAATAAAAGAGATTATTAATAAAAAGATCAAGTTATCGTATTCTATTACCAATCTTGCCCCAAATCACTCGAATCATCCATTAACTCATAATAAAACTAAACTGAGTTTATTCGGATTTGTTTGGATCTTTTGAGTTACTTGCTTTTATTTGGATTCAGTCAGTATCGCGTAATTAGAAATTGGGAGTCGTGAAGATTCGGTGGATCAAGTGAGATCAAGCTCGAAGTGAAGGTGAAGGATAGAAGCTCAAGAGAAAGCATCGTGTGAGCACAAGTCCGCGGTAAACTGTGCCAGGCGAGTCAATACTTTGATCATGTTGAACCTACGTTTTCTGCAAATTACTTTTGTTTAAATCATCAAATTGCATACTGTTATGTTATATGCAAATACATGTTAATTTAAGATTTTAGTTATATGCCCATTGTTTGCTTGATTAATATTACACCTCCTTTGGAATACTTGAATATGTGAACATTGTCGCCCTAGCACAAATTATAATAGTAACCTTTCAAAAATAAGTCCGTAATTATATGCCATGCGTAGTATTGTTTAGATACTCATGGGCGCGAAAGCGCCCAAGCATCACGTTTTAATCCTGAGAAAAATTTGTTGGGCAGTCATGGTGAGAATGACTGGTATATTTTGGCATGATTATTTTATGCTCCCAAAACTCTCAATTTGCTTCAATATCTGAGCGGATGGTTTGGGGGCTGGTATGTGGTGCGAAGGAATGCACAAAATTGTGGAGTGTGGTAGAACCGCTCAGATAATACTAAGGACTGAATCTTGTCATGTCAACCCGTGTAAAACAGTACAACCACAAGTCTGTAAAATACAACTTGGCTAAGTAAACTTATCGAAATCCCGGACTCATCTCACTGGTAGTGGATTGATGGGGTTATGCTATGGCAAGGGGGCCGGAAGGGACACCAGTGAGGGGTGAAGTTTCTCAGTCGTGCTAGCGAGGGGAGGGAAGCCCGTACGCTAGTAGTAGTGAGAAACATCCCGTGCAAACAGATGGGGCCCATCGCAAATGGGAGGTTACCCATAAGGTGAGATGAAAGAAAGGACTAGATACTTCGAAAAGTCACTGTGATGGTCTGCTCGACCACACGTCTAAGGAATCGTGTGGGCAACGAGTTGATTGTCTCTTGTGGTGAAAGTGTACAAACTCTGCAGAGTCAAAACTATTCGAATAGCCGTGCCCACGGTCAAGGGCGGACATGGGAACTTAACCAGATATAGTTCTATTTAAAAATGTTTTGTGGGTGGGAATAGAAAAGTGAAGGGCGAAGGACTGCCCTGGTTTGGAATTGTCCTGGGTGTCGTCCCAGTGGTAAGTTAAGCGGCTATAACGCTGAAGAAATTGCTGTATGGTGCAGATGCCATGTAACGGTGGATGGAATCTGAATCGATATTAATAATGCATTTCCTGGTACATTATGATTTGTTCCAAAATTGCTAAGTCATAGGGCTTTTTAATTAATTGTATTCAAAAGCACTCTACGCAAAACAAAATAGCCCGAGCCTCTCCTTTGTTAAGCCATGCATACTATTTATTTGCATTCTGTGTATTGGCTCGCGGAGCACGGGGTCGGAGTGCTCACGCTCGCTTTTGCGGCAAAATTCAGAATCAGGAATCAAGTCACTGCACCGCAGCAACAAGATTGGACAAGCTGGCAGAGAAGATGAAGATGTCAAGAGCTAGGTCGCGAACCTCCAGTTGGCTGCCTGTGGGCATGTCCTGAAGGTCCCATCTGTGTGCTTCGTTCTTCCGCTGCTGCAATTTAATGATTTCGGCCTAATCGGCCCATGAGTAAGTCTACTATTAAATTTTACGCTTCCGCATGATATGCATTTTGATATTCATTACTGTGACTGTGAGCACTATCTACTGATCCAGGGAATAGTGCAGTAATCACAGAGGAATCCGGATGTTAATATCTGGGTCCTGACAGTCAGGCCCGGATCCGAGGCTAGGGGGAGATGCCGACGTCGTGGGGACGGCCGACTCTGGCCCGGCCGGCTTGAGGAGGAGCCGCCGGTGGCGCTCCGGATCCACGGGCCGAGGCCCTTCGTGCCGCGAGCCACCGAGAGGGAGAGAGGGGAGGCGAGTGGAGGGGGGCCGGCGAGCTAGGCCGCTGGCGAGCCGCCTCGTCGCCGCGCCCGGCGCGCGCGCCGCCGCGCCGCCGGGGAGGTCGCCCGCACGCGAGGGGAGGAGAAGGCAGGGGGGCTGGTGTAGGACCGCCGGCGGGAGCTGGGGGCCGGCGACGCCGAGCTGGCCCTGCGCCGTCGCGCCGCCCCTGGCGAGGCCGGCAGGAGGAGAGGCCTGTTCGGCCGGGTGGATTAGGGGAGAAAGAGAGATAGCCAGGTGAGGGAATAGATGGCAAGGCCATTCGGCCAAGACAGGGAAAAGGGGTAAAGGCCATTCGGCCAAACCAGTAGAGAAGGAAGGAAAGAAAAGAAAAAAAAGAGGGAAGAAAAGAAAATAGGAGAAAAAGAAAAGAAAAAAAGGGGTGGTTTGGCGCCTGCGTGTCGGGACCTTGACCCTGTACATTCTACGCTCGAGTCGAGTCAGCGCGTAGGATCGTTGATGTTCATTTAAGCTCTGGATTTTTGTTTTGCCGTTGAGTCGGGGTGACATGTACGCAGGTGGAGTTCCCGGGTCGGAGCCGTCCACGCGTCATCCCCGAGGCTAACCAGGCAAGTGCTTTGTAATGCGGTGAATTCGGATAGTGATTTCGGTTAGATTGAATGATGATGCATGGCTTACCATATTGGGGTAAGTTAAATATTTTGAAATGCATACTGTGAGGTGAGAAATGATGATGGTTGAGACATGCCATGTTGATATGCATAAAGGATCTTGCATTGCATGCATGTCATGAAAAGAGCATGAGTTGGTCCACGTTGAGTGGACGCTCCACGGGAGTGGAGTTGAGGTCCCCGTATGAGAATTACGGGCTACTGAGGTCCCCGTATGAAACAGGATGGGCTTGAGGTCCCCGGATGAAACAGGGCGGGCTTGGGTGAGCATCGACGGGTGCTCACTCTGCTATACCGGTATAGGCTAAAGAGTTGAGAAAGAAATGCATAAGCATGTGCATGTGCATGATGAATAGTTCATCGGAACGTAAAGTGGTTAAATGGAAAAGTGGATATTGAAACTGGAATGATTATGGTCTAATGAATGAACATTTTATTTGCTGTTTTGCTTTGTACTTGCTGAGTCGATGGACTCAGCCTTGCTTTGTTGATGTTTTTTTAGGTGACCGATGAGGACGACAGGCGGACAGGATTAGCACATGAATGATTGGCACGAACCAGTAGCACTTTTATAATACCTTTTGTCAGTGTACTTTAGCTTTTGCTAAGCTAGAGTATCCACTAGAAATGCTATGATGTAACTGAACGCAGCACAATAAATAAATTAGTGTTGGTTCTAAATTCTCCGATGTTCATGAAATGGTAAGAGTAGCAGAGGTGGTAACATCTTGGCCCAGAGAGTGGGCGGGGTGTTACACGGTGGGTCCCATACGTTGTGCGGGATGTTCTCCTTCTGAACGTCTAGCAGCTGGCTCCCCACCCCTGCTAGCCCGCCACAGCAGAACTTCACCTTCCACGGGTGTCCCATTCAAGCCGTCACACAGACTGCCGCTTGCACTATCCCACACCTCCTCCTGGAAGGATGACTTTCAGGGTCCGGTAAATCTACTAAGCCAAGTTGTATTTTACAGACTTGTGGTTGTACTGTTTTACACGGGTTGACATGACAAGATTCAGTCTTTAGTGGTATCTGGGCGGTTCTACCACAAACCACACTCTCGTGCACCACTGCACCATACCCCCGAACCATCCGCCCAGATAAATAAGCAATTTGAGGTTTTTGGGAATATAAAATAAACATATCCAACATACACCAGTCATTACCACCATGACTGCCCAACCAATTTTTCTCAGGATTAAAAGTGATGATTGGGCGCTCTCGCGCCCATGAGTGTCTAAACAATACTACGCATGGCATATAATTACGGACTTATTTTTGAAAGGTTACTATTATAATTTGTGCTAGGGAGACAATGTTCACATGTTCAAATATTCCAAAGGAGGGCCAATATTATTCAAGGTAAACAAAGGGGCACATTACTAGAATATTAAATTAACATGTATTTGCATGTAAACTAACAGCATGCAATTTGATAATTTAAAAAAAATAATTGAAGAAAATGTAGGTTCAACATGATCAAAGTATTGACTCGCCTGGCGCGGTTTACCGCAGTCTTGAGCTCACACAATGCTTTCTCTTGAGTCTTTGGTCTCTATCTTTACTTCGGGCTTGAACTCGCTCGATCCATTGAATCTTCACGACTTCCAATTTCTAATTACGCGACAAGCGACTGAATCCGAATAAAAGCAAATAACTCAAAAGATCCAAATAAATACGAATAAACTCATTTTAGTTTTATTTTGAGCTAATGGGTGATTCGGGTGATTTGAGGCAATGTCTGTGGTAGGGTACGATGACTTGATCTTTTTGTTTATACTCTCTTTTATTATTTTTGTATTTATCAAGGAAGTTCCATGAGTCGGGTTAGACCTATAAATTGGTGTTTGAGTTTACTGAGCATTATTTTGTTGAGTGTGATCGTTCCGAGCCTATATGTTTACATTATAGGTAAAGGTAATCTTTTATTGCATGTGGATATTTATCCAGGGTCATTTATTTTATTCATGCCTTCATTTGATAAGTTGACCTCGTTTAACTATTTAATCTATATCAATTATTCATATAACAGATAATTAGATATTAAATATTAAGTAACCTTATTTTACTTCCAAATTAAATTTACTACATTCCTTATATTATTCCAAATTATCCATAATTTTCACCAAAAATTCCTATGAGCTCTAAAATTTCTGGTTTCAGTTCCATTGGATAGATCTTGAATTTAGATAAGTTTAGGAATTTGTTTCACTTAAATTGGAGTTAAAGTGAATAAGCTATGCTATTTTGAAAATCTCAGTTCTGTGAGATTTCAGAAAATAGAAAATCCTAACAGATGAGTCTCACTGGGTATTTTTTTTAATTTCTCTTTATCTATGACAGGTGGGTCCAGAATTTTAATATTTTAGTTATGGCCCACATGTCATTGGAAAGCCCTTGTTTTAATTCAACAGTGGCATTTATGGTGACCATTAGTCACTAATTAATTGTTATTAGCATCTATTAACCATGTATGAATATCAATTATGTTGACTAATTACTTTTGCATTAGTTACTGGCTAATCCCTGATTATCTCCTTAAATGTCCCTTTACTGTCGGTTAACAAAAATATTAAAAATCCCCTAATACTGCCGGTCGGGGGACTCGAACTCGAGCCGGCGGTGTGAGATCGCACGGTGCTAGCCACTCAGTCAACCGGTGTTACCTGATGGAAGCGGGCGAGAGTAATATGTGAGGCGTGCAGCAGGGGTGCAGAACAGAGGAATCGGGGGCGGCGTGCCGGCAGCGGTGCCGGCGGCGAGAGGCGGCCGGAGAGGCTCGGGAGGATGCCAAAACGTGTTCTCGAGAGTATGCTGGTGTCGTTGGTGCGGTCGGTGAGGGTCGAGGGGGCGCGGTGGTGGCCGGCGTCGACGCGAGCGACCGGAGGCGAGGATGACTCGGGGCACTGGCGAACGGGAGGAAGAAGAGGCGAATTAGAGCGTGGCCGAGCATGTAGGAGATGATGAGATGCTCACCGATGTGTTTGCGGGGCGGGAGATGCGCCGAGGAAGGCTGGCGGCGGAGGCCGAGGTTGGGCGGCGGAGGCACACGGCGTCGGCGAAGATGAGTTGGGGAGGAGCTCGGCCGGAGGTGGGGGAGACTTCGTGATGCCTTGAGGGTGCTCCTACTCGGAGGAATTGGCCGGGACGGCCTGTGGAGAGAACGGCGGCGACAGTGGTGCGCTTGGCCGGCGATGAAGAGGAAACCGATTCCGGCGAGCTCCGGTCGTGGGGGTTCAATTCCGTGAGAGGAGAGGATGTGGGGGATGATGTGAGGCTAATGGAGGTGCTCCCTTGCTTTTAAAGACTGTGAGCCGACCGGGCGGCGTGGAGGACCGGCGCGATCAGTGCGTCGCGCAGCTGAGGAGAGGGGAGGGGCGCGGGAAACAGTGGGCGGCCGGGAGAGCTCTTTATAGGCGTGGAAAGGGGGTTGCTGCGGCGCCCATGTGACCGGTGACCATGGCACAGTGGCCAGGACAAGACGGCGATGCGAGCGCGCGGTGACGGGCGGCAGAGCATGGGCGTGGCGGTGGTGACGCGGGAGTGCAGGCGGGGACGCGACGGAGGGCACAGGGCGATGTCGACAGGGCAGGCGCGGGATTCCTGGCGCTTGACCACCCTTACTTGCTCCGCTGCTTTGCTCCGCACGCGTGCTGGGGCAGCAGGAAGCTCGCGCCACGTGGTCGGGCGCTGTGACCGGGCGGAGGAGGAACCACGGGCGGTGGCGCCGAACCAGGGGCGGAGCAACGAAACCGGGGGCGGCGGTGGTTTCACAGGTGCTCCCACCGGGTGACAGGACGGCTCGGGCGGAGCTGGCGGAGGCATGGGCGCCACGGGGACGGAAAGCTCTACGCGCGGCAGAGGGAAGAGCGAGGAGGAGGAAGAAAGAGCCGGGCGATAGGAGGGCCACCGGCCAGTGAGGGAACGGGGGAGAGAAGGCGAGGGTGAGGGCGGGATCCGCCCGCCAGAGTGCGCTTGCGCGCTGCGCGCGGGGGCCGGGCAGGCGGGAAATTGGGCCGCACGGCCGAAGGAGGGATGGGGTTGGGCTGGATGGTTTCGGCCATCCTAACTCCATCCATTTCATTTTTTTTGTATATATATACACACACACATATATATATATATGTATATATATAATTTCATTCATTGTTATTTTGCTGGCTTATTTCATTTTGCATATTTTATTTCTAAGCTCTCACTTGCACAATTTGTATATGCATATTTGTATTTTATCCACTTACTCTTATTGCTATTTATGCCATTATTCTCAAAATGAGATTTTATATTTTTAACTCAGGTTTCCCTCTTCTTATACTGGATCATCTTTTCAGATTCGTATTTGTAATTTTAGTTTTCTATTATTTGTACATTCCCTTTTAGGGCATTATTAATGCTTGTTTCTTTTTAAGCTTCTTAAATTTTTGGAACCTCAACCAAATTCCATAAAAACACCATAAAACTCCAAATTCAAATAAAATATATTACAAATAAAATTCAAAAAGCTTCATATTTTCAAATTCAAATTTTTGGGATGTTACAGTGATGTTGCCCAACCGTTCGGCGACTGAAGCCCAGAGTCTATTTTTATTTTTTGTATTCAGATGTGAGTAATAATTTCGTTGTCATGGTTTAGAATTCTTGGATGAAAAAAATATAATACATATAAATTCTATTGTATAGTGCGAATACACCATAAGGTAGAAAAGTGATGAAATGTTCCGACCAAAGATAATTTAAGCAACAAGGAACATGTGATATATTGAAGTCCCTTAATCGACGTGCATATGATGTGGTTACATGGCATAGTGCTTCTGGTAATTGCTTAAGTAAACATCGATACTATTACGATACACTGTGACGGAAATATCTGACTAATGCCAGAATATATGTATGTGCATAAAGGAACAATATAGCTGGCAGGGGTTGCTACAGAATGCCTCGAACTACTGTGTGGATTGTGACCATTTATCCTTCCTTGCGAGTCTGGCGTTGTACTCCTCGCCTGTCGTCCTCGCTTTGGTTGCCAGTTTGCGTTTTCTCTCGCGCTCCTCCTCGTGAGCCTCGCACTCCCTATGCCTACATGCCTCGAGATGAGTCTGTATCTCCCACCGGATATGGTTGTTGCGCTCTTCGCTGCGTTAGCACTTCTCCATTCTCTCGCGGTCAGTCTTGGCATCCCACTCCGCGCAGTCAAGACACCATTGGTTGTGCTGGTGGATCTCTCAATTGATCTAATTGCGGCAGGCACATAGTGGATTTGGAGACTATGAGTAGACAGGAGAGGATGTTAGTGCGCACTTGCGAAGAAAAATGTTACAAGAATAAGTTGTAGCATGTCCTTACCGGTTGCCGGTAGCGGCTTGTGTCCCACCAGTGATCGGATACTCCCATACGTAGTTTGCGCAATCCCAGTAGCACATGCCGAGGCTGAGCCGCCACTTAGACTTGAAGAACTTGCATTTATCTCTACACCAACAGAGGGACAGCGTCTCCCCCTAGGGGTTCTTGCGGCGAGTGCTCGGTTGGAATGTTGATGTAGGGGATGCTATTACGGGGAGCATCGTTGCAAGGAGGTGTCCTTATGGCATGCTCCCTTTGTTCGTCATGGGCTGCAACAGCCCTTGCGAGCCTACGGATCTCATCCCACTAGCTTTCCATTTAAGAGAGGTATTGTTATAGTCGTAATGCAGGAGTACCCCGTTGGGGTAGTACTTAAGTAGTGATATGGATTAGCGGACGCGATTAGAGCATAATTTGGTTGAAGCAAATTTGGCGTTCGCAAGGCAGCGGATTCGGCGAGGAACCGTACTACAGCCTTGGATCGCGTCACTACACAAAGGTGGTCGTTAGGTCACGTCGTAGCGTAAAGCTGCCTCGTTGGGTCACGTCGTGCTTTACAGATGCGTACTATACTGTCTCCCTTCGTCCAGCAAGTACTTACACATGGTGTATTCATAATATTTCAAACTAACCTTCCAAGTAATCACTAGTCTTATGACGAGCTTTTCCAACATCTTCTAGTACCTTCCCTACAAGCTCCATAAAATATTGGTTGTTGGTTAGTCTGAAAGTTGTACTTGGATATAATGGCTAATCTATTGGTTATTCTGGATAGTACGTTATTGAGCACTTAGTTATTCTGGTAATCTAGATAGTATGTACTTCTGGAGCAGTATGACTAATCTATTGGGTCATTCGGTCACGCCCGGCATAAAGCTGGCAGTTTGGGTAACATCGCAGTAGAAAGCTACTTGGTCAAGTCACATCCTACGTAAAGCTGCTTCGTTGGGTCACGTCTTGCATAAAGGTGGATCGTTTAATCATGTCACGTCCCTGTAGAAAGCTAGCTCAATGGGTCATGTCATGTACAAATCTGATTCGTTGGGTTATGTCAGTGCGAAAAGCTGTCTCGTTAAGTTATATCGGTGCAAAAGTTGGCTCATTTCAAGAGGGAGGTCACATCTCGCTCCGATGATGGAGGTAGCGTTTTCGCTCTACAAGCTAACACATGACCCGCTATGTCAGAAAGCACGATGCCTCTCCCTGCAAGCTATAAAATGCACACTGCACCTCCTGAAAATTGGTGGTCGTGTGAGAGGGTTAGAGGAGAAATTTTGTGAAAGAATGGATCTAAGGGGGAGTTTCTCTATCATGAGGCCAAAAATGACCGATCTCCAAAGCTGGGCAAGGGGAGAGAATCAAATGTACTTTATGGCAAAATGAAGTGGGCCATTAAACTAACTCCCCAGTCCCCCACAAACAGTTTTGCACGGGACACAACAATCACACAACCAACTGCAACTAGTAGCACAAGAACAGTAGCAGTCAATATTATTTTCGTGTTTCTTTGGGTTCCTGCCATCTGGCCCAGTGTAAGCAAGTTACTAGCAGAGACTCTTAAAACTATTTTTTAGCAATGAGACGAGAATGCATCAGGATTTGTACCGTGCAGTGAGCCAGACCACGAGCATCTGAGTTCCACTTCACAAATATCTCATTCAGACAGAGTAGTCATTGCCACATCAGCTCTCTCACAGTTAGTCTCCATCTCGTATACTGTTCCTGAAAATTTGAAATCAAACAGTAGTACTCATATTTTAGTCACTGAGATATCACCTTATTTATTTGGTGCATCATGTTCGGCTAAGACTTATGCTTTATGACTACGGTTAATGGCTTTTGACTTTTAGTGCAATCACTTATGCGAATGAAATAAATCGATAAGCTGATAGGCTATTTCGAAAAGGTTTTTGATAAGCAGTTTCAAAAACAGCACGGAGAAGCTGATCCGTTTATTGTTCGGATGAAGCTATAAGCCATAGTTAAAAGAATGGAACCATTACCTCTCCTTATGGATCTAAAATTATTATGTCTGTGGCTTATGACTTTTGATCTAGCGCAAGTGCTCGTATGAATAATCGAAAGTCATAAACTGTCTC
Source organism: Dendrocalamus latiflorus (assembly GCA_017311315.1). Lineage (NCBI taxonomy): Eukaryota > Viridiplantae > Streptophyta > Magnoliopsida > Poales > Poaceae > Dendrocalamus > Dendrocalamus latiflorus. Next base: position 48,237 of record JACBGG010000147.1, read on the forward strand.
TAAAAGTTATTCTGATAAGTCGCTTTTGAAACAGCGGTGAAAAATCGTTCTATTTATTTATTTAAAAAAGAAAATAATAAACCATAAGTTGAAAAAACATACGCATTGCACAACGAATAAGCCGAGCAGTGTAAGCCTCGACGGAAACTAATTGAAAAGGGTTTGTCGAAGCACGGGAAGTACCCAAGAAGTACTCTGCGGCTTCCAGACGACGTTCGACAACAGGCCAGAGACATTTTCTGGGCTACTTCTCCGAATGCCAAGTACAATTTCCGTGCAATTTCCCGCGGCCACACCCCTGCTAACCCCACGGACGTTCATACATATACAGTGAGCCAGTGACGGCTCCCGCCGCGCTTCTCGCCTCCTCACCGCACCGAGCGCCAACAACTCTTATTGGTTGCCGCCTTAGCGCACAAAACGCATTCACCAATCACAACCACTGCCGCCGATGGATCCTCCGCGCGATGTCGCGTGCCCCGCGATCCCCGGCGCCGACTTCGTCGGCACTGGGTTCGCCGCCGTGATTAGCGCGGTGTCATTCCTTCTCCTCACCACAGTCGGCGGTGACACGGCCGTCGTCCCCGGAAGTTATCAATGGCAAGTCATCCTGGCTTTCGCTCTCCTGGCGGCCGGCTTGCTGTCCGTCATGCACGGCATGCGGCTGCGCGACGCCCGCCCGCCCGCCTTTTTCCGGCTAGTCGTGGCCGCTGCGGCAGCCGTGCTCTGGAACGCCGGGGGGGCTGAGCAGCTGCCGGCACTGGTGATCCTTCTGCCGTTCCCCTTTGTTGAAGCCTGGTTCGATTTCATCTGACGACGCCCAGCGAGTTGCGAGTTACATAGCCCAGCCAGCCTTCAAAGCGTCCCTGTCGGTGAGTTGCTCGCTTGACAAACGTGTCAAGTGAAATCTACTAGGGAATTACAAACGCCCCCTGTTTTTTTTTATGGTTTTTCTCCTCTTGGTACGTTTTATTTGAGTCACAGGCTCGTCCAAATGGAGAATATATATGGCTAAAATAGAGGGGCCCAGGATCCAAAATGCAATGCGTAGAGCATAATAAATGTATGAAGTCCAAGGATCACTGACGGGTAGGCCCCAGTAGCATTCTTGCTTTCCTTTTTTTTAAGAACTCCAATCGCCAAACCGTATATAAATACGGCGAGTCAATCACTTGCACTCTGTAACATACATGTACCATATTTCTATTTTTGCAAGTGAGACCAGGAGTTCTGAAAAGAAATGCAGTGTATCATATTCCAAAATGCATTGGTTCCGTTGCTTCTCATCTTCTCAGTGCTATACTGGTCGGTGCCACTTCAACACAAAAAATTTAACTACTTAACATGCCAGAAGAAGTTGCGTAGACATCAACAAGGAGCATACATCTACTTATTTATACATTTCATCGACCACCGTGAATGTTCGTACACAAGTTGATCTAGCTTCACAATTTTGTATTTGTCTTGTATGTATGCTTCGGCGCGTAGCAAAATAATGAAAATGTCAACATGGAAAAGAAAACCATATATGATCCTAAGCCAGGAATAGGGAGGGCATTCTTCTGTATCTTCTTCCAAGTGCTGCAAAAAACCAGTACTCTTCTGTGGCTGTCTGCTATATATCTATGAAGAACCAATTTTCTGAAGGCTATATGACTGCACATGGACTGAATCTGCGTAGGAAATCTTTGATGAGTCGAACCCCGAGCCCTGGATCAGGCTGATCCATATCCGTTGGGGTGTGTCTTCTGCCATTTCCATGCAGTAGAAAGGCTTTCGCGAAGATCAATGTGACGAGCTGTCCAGTTCAGCTCGTCGCGGATTTTGGATGGGTCACTGTAAACTTCCGCATAGTCTCCCGGTCTCCGGGCAAGGAAATCAACCTTGATGCTAGCTCCTGTTGCCTCCTTGCATGCTTCTACAAACTCCTCACTGATCTACCTGATAAAACATGAACGAAGTACCATGTTCAGAAACAGGGAAATATATGATCGAAAACGGTGCATTATTGTGCATGTGTTGATGCAATTATTGATCTTTCAACAACCTTGCCCTGTGCCAACATTGTAGATTCCAACTTTGCTAGGCTGAGCTTTATCAAGAGCTTTGACATGAGCATCAACAAGATCTGTGACATCTATGTAGTCCCTTATACAAGTTCCATCAGCAGTATGGTAATCGGTTCCTCGAACCTGAAGTGGGGAGAAAGCCATATACCATCATTATTTTGTCATGCCAAATTGATGTATACTAAATGAGCATGTAGAGTACCTTTAACCCTGGAATGATTCCCAATGCTGCATCAAAGCAAGCACCAGAAATGCGTCCATGCTCACGCAGCTCTGGCCTTGGAGCTTCCCCTAGCTGTCCCTCCGGGTCTGATCCAATCACGTTGAAGTATCTAATACAAAAGATCCGAGAAGTGAGTTTTCTCTATGAATTATATTCTAGTCTAGGCTAGGGGAGACAAACCTTAATATCATGACAGCCATGTTCGAACGTTGTGAGAAATCTAAAATGATGTCCTCTGCCATCTTCTTTGCCTTTCCATATGGATTGATAGGTTTCTGCATTGGTTTACAGATTATTTAGAATCAAATCATTAACTGGCAGAAAATTTAGAAGTGAATTATTGATAATATCCATAATATTTCAAAAAAAAAAAAGTCATGCATCGAGAAGCCAACCTGAGGAGTTGCTTCTGTGATAGGCATTGTGTCAGGTTCACCATATGTTGCACAAGTACTTGAGTATATCAGAGTTTTTACATTGTGTGCCGCCATTGTCTCAAGCACTGTCAACGTATTTGATGTTATGTTGTGGTAGTACCTGTTATATGAGTGTTAGCATAGAACATGTAGTAGTAGCATTTGCTGCTGAAGGTCTCTGCGGACTGCAGTATTACATGGACAGCAGCACAGGAAGGAATAAGAGGAACAAAGTGTTCAAATTTTCAATACATCACTTACACTATGGTTGCAAAACTTTCTTTAGTCACGATGAGCTATCAAGAGTGAGACAAATGGCAAGACTGTACTTTTCATTTTCTTTTAATGTTATATTGCAAATATAGATTGCCATATTCGTAGGATCATGTATTGACTATCTTTCTAATATTTTGAGCAATAAAAGAAATCCGACATAGTACATGCCTAAATTAAACATTATACCTGAGTGGTTCCATTGTGCTCTCACCAACATAAGCAACAGCAGCAAAGTGCATAACAGCATCAAACGCATTCTCCGAAAATATTTTGTTTCACCTGACTATTGGTTAAGTACAAAACAGATCTCACCAATGCAGAAAAGTAGAACAAACCACTATAGTTATCAAAGTTTGTTTTGTAAGGACAAAGGATACAGCTTTTGCATCGCCTAAATCAGCATATATAAATTGAAGCCTCCCAGGCTCTGGAAACACCGTTGAAGAACTCTAACAGCTCCCATGTTCCCTCTAGAAAGGTTATCCTGTAAAGATCAGATGACAGAAGTTGCTATCTCTATCAACACTTCGAAGTTAGGAATAAAGCATGAGTTAAGGATAATAAATTTACCACAATGGTAACTCGGTAGTTGTCCCTAAGGAGACGAAGGGTAGCATGCGAACCAATGTATCCAGCACCTCCCGTCACCAACACATGGGTCACCCCAATTTCATGGCGGGAGAACTGCAGGACTGTCAATGTATCAAGAAAATGCCTCAAGTTTGAAAAGACTGAAACTGTAAACGGAAACAATTGTAAACTACTAGATCAGATAGCAATCTGAAACGCTTCTAGGATTTTGCTTGCCTCTGATGGAATCATGAGTCATGACTATGCAGTATTGGGAAAATAACGCTAGCACAAAACAAAGAAGAGCAATACACAGTAAACTCATAAAATTAGATGGCAGATTAACATGTTTTCTTCCAATTGCCTTAATGGCACTTCTGTCATGGAATCAATATATTAATGTGAAACTTAAATGATACAATTAAATCAAGTCCGAAAGAAGGAAAATGACAAGTGCCAACTCATCAGAAAGTGACAGTGACATGGGCTAGTTGTTGAGAGATTCAGCACATACCACACTAGTACTGCTAAAACCAGGAGCCTGTTTCAATACAATTATGCACATGACCGTGAGGGCAGCAGCCACAGCGACCTTTCCCATGAAATTAGGCTTGCGTCTCGAATCACCGAAGTCCATGCCTGCGAAAGTGATGGGGCAAATTAGAAGTCTTGCAAGTAAAGTCATAATGTGCGGTGCCAGCCTCAACTATGGTTTTGCAATCCAAGATCAGTAAATTCTACTGTATGCAAGCAATATTATCCATTGGTGGAATCAATCTTGCATTAACACGTTTATAGGTTTTAGTAAATGTGAGCGGTGTACGCACTGTAGAAGCTAAATTTACATGATCACACACTCCTATAGGATTGATGTATATAAAACATTTGACCTCTGGACACTTGTGTTGCAGTAATTTTCATGATCAAACGTTTTTTGTCTATATTCACTCAAATTTCATTTCCTGATTGTAAGCAGATCAGTAAAATTAGGCGCAAAGAGAAATAGGGGAAAAAGTAGCATAAACTGAGGAAGAAATTGATGCACCTGACAAGATCCAAGACCTAGTGGTCCTAGCTTGGCTTCTGCTCCTGGGGGTTGTTGGCATGTGAGGTCGGCCTCCACGGATGAAACCAAGAACTCAACTTTCTCTCGTCCGCCTATCTACGAATCTGTATTTGCAATTTACAAATGATTATTTCAATTTTCAAGAACACACAACACAAATATCGGGAATTTGTTTAAAGAACAAAGCTTTACAAGTTAAGTAATCATATGCAGTTTGCTCATGAAAGAAATCAAAAGGAAAAGAAGGAAAGAAAACAGAGCCGCAAGGACCAACCTGAAACGCCTCACAAGAACTCTAATCCTTGACCAAAGAAACGAAGAAAGAAGAGAAGAAATAGGAATCAAGCCAAGAAACCCACCTTACAAGCAGATCAACGTGGCCGGAAAAGGAAGAATATCTCCCCGGCGATTTACGGCAGCGCAAGATCGGTATGCGCCAGGAGGCGGAAACGGAGGAAGGGAGCCCCACTGTCCAAGATGGGAAGGGGGGAAGAAGACGGAAGTGAGGAGGAGCAAGGCGTCGGGGAGTTTCTATTACCAGGTCATAATAAGCCTGCGCCGATTTATAGGAACCTTTCGCATATAGTTAGCTGGAATGCTGGATTCTTGCGTCTTGCATAAAGTTCGTTTCTTTATTATTTTCTGATGATAATTTACTTGTAGGTCCCCCATGCGAATGAATCTCAGAATCTCATTGATTAAACTCTTTCGCGTCCTCTGCTAAATCGCCAAAATCATCCTTTAGGCCAAAGTTGGAGGCAAAAATTGTCTACGTTTTTGTTTGGAACGTGAAAATTTCACAAAAAAAACAGCTCGATTTTCGTAGAACTCAAAATTTTTTGCATGTTCTATACAACACATCTAGACAACACGAACTCGTGTAGTCGTCCAGTACCATGGTAAAATCATGTTCATTTGTTGGTGCTAATCGAAGTGTCCTATAAACAATTTCAGTATCGCAATTGGTGCTAAATTTTGTTTGGAGTGAAAGCTAGAGTAGTTTTTTTTGACACGCCTGAGGAGGACTACAATCTAAGAAACTACTGTTAAGTATTTCCAAAGGACCAAAAGTTTGCTTGCGAGCAATTGCTACGCAAAACGGATAGCTTGGCTGCGAGAAAGGCACAAGATTAGTGCGAGTCAAAGCTCCCAAATTCTCTCGTGTTGCTCCTCTCTTGTGATTGGAAGGCGCTTTCCTTCCACACGGACTAGGTTTTTTCTTCGTTTTTTTGGCTTGTCTGCCCTCACCGACCGATCCATCAGTGCGATTACGTGCGCTGCAACCTCCGACAAAACAGGTTTAATTAAAGTAACCCTTATTAGTAGTTCATCGATCAAACAATACCCGAAATATACTAAATTCAAGTCAGCTTAATAATACACTAAAAAACAGCCATTAAGGAGAATTTTCAATCCATATCGGTGGATCAAATGTCAGTATTTGCCGACGAAAATCAATCAATAAATAAATAAACAATAAACACGGAAAAATTCGATGATAGAACGAGTAAGCAGGCACGCACTGATTGATTCATATTGGAGCGTGTTGAGAGCTGGTCAACACTTATTGTGCGGGAGATTGAGATTGCACCTAACCATTCCTACTTAAATAGACGTCTGAACACCACTCGATCTCCCCCTCATTTTTGTTCTCTGCTTTCCTTTCTCTTGTTTGGTTCTGGGAATCTTCTAGCGCTGCTCTCTGATTGGGTAAGAGACCGTGCATGCACTTGCAAGCAGTAGATCGCATCCTGCCTAACATTTGTGAACTACCAGTCGTGTTTGTTTAGTCGATTAGATTTCGTGCGTTTGAGAGGCATGCAATTAAGGAGAAATTTGGTCAAACTCAATAGTAGTACAATCCCGGTAGTGCCTGTCTACCAGACTACAACAAGTAGCACTGCAGTTAGGCAAGGAAATGCAGGAGCTGTCCGCCTGCCAGTCGCGTTTCAATGGCAGGAAGCTGAATGAGACGGCTTAAAACGAAGCGAAAGCAGACAAAACTGGACCTTTCCAGCACCGGTGCACTTCCAGGACACAATTCAAGCACCTGTCTGAATCTTTCTGCATCCCCTTTAAGAGATCATCGTCACTCGTACATAGCCAGCATGCTGATTGCTGAATGTTTGAGACTGAATTTATTTCCGTGTCAGTGACTGATTTGTTGGCATTGCAAACCAAGCACCAGTTCATCAAACATGGATCCAGCTCTCCTGCATATGCTCAGGACTCAGGTAGGCATATCTCAAGTTTCATACTTTCAGCCTTCAAAAAAAGAAAGTCTCATACTTTCATTCATCCTTGGCAATGGCTACCATGGGTCCATGAGTCATGACACGTCGTTCGACTCGTTCTCACATCTGCTGCTGTCCTCCCCTTTTGTCAACCCGTTAAGATGACACCACAACCGCTAGCTCTCCGCATTGGAGGTGTACCAAAATGGCCTCATCACCAAATTTTTGCACCAGGTCAAAAATTTCACAGGCCTCAAAAATGGTAAATCAAGGATTTGTTGTAATATACTGTTGCACCACCAACGTATAGCAAGACGCAATTTTATTCTTGATTTCTAGTACAAGATAATTGACTAATCGTAGTTTACACGGTCCAAGTGTCCAAGACAGACACATGAATTTTTTAGTACACTGTACACATTAGTCGCTCTTACTTAATGAGATCAACTGATTAAGTCATTCCGGACTACCAAGATTTCCTGATAAAGAATACATAAACAAGTGTTGGATAAATCTGATTTGCAAATCTGTTTTTCCCTCGAATAACCAAAGCAATTATGGAGGAGATGTTGTAATGTTGACGTCCAAATTGTTCTGCCCACTTCTGTGTGACTGCAATTTGTGAATGATCATAGTTTTTTTCCCTTCCAGCACTACTACGCAGACTCAAATAGAGAAATTGGCAGGATTCGGTACCTATGCAGTGGAGAACAACTGCATATGTTGTATGCCATACCCAGGCAATAAATCGTCGAATTCTTGCAATCATGTACCAAATCATGATATAGATCCTATCAAGACTGAAACAAAAAGAAATGCAAACAGGTATATCATTATGACTAATAATTTGAAAATCTTCATTCAGAGAGCTTACAGGAGTTGCAAGTTCATCCTAAAATGCTTACATATCTATAATCAGAAACTATCAGCGAAACCTAGGAACAGAAGTATACTAGTATTATGGATAGTTAAACGAACAGTTAGTGAAGGAAAGTGACGAATAACTATCTTGGGACATTCTGTTTCATTGAGAGAAATATTATAATTGCAGCAAAAGCAACATCATGACGTGCAATTCAAGGATATAAAAGGAGAGAAACCACCTCATGGCATGCATCTTTCAGATTGTTTGCCTGGAATCCAATAGCAGGAAGGTCCAGAGAGAATGATGAGAAGGCTGAAGTGAAGATCAACTGCAAATGCACAAACATTGTCTCCGGATATTTCACATTTCAACTGGACAAAAGATGGCTGTTTTTGGTAACTAAAGGATCTAATGTCACAAGTTTACCAAAGAGAACAATTTTTTTGTCAGCGTCACATCTCAGGTAAATATCAGACATAAAACCAACACAAGTTAGTGCGGCATTACTGCATTAGTATACAGGTCTTGGTCGTTGTGAGACCCCCAATGTTCCCAATTTTCCATAGAAGAAAGATTTGACTTTGATATGCAAGTCTAAGCAGAAAATTAAGTGTTGGTCCATTTGTTCCAGTAACAAAACACGAGCTCCATTCAGGTGTATTGTCAGGTCCACAAAATCACCGACATGAAAACACATTTTAGGACATGGATGTAAGAAGTTTTTTCCAAGTACCCATTCGAGGAACAAAACCTTGGCCCACCATTTGCTTCAAGACAAGATGTGCATCATCTAAGCAGCTAACACTACAGAGGCCATCAATTAGTGACTTGTATGACGAGAAACTAGGTCTCAGACCTTCTGCACTCACCATGCTAACAAGGTCCTTCGCCTCAACAAAATTTCTTGAGCTCACAAGGCCATCAAGAAGTACCTGATAAGTCCGTGAATTAGCATAGCAGTCTTCACATGCCATCGACTTAAAAAGATCAAATGCCTCGGTCACCCTTTGCTCTCTGCAGAGACCGGAAATCAATATATTGTACACAACTGTATCTGCAGCAATATCCTCCTTCCCCATTCTCTCAAACATATCAAATGCTTTATCTACCCAACCATGCTGGCAATGGAAATGCATCAACGTTGAGTAGGTTCTCACATTACGCAGACACCCTTGCTTCGGCATCTCATGCGACAGTGAAATTGCCTCATGAACTTTACCGAATTGGGACAAGTCCTTGATAAGAATATTCAAGCAGCATGTATCCAACGTCACACCCAACCTGGGTGCGCTCGAGTATACCTCATGAATGACCTCGTACTGCTGCTTACACACAAGCATGTGAAGAACATAGTTAAATGTCTTTTTAGAAGGCCAACATTTATACTCAGGCATCGGCGCATCGCAAAGAGCGTCTAAATGGCTTTCTCGAGATGGTTTGCTACATTGCCGTACATCTTGATCAGCCTGTAGAAGAACTCATCAGAAAACCTGAACTTTTCAATCCTTGCCCTGGCCAGGAACTCCTCCACATCACCAAACCTCCTGGCACAGGCTAGCCTGTCAGTCATCAAGCTGTATAGGGCCTCATTGGGCTTGAAATCTCTTCGGGTACAAGCTCTCTTGAACGCACTGGCTATAAGACTAGGATCCCCGATATTTGCAAAGATCTTGAGGACTTCGTCTGGGGCGAGCCAGTCCTTGTGGTCCGATCTACCCATCCAGAAGCTGTCGTCGCACATTGTGGAGCGCAATCTCAAGAAAGGAGGGACCGAACGACGCGCTAAGGCTCTCGACATGCTGCTGCAAGGAGGTAGGAATCAGATGAGGCGGAGCCACTCAAGAACTGGGAGGCGAAAGCGAAGAAAAGGATCTTGGCGATCAGGTAAACGGAAGCTTGTCGGAGAGGTGGGAGGACATAGGGCGTACCTTGCCAAGAGGACAACTCCGTTCTGGGGGTCCGATGGCCAGCGGCGACGGGGGAAGGAGGGGACAAGCGGTGGCGCCGCTCGGGCTCCGGCGGCGATGTGCCCGGACAGGACCAGGATGGTGGGCTTTGGGCTGTTTCTTCGGAAAGCCCAACTCTCGTCGTTGTGTTGTAGATAGAAATAATATGCTTGCTAATGGGACCACAACTTGAACATGACCGCGTGGCCTAATGGATAAGGCGCTCGCCTCCGGAGCGGGAGATTGTGGGTTCGAGTCCCATCGTGGTCGTTGATTTTTTTTTTGTTCCATTTCGCTCGCTCTCTCGTCTCTCGGTTCCTTCGTACACATGGGAGCGAGAGGAGAGGAAGATCAGCGGCATGGCATGGCCGTGACGATTAAAAAAATCTCATTAGCATCAAATCTCCGCAATTTGATCACTGATTTTATTTATCCACCGTACGCCGCAGTCGCCGCTCAACCTTTATCATCAATGACTATAAGCAGTGTATTGGAGAAGATACTCTGCACCAACTGCCATAGTAATTCATCACTGTTTCAACTTTCACCCCTGATCAAATTCGAACCTAGGCATGTGGCCTGTGGGAGCTGGAAATTAGTTCTGTCTTTTCACTTTTTTTATACCAATGGATTGTTTCTAAATCAGGGTAGGCTATCGTGAACTTTTGGTCTTCAGGAACGCTTTTTTTCCCTTCAATTATGGCCTTATAGTATTTATTTTTGTAAAAATAGCTCTTTTGCAAATTTTAAAGAAGCATTAGACAACATGTGTCACCTGCTGTCCTGCCGTAGCTCGGAAGGAGGCGAGCTGGCACCGCACACCGACCACGTCAAGACCTCTGCACCTTGCGGCGGCGGGCAACTAGTACGGCACTACCCATATCACACACACTGCTGCGCGGCACAGGACGGATGGAGCCAACGAACACCGCGGAGCTAGCGCACACCGCGTGCGCACCCTTGCAGTGCGCCATTGCCAGTGTCTAGTGATAGCTCGCGCATACCGAGCACCCGTTGTGCCAACTGTACGTGGCGCGGGCGTACGTCTTGCAAGCTTCTCGGCCCGCTGTGGCAACAGCGGTTTTCTGCTCGGTTCCTCGCGGAACCAAGTGTGACGCACGTAGTTTGCCGGAGTACACCGCGACTACATGCGTCATACCATGCTGCTATTGACTTTTGGCCTGTTCTTTTGTGGCTATAGCTTATGGTTTTTAGTTACGGCTTTTGGCTGTTCGTGTGAGAGATTACATAGTAACTGAAATTCACATGCAACTTTTGCCGATATAAATAAAGTCGATACAGTATGTACTATAATAAACTAGTAGACCCTATTTTAAAAAGTTACTTTATTTAAAAACTAGTTACTGTAGAAAAATTAAAAACTAAAGCCAAATTCCACAAAAACAACAGTCCCCTTTATTTGTTAGAGAGAAAGCGGAGAGCTTTGCATCATCGATCGTTGCGTACCATGCTGTCGACTTGGCAGTAGGATCTATCACCTAGCACTCGCTGCGCACCGATCCAGTAACACTGTACAAAAAGCAATTTATACGCATTCAATTGGAATTTGACTGAAAATGAGAGCACAAACATTATTTTATTCCTTCGAATGACCCAGCATTACAGACGCAACACCATGCGGACGAATTCTAAATTCACGTCACAAGTTTCTACAAGCAGCAGCATTCCAGGATTGAAGTAGATATACAACGTTTGATCGACAACAGATGTCATGACTCCGGAAACAGCCAAAATTGCACCAGCGAATGACAATGTTTTAAGATAAATAAACATTAAACCCTGAAAAATAGTTATACATCTGATTTTTTATGATCTCATTAGCAAGGATTCCATGCTTTGCTGTTGAAACTACTGCAGACTCCCACTGTAAGTAGCAAACAAGAAGCTGTAGCATGCCGCTCCATATGTTGCCTCCGATCGTTGCAAGTTACAATGAACAGTAGCTGCGTTCATTTTCAGACTGGTAAATGCTATGACCTTGACAAAACACCTTTTGAGCTGCGATTGAGCCAAGCAAAGATACCATCAGGGATGTTAACGTTTGAAAATCAGCACTGAATCAGATAAACCAAATGTTTATTAAGTTGTATTCCCAATTCTTGTCCCAGCTAACAATGGGAATGTGATATGCCAGTCAACAGTAGCAAAGCCAAACTATTTCTACAAAAGTGTGTGGTTGGAAATAGTATTTGAAGCATACATCACCTAATGATCATGCACTATACAGAGTTTCCTGAACAATCTTTGCAACAGGCAAAGACAAACCTGGGGACAGTGCCACGTCGGCGCAAGTCGTACTCTGTTGCTTGTCGAAGGGCCCTAGCAAATGCTTTGAAAGAAGCCTCGATGATATGGTGTGAGTTTTTTCCAGCAAGCTTCAAAAGAAAAAATAGAGTGGGATCAGGTGATGTAGGGCAGACACGAGCCAATTAGCTCGGTTAACTGAAAAAAAACCAACTATCTCAACTCCTATCCTATGTTCAACCTAGGATCTCAGAACCCAAAAATACTGCAATACTGATTAAATGCTTTGGAAGAGAATTGATTTGAATCTACAGCAATATGTACCTGACGGATGTGAAGCGTCATCCCAGATGTATTCACAAGAGACTGGAAAAAGTGCTCAACTAGCTGTCACCAGAATATATAAATGAGCATTTGTCTAAGTTGACAGAAGGAGTATACAGGATACTAGGATAGAAGGGATTGCATAGCACTGATGATGAAGAAAATGATGATCAAGTATTTTTGTAAGACTTCACAAAACATTTGTCATATGAAGCGAGGAAGAGTTGAACTTAACAAAGTGGAAGGGATATAAATGAATGTGTCAGATGTAACAATATTAAGTCTGAGCATAAAGAAAAGAAACACCTCAAGCTTTTGCAAAAATTAACAGAGCAGACAATTGATAACAGGTTGCAAATTTCACAAATTACCTGTGTATCGTATGTGCCAACCCGCTCAGTAGGAATAATTAAGCCACAGCTCATATGAGGACGACCAGATAGATCCTGGATACAGGGGGAAAAGAATGACTGATAAAGATCTAAGATCAATAAAGTTTGTTTCAGGCTCTGATGAGGAAGTAAAAGTTTGCATACAACACCACAATTGTCCAATAGACATAGGTTAGTTAACATGAACCCAAAATGCACATGAAGATATTATAATTTATAAAGATAACTGCAATCGCCTAGCTATTATTCAAATTAACTGCAATCGCCTAGCTATTATTCAAATTATTATGTGTAATATATGTGTCTGAAAAACTATAGCAAAAACAAAGCCAAAGATCATGTTTGCCATGGCCACTCGCCGCACCTTGGTCGGGGGGAGGCGACCGGGAGGGGAGGTGGCGGCGAGAGAGGTTTATGAGGGGAGGGAGAGGCGTATTTGCGTATGGCTTTTAGACGGGAGCACGTACAGGATACGCTCGTATGGCGTTTGCCTAGGCATCCTGGCGCCCCTCACTCACCGTGGTCGCCAGTTTCGCCGCGACAATCATGCCAAAGATTACCATTCTGAATGCTAGTGCTCATATGCCAAAAGTTGCACATGGACCAGCCTATGGCCCTGTTCTTTTTCAGATTTTGACTTCTGCTTTTAGTTTTTCTACAGTAATTAACTTTTAAATGGAGTGTTTTTTAAAGATAGGGTCTACTAGTTAATTATAATACATACTGTACCAACTTCATTTATATCGGCAAAAACCGCACGTGAGTTTCTGTTACTCTGTAATCTCTCGCACGAACAGCCCAAAAGTCATAAGCCGCAGCCAAAAGTCACAAGCCTCAGCCAAAAAGAAAAGGCCCTATAATAGCAGTAGATGCTCATGAAAATGAGGAAGATCAAAAATAACTTTGTAACTGAGCATTTCCTAAGTTCAGAACCAGACAGATGTAACTCAGTTATGTGCTTGCACAGCATAAGAGGCTTACAGATGGATGAATGCCAAATAGACATGCACGCCACTAGAATGCAGAGAATTGTGCATTCATAGTATGTAAATACAGAATCAGGGAGCTACATACCAGTGTAACCTCAACTGCTGCCTCATCAAGTGGAGCTGTAAAATGCCCAAAGCGGTTAATTCCTTTTCGATCTCCAAGTGCTTGAAGAAGAGCCTACAAGTACAATTTAAAAAAAATAAAAGTCACCCCGCTATTTGTTTGCCTATATGTACAGATTGCAGAGCATTAGATTAAAGATGATTCACCTTGGGGCGAAGAACAAAAATACAGTGTGTGTTGTTGAGGTGTTAAATTTAGCACAGAAGATTAAAAAAAGCAATATGAATACCCTAACCTCTAGTTAATAATGATCCCTACAAGTGTTTCTAGAAGTAGAAACGTCAAGTTGAAATTATTATTGGAAAGCACAATCACCGTTCCAATTGCCAAAGCAATGTCCTCATTTGAGTGATGATCATCAATGTGCGTGTCACCCGTCGCCTTTACATATACATCAAATAGTCCATGGGATGCCAGTTGCTGTAAGTTGTAAACTGAAAGTTAATGGCCACTTTGACCGCCCAAAAAAAAGAAGGCATACTGACGCAGCATGAGTTAGAACCTTTTACTGTCAAGCACAAGACATAGAATTGAATAGTAGTACCATTCAAATTGCAGCAACCTGTACAAAAGAAATGCCTTTTCAAATAAATACTTGGTTTTTGCTACATGCATTTAAGCAAGCTCGTGAACTTTTGTTCTCACTTTAATGTAATTTCTCTTCACATATTGATTTAAGATTTAAGGTCTTGTCACCTACAATGGTCATTTTTGTCACTGATGTGGAATAACCAACACCATACATGTCAAACATCAGTACATTAGTTAATAAGAGGAAGAGAAGTACGAACTTTCCATGGATCACATCATATTAAGAAATGAAAAACAAAAAAGCATTCCCCGACCTAATTGCTTGATAGCACAGTTCTTAGAGAATGACCACCTGCAACACGTGGAACTTGAAAAGTGGCAGATTTTTTCCTTAGTGGGACAGCTTCATACTTTAATAATACAATACATCACTTGCTCCCAATAATAATAGAATTGTAACTAGTGGATCTCTTAAACATCAAAAGTTAGGCAGCCTACATGAAGGCTTTGCCCATCAGAATTTCAGAATGCTACTTATCTCCTTTATGCGTTTGTTCATCCATTTTGTGGATTCTAGCTAAGATGTTTTTCTGTGTATTTATGAGGTTTCGTTTCCCCCTTTTGTACAAAGAGGTTTCTTTTCTTCTTCCCATGGATGCAATAGATATAATCACATTCTTGCTCCGAACAAACCCCTAGGTCAAAAACCACACATAGCTGCGCTACCACAAGCATATGCTGTCTACACAGAAACTCCTCAATCCACAATTACTGACACAAGTAAGCCACACTCACATCAAGCATGTGATCCAAGAACGGTATCCCTGTGCTGCAGTCTGCAACACCAGTGCCATCCAGGTTGATCTTCACATGCACATTTGTCTCCTTGGTCACCCTCTTGACCTCTCCAATCCTAGACGATACTGAAAATTTTGAACACATTCATAGCAAAAATAAACTTACAATAAATAAAACTCGTAGAGATAGCTAGTAAAGAAGATGAACAACGGTGGCGGAGTTGTTGAGCATAACAGGGCAACAAATCACACACGAAGCAGCAACATGAATAAACGTCTAATCGATAGTATATAAACCTACCAAAGTCTTTGGGCGCGACGGGAGAGCCGTTCCCGCCGACGCCAGCGGCGGCCATAACAGGCGACCTGAGGCGAAGCAAGAAACCGCAAGGCCGAGTGGGGAAGGCGACCCCAGCCCTAGGTCTCCCCAAAGTTTTGGGGACTGGAGAGGCCGGCGCGGAGGATACGCGGGAGGGAGAGGGGGAGACGAACGGCGCGGTGGTCATCGGCGACTGCTCGGCGCCGGCGCTCGGCGGCTGCGAGGCTGCGACGGCTGAGTGGGGGACTCGGGTCGTCGATGTGTGTGGAGTCTTGGGCCTTCGCCCTTGAGTTGAGCCGGCCCAGGAGTAGATCGCTCGGGTGTGAACCCTAATGAATTAGTCCTGTTATTTTGGTTTTTTAGCTTTTAATTTCTCTAAAAATCAAAATAAATAGGATAGTTTATTTAAATGGATTCTCCAAATGATTTTCTAAGTCCAAAATTATATGCACTATCCATATCGATGCCTTTGTCATCTGCTGCCATATCAAAAAACGTAGACAAAAACCAGTTCAAAAGAACAGTGCCACACTTATTTTGAGATATACTTTACAGCCATCCCACCCCATTCAAGGCCTGCAAGTTTTTTTTTTTTTTGGTTTGCTCGTTCGGAACGGCATACCTGCAAAATTTCTACGTTACAAACATGTCTTCAAACTATCATACTACCAGTTCACGTCATGTTGATTGCTGTATGTAATGTAAAACAGCAGAATAATCTCGACGTGTAGATCGTTGTCCAGGAATAGCTACGTACAACCATATTCAGAGGAAGGAATGATTACACACAGCAAATAACTCCCTAATCACCATTATTAGCATGCCAAATACCCCAGTAATGTGTAGTACTCCTTGTCTCGCCAATCAGATGAGTAGCAGGTACTCCAGCTTAATTTTCCTATCCCTCACATGCTCATGATAACGAGGAAGATCAAAAATAACTTTGTAACTTAGCATTTCCTAAGTTCAGAACCAGACAAATGTAACTCAGTTATGTGCTTGCACAATACAAGAGACTTACGGATGCATAAATGCCAAATAGACATGCACACCACTAGAATGCAGAGAATTGTCCATTTATAGTATGTAAATACAGAAACAGGGTGCTATATACCAGTATAACCTCAGCTGCTGCATCAAGTGGAGCTGTAAAATGCCGAAACTGGTTAATTCCTTTTCGATCTCCAAGTGCTTGAAGAAGAGCCTACAAGTACAATATTACAAAAATAAAAGTCACCCACTATTTGTTTGCCTATCTGTACAGATTGCAGAGCATTAGATTAAAGGTGATTCACCTTGGGGCGAAGAACAAAAATACAGTGTGTGTTGTTGAGGTGTTAAATTTAGCACAGAAGATT
>JACBGG010000385.1:0-30000 GCA_017311315.1 Dendrocalamus latiflorus
ACGTAGGAGTATACACCATTAGAGGCTGCTCTGCTAATTTGGATTCTTACATTTTATACTCAGAGCCCTATATACTTGGGATTCAAGAGTAGCCGTAATTCACGAAGCAGAACATGCAACTATATATATATGCAAGGGCCTACGCGCCCGCTCACCACCATCGGTCGGCAGCAGTACTACACATGTTTGCCTCTCATTTGGCCGCCACGGTCTTAATGATGGCCGTTTGATAAGATTTCGCAGCAAATAACATGAAGTGCCAAATTGTTAACTATGCCCACATGAATTATATGTACAGGTTTTTGCATCGGAATTGTGTCGTTTACTGTAAATTAAACTGTCTGTGAAAATTTTGTATTCCAAGCAGGCCCGTATAATAGTGTGTCGTGTTGTACGTGGTGCCTCCTAAAGAAAGATTTTGGGTAAAGCGTGCATGGTATTAATTTGTGGGTAAAAGTAAACAGGCAGATGGCAATGCTTGTACGTGTAGCTTTGGATGGATGGATAGATAGATAGGTACGGATGAGTTCTGTCTGCTTAAATTCCCACTTGGACTAAGAGCATCTCCAATAGTGACTTATGAGTTAGCTCTAAGCATATTATTTCATATTTTAATAGAAGAGAGAGAAAAGCTATCTCTTGATCAAGAGCTAGTCTCATACACACATTTCAAGATTATGTGAGAGTGTCATGTGAGGCTATTTATGTTATGAGCTATGTGCTAAAAGTTAGTACTATTGGAGAAGTTATCTTAGAGCTAGTAACTAGCTCATACTGTTGGAGATGCCCTAAGGGCATCTCCAA
The DNA here is from genome assembly GCA_017311315.1 of Dendrocalamus latiflorus. NCBI lineage: Eukaryota > Viridiplantae > Streptophyta > Magnoliopsida > Poales > Poaceae > Dendrocalamus > Dendrocalamus latiflorus. The sequence continues at coordinate 805 of JACBGG010000385.1, forward strand.
TGGTTATAGCTAGCAACCAACTATAAGACTTCCACATCATCTATATAGTACACACTAAAGTTAGCATTCTAAAGAACTATCTATAAGGATAGCTATTTGATGCTTACATGCACACACAGAATTTATGGAGGCTGCCTCGTTTGGCGCTATAGACTATCTCTAGAGCTGTAGAGAGCTGTGTTCTCTTTCTTCATTTAATATCTTCCACGTAGGACAGTTGATGACATGGACTCTCTTGTAGATAGCTGCTATAGACCCATTGGAGATGCTCTAAACGCCATTTATGTTGCTCCTAACGGGATGCAGGGCAATTGATATATCGATATACCTAGCTGCCACGTTGGAGTCAACTGCTAAAATTCAATTCCAAGCAGCCCCCAAGACCCAGCAACAAATATGGTGAAGTCACCGCATCGACTGCTGGTAGGAGTAGTACGCTTTTCTTTCTCTTTTGGAGATTCAATTCGGTCGGTTTCAAAGGTCAGCTTAAAGCATGCAGCTTTGTTGATCTCTTGTTTGTTTGCAAACCGTTCTTAAAAAAATAAGTTTTTGCATCGCGAGTGGTGCATGCACTATCCATTTAGACGCTATTATCGCATATCTATTCACTGTTCGTCGACATTTATACTCTCTTTTTTAAAAAAAAATCCTGCCGTCCTTGGAGATATGAATATGATGCCGAAGTTTGGCTCTGAAAATAGCGGTTTCACAAAAGGTATTGGGTTCTTGTGACTAGGAGCACTTCGGTGATGGAGTTGTAGCTAGATGGTAAAGTGGACAGAGGAGAATAGCCATCGAGGGCGATCAGATAAGTGAGAAAATATCCAATACAAGCATATGTAAGGCTATACTTCTCGATATCTACATCTACATAACGTGGACATTGATATTTTTTGACAAGGAAGAAGCAGCTGGAACTTTATAGAAACCGCGCATTAATTTCCTAAAGCAGTCCCTGCAGAACACTAGCTACTAACCCATACCGGATAAAGGAGACGACGGTCTGTGGGAGCACATGTACAACTAGTACTACTCGATGTTCTCCACATGGTATCTATAGTCTAAACCGGCACATAATCACAAGTTCTAGCCAAGGGGATTGCATTTTATGATTGCCATGAAGAATTTACAAGTACTAGTAGCACGAAGGATTTCATCCCAGAAGTTTCAGCAAATTCAGTACTCCAGCTGCCTTGTCCTAGTCAACGTACGTACGCTTAGAAAAGATTGAATTGGAGTTAGTAGTGCTGTCACAAGAGGATACCACTGCACTATTGTTATGGGACAGTGCAAGGAAGGAATGTCTCTGGCTTGAACAATCAACATGCATGCTACTCCACAAGACATACCGAGGCTACGACTCCACAGTCAAGTCAAAACGAAGTTGAAAGGAGAAGAAAAATGAGAAATCTTGTCAGATGTATGATGGACGACTGGGTTGGTCAACCACACCATCCGATCCGTAACACAAAATTTTGCATACCGAGGCTATCCGGTTTCCATTACCGAGGAAAATTGGGATGAGTTGGAGAGAGAAACGGCCGTCTTAATTCCATCCATGCATGCAATGCTCGCATGGATGGATAAGGTAGAATAAACAGTGGCCAGTTATCCCTCCTCGATCGTAGGGCGTTACTGTGACTAGCGCGTGTGGTCGCCAGGGCCGGCTCAACGTTTTTAAGGGCCCTAGGGCGAATTCGGCTCTATGGGCCCTTTTACTATAATTTTTTTTTCTACTTATAAAATATGCAGTTTAAACTTTATATTGTCTAAAGTGACACAAATCAATAGTTCTTACATGATAAACTAATTAGGTACTAACTAGTTCAAGATAGTCATGCAGTTTAAATTTTATATTGTCCATCCTGCGTTCTTTTTTTGGTACAAAAGTGAAGGCAAATGTTCGATCTGAACTTCTCTTGCTTCGCAGTAACTTGCATGCACAATGCGTAAGCAAGTAAGCATAGAAACAAAATAACTTCAACAAGCCCCTGGCAAGTATCACGCATACTGCACCAGTTCAGTGCGAATCATATTTTCATCCAGGCAGAGTTTCCAACCATCATAATTGCAGATGATTTCGATGTCTCTCAGTTGCTGAAGTTTCTGTTCTGAACACAATAAACACCCCATGTACTGCCCTGAAGCAATGAAAGCCTGAGCCTTCTTCCCTTGGGCAATCAAATTATTAGTACTGCTCCTGCAGTAGCAGCTCCGGTGCATATGCTAATTAACGGCACTGTCTCTCGTCAGCTGAGAAGAAGTTGATCATCCATGCCAAGTTAGACGTCACATATGAAATCCATCCTGATCTGGCCTAATGCTCAAGTCTTGTGAACCGATGACTGAAGGATACGCCATATGCGCCGTATCATGGAATGATCCATCCAATGTGTGAGGCATCTGTTCAATAATGGGTCAAAAAAAATCTATCAGAATGTTTACAATGACCGCTGAATGATGAATGGTATGTGCCTGTAGGACATTAGAAGATGAATAACAATGCTGTCTCTCAAATAGCTTAACGTTTCTAAACTACACAACTGAGGTTATACTGTTATAGTATAGGCATGCCGAGATGCAAACCTGTTGAGATGCAGGCTTTCTCAACGCGTCCTTCTGGTTTAGTTCCGCCTGCATGACTGTCCTGAACACATTTGGCCCGCAGCCCCGCAAAACGTAATCACGGTGTATGCATGGCTCAAATGCTCAATCACAAAACGTAGCGGGGGGTGGGCCCTCCCTGACCCAGGGCCCTAGGCCGGCGCCCCTCCGGCCTACCCCCAGAGCCGGCCCTGGTGGTCGCCAGCCTGCTATGTAAAATTTTTGCTTTTTAGCCCAAAATTTAAAAGTTTTTTACATATAGACTCCTGAGAAAAGATTTGCAAAAATGGACCCCTAGCACGGTGCCAACTCACATGGCGCCCAGGGTACACGGCACGGCGCCATATGCTTTGGCGCCGTGAGTGGACACGTAGGATCCACGGTGGCACACCACGGCGCCAAAGCACATGGCGCCGTGACATTCATGAACGGCGCTAACGTTCGTGGTGCCGTTTCCTGGGACTTAAGACCGAGCGCAGCCCCCGGCCCCCTCACTCCACTCCTCTGTTTGAACAGACCGAGCAGAGAGCAGCCTCCGCCGCCGCCCCTCTCTCCCCCCTCAAAATCCACCCCAATCCATCGATTTTCTTCGCGATTTTGCTTCCAAACCGAGCAAGCAAGGTGAGCTCCCTCTCCTCCTTTGATTTGTTGCAGTAGATATGTATTATTTGAGGTACATTTCGTAGGGCAAAAGTTGAAACCCTAGATGAAATTAGTTGGATTTGGCTCGGTTTTAGGTTCGATTCGCAATAGATATGCGTAATGTATTAGAAATAATGTGGATAGATCCGTTTCTAGGGTTTGATTATTGTACGTAATGACTGAGATATGTTTGTTTATTGTGCTATAGATGGATAAGGTTGTGACTTTGCACCATGGTGGTACTGTGAAGAGAAATGACAATGGGGGTGTTGATTTGGAGGGCATGGAAGATACCACATTGCTATTTAGTTCACGTCCGTCGTATGGTGAGGTCATTTATCGCTTGAAAGAGAGGTTGGGATGGACAGATGAGCATGGTGATGTCGTTATGCAAGGATTGATTGATGTTGGGTCGTCAAAGACGCCGCGTATAAAGAGATTGGTTTCGATTGGCAGCGACGGTAAATGGGATAACTATGTGGCCATTGTTTTGGACTCAGAGGTCAGAGCACCTGACTTGTTTGTGCAGAGGGTGGTGAGAGATCAATCGCCTCCTAGGGCTGCATTGGATCCCAATGACTCACCGTTGGTTGGGTCACCAGATCATGAAGAGGTCGAGGTGCAAGTTGTATCCTCGGCTCAAGTATGTGAGGTTCCATTGACTCAGGTAGAAACTGACTCTGAGGATGTCGATGACCGCTTTGTTGGTGGATTCGACGAGGAGACAATGTTTGAGGAACCCATGGTTTGTGTAGCATCTAACAGGGTGGATGTACAGCTTGCAGGAGACGAGGCTGATTATGAGGATGCGAGGGCTGTGGACTCAGATGATGACAGACCAGTCACAGGTTTGACGTCTAGCGAAATTGAGATGTTGAGAAGAATGTTTCCTGGCCGTGATCCACTAGTGTTCGATTATAATGACCTGAGCAACGCACATAGGGCTGTCGCGGATGGAGGGCAAATGCAGAGGGACGTACCTAGGCCTGGGGCTAGTATCATAATTCAGAAGGGTCATGTCTTTGAGGATATGTCGGCATTGAAGATGTGGTTGAAAGAGTACTTGATCGTGCACAACCGTCCATACCGGGTTAAGAACTCATACGCCAAACGTCGGTACACCATCAAATGTGAGAGCACAGGGTGTGCATGGAAAGTCTGTGCCAGGAAGGTGAAGGGTACGGAGAGGTTTAAGATTACAACTGTGGATGGACCGCATAGCTGTGGGTCTTCCGAGCCCAGCCAGAAACATCGTCAGTTGACTTCTCGGTTCATTGCAACCCGCCTGTACCCCATGATAAAGCACGTGCCGACGATGCGCGTGGCAGCAGTGATAGAGGCCGTTAAACTAAAGTGGCACTACACAATCAAGTATGGGAAAGCATGGAGGGCGCAACAACGTGCTTTGAAGTTGATTTATGGTGATTGGGAGGAGGCGTATGAGCGTTTGCCGGCCATGTTAACGCAATGAAAGCGGCCAATGCAGGAATGCAGTATGAGTACGTGCCTAAGCCCGATGTATGGGTTAATGGAAGACAGATTTTTTTTCGAGCATTCTGGTGCTTTGGTCAGTGTGTCGAGGCTTTCAAACATTGTAGGCATGTTCTGTCAATTGATGGGACGTTCCTGTTGGGCAAGTATGAGGGAACGTTGTTGATTTCTATTGGCTGTGATGCGGACAACTCGCTTGTGCCGTTGGCTTTTGCTTTGGTGGAAAAGGAGGACAAATCTAGCTGGGCTTGGTTTCTACGGCTTGTACGGATCCATGTGGTTGGCCCGGGGAGGGAGGTATGTGTGTTGTCTGACAGGCACGCTGGGATCTTGAGCACCGTTAAGGAAGTGATACCAGGACATTTACCTGTACATCATCGTTGGTGCACAAGGCACCTTGCAGAGAACTTGTTCAAAAAAGATGGGGTGAAGGCCAACTTTGCACTTTTCGAGGAGGTATGTCGCCAGAGGGAGGTAAAGTTGTTCGATGAGAAGTTAGAGGAGTTGAAAACAAAAACTAATGCCGAGGGTCGTGATTGGATAAGGGGTTTAATGAGGGATGTGCACAAATGGTCAAGGGCTCATGACCCATTGGGAAGGAGGTATGGGTTCATGACTAGCAACATGGCAGAATGCTTCAACGGGTTGCTTAAGGGGGCACGTGGATTGCCAGTTACCGCAATTGCGGCGTTCACTTTCTACAAGTGTGTTGCATGGTTTGTCAACCGGCATCGGGAAGCCTCAGACATGTTAAAGGCACATGCACGTTGGCCACCTCGTCCTCATGGCTTCATTACCAAAGCGAATATGCAAGCCAATGAACAGGAGTACCACTGTTTTGACCATGTGACGGGCACGTATGAGGTTGTTGAGGGTGGAGGGACAACCGAGAATGGAGAGCTCCGAGAGGCCCGAAAGCATAAGGTCGTGATTACATCCTTCACATGCGGTGTTCCCGACAAGTTCCATTTTCCATGCTCCCACATGGTGACCGCATGTAGGGCCCGGAATGTCGATGTTGAGACCAAAATCCCGAGACTATTCAGCGTGGATTCGTTGGTGAGGACATGGGCCCCACGGTTCGAGCCATATCGTGATGAAAGCGAGTGGTCACTTTACTCGGGTCCCAGGTACATAGCGGACGCGGGGTTACGTTGGCACAAGAGGGGCAGCAAGAAGCGGTCAAGGTACAAGATGGACATGGATCGGATACCTGGTCGCACCAAGAGGGGTAGGGCAAATCCCTTCGTTGAGGACCCACAGGAGACACACTGCGGTATGTGTGGTCTATTGGGTCACAATTCACGGACGTGTCCACGTCGTTCCACTCAGGTTAGCAGCGTTAGGTCTAGAGAGCATAATTTTTAGATATTTTGTTATTTTTATCACTAACGTAATTTTGAATGCACAGGATGGTGAGGTACCGGCTGGTGGACGAGTTCTACGACAGAGAGCACCGCGGCAAGCTCATGATGATTCCCATACTGCGTCCTCCAACCCATGATGATGAGAGTTGTGTGTATGTGTATGTGTATGTGTATTTTATATGTGTGCATGACGATGTATGTGTGCATATATGTATGTGTATGTGTATTTTATATGTGTATGTGTGCATATATGTATGTATGTATGTATGATTTGAGATATATATATATATATGTAAAATGTATGCATCTAGACTTTATTTAGAGTTATGTGTATGTGTTTTATATGTGAATGTATGTATATACATGTGTGCATGTGTTTTGATGCAGAAACAGACAACTCTTTGCTGTTTTTTTGTAGGTTTTCGTAGCACGGCGCCAAACACTCTGGCACCAAGTTATTGAAAAACGGCGCCAGGAACTTTGGCGCCATGTTATGGCGCCAAAGTTTTGCGCGTCGTAGTTCAATATCTCGGCGCCAGAGTGTTTGGCGTCGTGCTACTTACATACGGCGCCAGGGTGTTTGGCGCCGTGAGTACTGCACTTGCATAAAACTGCAAGCTCGGCCTAGTTGTTTCGTTTCATCCGCACAAACAATACTAATTGACATTCACCAAATGAATAAGCACAGCCCAAAATAACATACTGAGTGCATACATCCACATACATAGTTTATAAATTTTCAGAAAATACATACGTCCGCATACATCAAACATTAAATATACATTGCAATAACCTACTGAGTGCATCGAGGCCACTTCCCCTTTCTCTGAGCATCAGGGTACTGCTCAAGGGCTGCCTTGGCACGCCGCGCTCTCTCTAACTTCTTCTGCCTTTCTCCCTTGCGCTTTGCCGCGGCCCTCCTACGCTCCTCCTCACGGTGTTCCCTCGCGGCCTCCTCCTGTTTTTTCTCCCTTTCCCACCTCTCCTTTCATTCTTCATCCCACTTCTTATTGGCGTCAAGATATTTTTTGTCATCCTCAGCGATCGCAGTGTCGATCCACTGCTCAAAATCACAAAGCGGTGGAGGCTCCTGCAAATGTACACATTCATTAAACCAACAGAATTAATACCAATTCGATGAATCGACAATACAACATACCATCTTGCCGAGGACAACGGCAGCACGTGGCGGATCGAACGCCCAGTTGGCGCACATCCAGTACCTCTGCCTATATGTATCCGGATCATCCGACCTTTCCACTTTGCAAGGATCGCCGCAATAACACATCGGCACGGGAACACCGGATGGAGGTGGCAAACGAGTGAAGCCCATGACAACTTAAAATGCGAAATGAATAAGATTTAAAATTTTTCTCGTTTCTAACCCTAGGTTAGCTAGTTACCCAAATCAAACCCTAATCCAACTAATTTCAACCTAAAAACGGATCTATCCACATTATTGCTAATACATTACGCATATCTATTGCGAATCAAACCTAAAACCGAGCCAAATCCAACTAATTTCATCTAGGGTTTCAACTTTTGCCCTACGAAATGTACCTCAAATAATCCATATCTACTGCAACAAATCAAAGGAGGAGAGGGAGCTCACCTTGCTTGCTCGGTTTGGAAGCAAAATCGCGAAGAAAATCGATGGATTGGGGTGGATTTTGAGGAGGGGAGAGAGGGGCGGCGGCGGAGGCTGCTCTCTGCTCGGTCTGTTCAAACAGAGGAGTGGAGTGAGGTGGCCGGGGGCTGCGCTCGATCTTAAGTCCCAGGAAACGGTGCCACGAACGTTAGCGCCGTTCATGAATGTCACGGCGCCATGTGCTTTGGCGCCGTGGTGTGCCACCGTGGATCCTACGTGTCCACTCACGGCGCCAAAGCATATGGCGCCGTGCCGTGTACCCTGGGCGCCATGTGAGTTGGCACCGTGCTAGGGGTCCATTTTTGCAAATCTTTTCTCCAGGGGTCCATATATAAAAAACTTTTAAATTTTGGGCTAAAAAGCAAAAAAATTTACGCTGCTATCGGCTATCAGCTGCTTGGTGCACACAGATGACAGGTCTTTCGATTGGATGCTCCTGCGCACGGAGGTTTCATCCACAAGGATACACGTAGGATTCAGTCCTGGATTAGTGTTGTCATTAATTTTCAGATGCACAAATTAATCCATGCATGCATGCATGCACATAGGTGTTTGTTTATTTCCTCTAAGAAATGAGCCAGGCAGATAGAGCTAACATTCTCGGTAAAATTTTGACGTCCCATGCATATTCAGCAATGCTAGGGAGCCCTAGGGCTGTCATGGAATTCTAGGAAGTGATTTAACTGTTGAGCTACGAGACGATCATCACTGATCAGAGCACAATTTCACGGAGCATTCAGAGATGCAGTCGCTGCACAGTCAATCAATCGACCGTGGGGAAATTTATAGCGAGTTGTCGTTTTATTCCCGCACGTCAGAAAAGTCAGAACTCCATCGGCGTAGCACCTAGGTGACAGAGGCAAGATGGCCCCCTCCTCCTCGATCCGTCCCTTGGCTAGTTCGTGTGCAATGGCCGCTATGACCTGTGTCGCTCGCTTCGCACGAGCGCAGACCACAGCGAAACGGAGGACATGCCGTCGAGCCGGCTCCGCATGGGCCAAACTTTCGGCACGGGCACGCGTCCGAGCCTCCCGCCGGGTCGGCAGCAGAGACCGCGCCCTCAGCGTCAAGCCAGCCACGGACCTCCCCAATCAGCGCGTAGGCCTGCGGAGGCCCAGCCGAACGTGACTCCACCCGCACCCCGTCCGTCTCCCGCACGGAGCCCAGATTCTCCCGCTCGAGCGGCAACCGCGGCCTCTCTCGGCCCAGCTACCCCGCTCGAGCGCCCAGTCCGACGCAACGCCCGCGCAAATGGCCTAAAATCCCTAACCCGTGTAACAATTTTGAGACCCGGGTGAAGCTAGCTAGCTCGAGACGCTCGTGCGTACCTGACCTGACCTGACCTTGTTTTTTTTTTCTTTCTCTCTCTGTGCCTTCTTCTCTCCTCTAGTCGATGCTAGTTCGTGCGTGCTGCGTATCAGCAGTCCAGCACTACACGTAACAGGCGTTCCGAGTTTCGTTGGTAGTTGCTGAGCAGTGGCCGGTGCACCTGTGAGTCTGGCGAAATACTAGGAGCTCCTAGCTTAGTTCATTTGACTCGCACGAATAAGTGGTAGATGCCGGAAGCGCGCAGCATAGCAGAATCTCTAGCGTTCTTTTGAAAATTATATCAAGATATTGGATCCTCTCTCTCCTTTCCTCCCACCTAGAAACAATTGAAAAGGTTATCATCTCTGCAGCTAATAAGATCCTTTCAACGGCCAGCGTAATTTTTAATTCACCGTTCGTTTGGCTACAATTAATTAATTAACCGACTCTCAAAACTCACAAATCCTAGGCAAATTGCCTTCGTTTCCTCTGCAATATGTCCTCCGGTGCGCCAAGCGCAGGTTCTGTAGTGCAAGGGGCGACGAGGGCCCCTCTGCGTTGCCGAGCTTAGACCAGTATAGGGGCCTGATGCCGTGATGCGGGACAATGCGAGCTCGAGCTGCGACGGGAGCACGGGCGCCAAGGGGAAGGTCTCGGCGGTAAGGATGGCTGCTGCTGGGCAGCCGTTCGAGGTGGTGTACTACCCGTTCACTAGTGTTCATGGGCACCTTGCGCAGGGTAAACCTCATGCTCGGGTTGCACAAGAATTGGCCACTGTGGTACGTACGCACTATCCACCCAGTGCTGCGGAGGTGAGTAGTTGGCGAACAGCTTCTCGTCGTCGCTGTAGATATCAAACCATCGATTCAGGCTGCTGTTGTTGAGGTTGGCGAAGTGGAAGATCAGGAGAAGCTCTAGGCTCTTGGCGTCAAGGTTGTCGTTGGCTGTCACGCTGATGTTAGTTGAAGCTGTTGTTTATGGTCAAGGCCTTCTAGTTCTAGATGATGGCCGACAGCACCTTGAAGTAGTCCTTGCCGGGGAGGCTGTTCAGTTGTTCGCTGGTGTTTATGGACACCGTGCCGGTGTCCAGGCCGCCGACCCCATCCAGTGACCGTAGTCGCCTTGATGACTTCTTTGCAATTTTACTCCTTTAAAGAATCTACTACTAGCAATGTATGTGATGGTATAACTAAATGCTAACTAATCTAAACTATTAGATCATAAAGATTGAACGACTCATATTTATTATAAGGCACTGTAAAAGAGTTCTTAGTGAAACCCAAAACGGTAGATCGAAGCCAGCATGCATGACATTTTTCTGTGGAGCAAGCGCACTGATCAAACTGACCAAATGGCCTGTATTTGGGCTTTGTTATTAAGGAACTTGCATTGGTACGAATATTCAATTGGTCACGAGACCGTGATAATTGCGAGGCTTTTGTCCATGGGTCCTTCTAGCCACTCATGTTCAAATTGCTACCTCGCATTTGTAAGATCTGAAAATTGGGGGGAAAAGGAATCTGCCATAAGCAACCACCTCCTGCTGCCAAAAAGAAGACAGTTCCTAAGAATCTTCTTGTGCCAAAAGAGGCAGCAACACGTTCAGTAGGTGCCGAAAGAGGTGATGCAGCGGCGCCTTCCCTGCGGCTAGGCAGGTACTACTGCTGCTGCTGCTGAATAGCAGTGGCAAAAACACACAGAAATGGGCATAAGCTTTGCACGAATCACGATGGATTTGATTAAGTACACAAAAAAGATAGGCCTGATTTAGATGACAAAACGACAACGGTACGTATGCACGTAGACGTAGTACAAAGCGAATTAGGTAACCTGCCCCTCCAGTACTAATTAAGATCACTCTCTAAGCTAAACACGTTCAAAGGGAGTGCTCAGCAAGAACAATGGCGACGACGGCCATCTCTCTCGCGCCAACACGCGCCGGCTACATCAGCAAGCTGCGGATGATCGCCGCCTGCGCGCTGCTCATGTCGGACGTTGCCAGCAGCTCCGACAGCCTCTCGCTCAGGTCGTCGACCTCCTGGTGCAAGCTCCTAATGTAGTTGCATGTCTCCTGCAGCACCCTTGAAGATGGCACCTGGATTGAAAAGAAAGGGAAAAGATTTTCTGTCAGATCAAGCTCACTGTAAGCTAACTCATGCAATTTGATGCGTATAATTGTTGAAGCGTGACTAGAACATGCAATTATAGTATTGCTTGACGTAGTCGATTAGTTCGTATAATCTTCAGCTCCTACAGAGGAATAATAGAGGCCATTCGACTTGGACTGATAATTTTGGCCAAGTCGGTTGGTGTAACAACTAACAGAGCAGCCCGTAGATTGCACCGAAGGCTAGACTGAACATTCTTTTGAAATAGTAGAGTGCTTCCTTATTGGCATCGTTGAGTGAACGCTAAATTATAACTACAACTTCTTTAAAATCTTGAATTTCTGGAGCAACCATTTGCTGCAGAAAGTGAGTAAGTGATAATGATTAATGACAACAAATTATTGCGTACTCTATCATTGCTCCGAAGGCGAGCCTCAGGGAGGAGGTCCTGCAACTTGGAAACGAGATCACTGATTTGCTCATCAGTGATCCTCGACGAGCCTGACTGCCTCGACCGTGATCTCCGGCTCGACATCTCGGCCAATGTGGGTGCTTGCAATTGACGGGCTAGGGTATAAATATGCACTTGGGATAGATGGGCGGTCTATGTTTGCAAGAGAGGGAGACAAAGATGGTGAAGATTTATGGTTGGGGTGAGAAGTTTGAGAGAGAGGTGGTGGCAGACAAGGACGGGGAGAAACTAAGAAGAGGGGGGTGTTACGAAGAGAGGGAAGACAAGCGCATGGGAGATGGAAATGGGTGGCTACTGGGGTGTTAAATAGTGCTAGATGCAAATAGAGAAATCCATAGAGCAGGCAAGACTCAAGAGAAAGTGAGCATATCATCTTTCTTACACAGTGAACAACCCAGCCCAAGACACTAAACTATAGGGACAAAACTACACTATGGCCCCAATAACAGTCATAGGCAGGATATACAAAAAGTGAAAGCGGAACTGGAGAGAGAGAGAGAGAGAGAGAGAGAGAGAGAGAGGCCATACTGAGGAGCTTGTGTATTGCGCTACTCGTGCATTGCCCCTGCAAGTAGGAGAAAGCTCTAATCAACAGGAGATGAAATGCCGGTGAAAGAGACGACTTGGAGGCCAGTACTGTCAGAAGGAACCACGCATGCCATGTTACTTGACCTAGCAAAATATGTGGGGTTATTGTTTTTGCCCCACATTTGGTATTTAATATATGTAAATGAAAAAAGAACAGTGAGTCTACTGTTACTAGTAGATGGCTTTGTGTGCGACTCTCTTTGTACATGTCCAGGATTCAGTATACACCCATGCATGCAGCATACATCTTGTCTTCCTAAACATGAGCACCCCGAAGGAACAGCAACACTGGCTGAATTTCAGTGACTACTCACTACTCCTATCAACACGCAATTGCCTCCTAGACAATGTACATTCTAATGGGTGTGTTTGCACACAGTTTACTAATTCATCTCAATATATCTATTCTATCACATGAGGAAAATTAGCATCATTGAACTTCGTTCCTTATAAAAATCTGCTCTTGCATCATAAATTTCAAAGATAACCAGTACCATGCAAGCTGAACCATCGGTGCGTGAATTGATCGAAAGTAAGTAATTGCATGGTTAAGGGCATCCATAGTGTATATAACCCAAGGGACCTTAAGGTGGGCCCCATCTAAACCTTAAGCCTGACTCTATAGTGTATATAACCCAAGGGGTCTTAAGACGGTCCTACTCGGCAGATAAAGAAAAATTGTATTTTAATGCTTATGGCCAGGTCTTTAGCTTGAGGACCAGCCTTAAGCTTTTTTTTTGCTTATAGCTTTCTTAAGATCACCTCTGTAATGTATAAGGTTGACCTTAAGGTGACTTAAGACCCTCTATTTTCACACACTACAGATGCCCTAATAGATTATAGAGTGCTGAATACCTCACAGTGCATATCAGATTCAGCAGTGCCATGATGCTGACTGGTTTCTCCTATCATTTGGCACCCACAGCCCATGTCTTGCAGCGCCTGATAATCAATACAGGTATGGGTCACATTGACAAGTGCTATTTACTCCCTCACACTATCAGGAAGCATTGAGACTGATACTGGGGATCGATGCATCAGATCCCTGCATTGTTTCAAGTACAAAAATGGAGTAAAACAAAGGAATGAGCTGGTTGCAGGTAAATTCTAAGATGCAATCTCATGACAAACAATTACTTTATGAACCCTTTGGTTTCCCTACTTCAGTAATTCCTATTATGTTGCTCAAGTTGACCTGATACAAAATACAGTAACCAATGATTAGCAGGTTAGTTACATGTTAAACAATAAAAAATATGGAAGAAGTATCCAATGTTTTTTGGCATATGGTAATGTACTATGCACGCATTAAGGCTTTAAAACATAACCATAAGTACATAACGCCTTTTGGAAATTTGCGATTTGAAATGAATTAGGCTTGACCGATTAACATAAATAATCATGTATAGGCTTCAAGCTCTAACAGAGTATAGAAGGATATAGGTAACTGAACATGGCTTGCAACAAGTTTTACTTAATTACTGCATCTTAATTACAAAAAAAGAACACTTTGATTCAACAGACAACATTTAGTTCTGTAAGCAACAAGAAGTAGATGCATGGGACTATGGCACCAAATATGTTTGCAAACGGACTAGTATATTTATAGATCGTAGAATGAATCAGTCCTTCCAGGAAACAGTTGCTACACAGCTCAGAAGAACTATGCGGAATTTGACCAGTCAATGCAAGTTGCACAGCAGCTATAGTGCAACTACCAGTTGTATTGCAAGCATTTTATTCTTTCAGTGACAACTGAGCTAGTACGACATAGATTAGCCCTTCATAACCTCCAGAAGCTTAACAGACAGTATTATAATGTGAACATGACAATAAAAACTTAAAGTGTAATCATGTGCGTGTGTGTGCACTTGCATTTTGATACCAAGATCTCTAGAACTCCTAAAAGCAAACCCCAGCTACAAAGACTCAGTTTTTGCAAGCTAGTGACTAATTCGACGTGCAACATAGTAAAACATCACATCAGAACATATATAGTTTCCAGGCAATTAGATACGATTGATAATTTTAATCATTAACTCATAAGCCGGTATTCATTCCAATGCAATGGTCTCATAACATGCCCATCAATAAATTGGTAGAGAAATGGCATTCCAATGATGATAATGCACGGCATTTAAGAGCTTGAAGGAGATCTAGTATACTGGTGGGAAACTTAATAATAATACAAAGGCATTTTGCATTATAAAATAATTTGGTAATGACGAACTAATGACATAGGATGTGCACAAGAGTTAGCTAATAAATATCTGATTAGCCTAATAACAATCTGATTAGCCAGCCAATCACAGCATATCCATGCACTAAAAATTCTCTTTGTCTCTTGAATATTCAATTCACAAGATCCACTGCCACTAGTAGAATAATCCTGGATCGTTAGGTGCTGCTGCCTGTTTATAAAACTATCCCATTGACCTTTCCATAAAGTTAATTAGCCCTAGCTATGTTCTGAACATAATTACCATCATAGGACTTACATAGAATACCAATTGCAGGGTAAGCTACTCTGCAAATCACTATGCAACTCTTCAGTACGATGTAAACACAGTATAAAATATCAAATCACCAATCAAAACCAGCTAGTGGGTGATGATCTAAGCGTATCCTGATGGCAGCACATCTCACGTGGCACATGTAGCTCAATCCAATTAGTAGAAAACGCCGCACAGGTTGTCACGTGGACACAATTTTATTTATGCAGTACCCCGTTGCCCCCACCCAAGGTCACACACACAAGTGAAATCAACCTCTTGTTTAAGTCCACAATTGATCAATCAAGAGAATCAAGAGTACTGCCTATCTACTAAACAATAGGCCAAGTAGGCCTGCTTGCTAAACAGATGCTAGGAATCACATGCATTATCTTAACGTATTGCACTACATTAACAGGGCTCTCACATGCTTTACCTATTTTAATCTGTCACCCTGTTCGTGCATAAAATTTGAAAAGTGTTATGTGAATCATGTGATATAAGTAAATTTGTAAAGCAGATCAAGCAGAGACAATGATGAAGCCTCATGGTCCTCAAGCGGCAGGTTCAGTTCAGGAATGATTAGGATATGTGGGGATGGCAATACTGGCAATAAAAATTGGCCTTTCCTACCTCAACATTCCCATGATTTGGCCATCAGTTGGACAGTCTTTTGACTACAGACCTCTACACAGCATGATGGAATCGTCTTAAGAGTACCGGTGAACTAAACTTTACATCTATCTCAATTGGTTTACATTATCGTCATGTCTTTTTGCCATAATAAGTAAAGCAACTCTTTACCAGACAAAAGAACAAGTGAACTGCAGAACAGAGTGACGTCCTGAATGAAAGTAAATTACACCTACGAATGTGTCTAGAGGTACAGATAGGAACCACCTCACCCCCACAAAAAAAAGTTTGGTTTTGCAAAGAATGAAGCTTCCACTCTCTATATAACTAACAGGGTCCTTCATCAAAGCTGGAAATGACAGATATTACTCTGACACAAGAGGAATCATCTGATCTGGAGATACTGAAGATCAGCTGTCTTCAGTCCAACACACTTGCAAAATATACACCCACTTCTGGAAATCCAAGACCTACTTGCCGATAAATATTAAAACTAAAGTCCTGACAAAGTTCTTGGTGCCCAACAGCTGAAAGAATACAATACAATTGTTTCAATTAACAAGGAAAAGAATCCAGATCTTACTGCAGAACCCCAACATGCTCATCATTGAAAGCTAGATTATACTAGGGTGGACGGTTGGTAAACAAGAAATTAAAATAAATACTTCAAGGCCGAAACTACTATTAGTGAATGTATATTATTTTAGGTATCATTGGCTAAATTTATACACTAGCCTTGAATTTCAGGTTGAAAGTCATTCAGGACCGGGTAACAATGAATATAGAGTAACATGGAAAATATCCCCCAAAAGGCACCACAAAGAATGCACCAAGCTGACTACTGATAAATTTGTGTACTAACAGAGTTAAATAATCACGTCTTAATGGCTGTGGGATGAGAAAGCAAGTTATGGGTTTCCCAGCAAAGCTGAACGGGAGTTGAATGGGCTGGGAAAATAGCTTCGGGAAGGGAGTTCGAGAAAAGGAAGTGTGGAAGCACATGTCGACACCGAAAGCTTCAACTCCCATCATTTCATGCATGTTGAGGTCACCATATTCATGTCTGAACTTTGGTCCATATGTATCCGTTTCATCCAAGCAAATTACTGCAAGTGTCACAATACAGATATAAGGTATTGCTTCATCTAGGGAGGGGCAATCTCTAGTTAGGCTGGAAAGAAAATCAGCATCGCCTGATGAAGGGAATAACTTTTTGATGATAGTCATAGGTACAAGTTAACTGACCACACAAACTGCTACCAGTGAACATTCTATATGATTCTTCCATTCAAACCCATTCTGAAAGATATCTTCTGAATTTTCTGGATGTAAAACTCCTCGTAGTTTCTCAGACAATATGAGCACAAACTCAGCTATCCGAACTAATATATGGACCAAGGAAGATGAAGTATGCAATAGGCCGAGCACTTTGCAACCGCATTACATTTTTTCAGAGGAAAATTGCATGGAGATACCTTTGAAGAGATGGTTACAGTTTGCTCGTCTGTCACCACAGATGATAATAGTCTTTTGTTGTTTTTCCAAGGCTTCCGTATTGAGGAAGGGGAACATAAATAATCGAATCTAGGTATTCTTATCTGGTTAAGTTGATTCTTGCTAGGTTAAAAAAATTACACACAATCACTCACATATTGAACTAGGGTTACATACTTAATATTCAGTAAACGTTCATCTCGAGATGCAGTTACTACTTGGGAATTGTTATCATGGAAACTTAAAATAGTAATGGCAAAAAAAAATTGATAAGAGACCAAATCTATTGTCTCCTATAAACAAAAGTGGATCTAAAACCAACATGCAAGCATTTAGATTAAAGTATTTGATTATAATTTCCGGTATTGATCAGTATACCTACTTTATTTGATCAAATACTTAATCATTAAAACAATGTATGTATACCTTCAGTACATCATTGCTCAATCTACTGAACATGATCATTGCTACTAGGAACATGCATTGAAAAATTATGAAAACAACTAAACTGTCTAAACAGCACAAACATAGCTAGATTAGAAAACCTATTTTATTCCATGTGCACCAAGACTGAGTACTGTCTCTGGATCCACTGGTCAAGCTACACTCAAGGACCTTTTTCACCAAGTAAGCCATTCTCCCTAGTTTACTAATGCATTCTGAGTTATAGACCATAGATGAGAAAAATGTTAATTCTAGAAAAGGGGGACAATTGCAACATGAAAGGGGTAGGGGCTAAGATGCTAACAATAGGGTGATTTGTCTAGTAGACTAGTATTGTTTAGAGGGATACTGTAGGCATGCCATTGGTTCTAAATGTTCTTTTGTAAGCGGACAGTACAGGCTGAATAAAGTAAGAAGGGAACCAGAAATTTGGGGGAAACAGTTGACGCCTATGTTAGCTTAATGCATGCTTGCATGCAAACAAGATCCACTTTACACAAATTCCAATTCGAAGCCAGAGAAGCTTCACTCCCAATAATTGGATAATTAGCGAATGACTGTTTACAAGAAATAAGTTTCTTGAATCCGAGATCTTTATGTATTGCTCAAGAAGTATCTTTTCTAGTCCACTTTCAAGTATGGAGTGTAACATAAGGTCACTGCATACAAATCAAAAGATATTTCTAAAACTAAACCTACCTGGCTAGTAGCTTCTTAAGCAACATAGGGCTAAGTCTAGAGCCCAGCATCTAGATCAACACAATTAAATCCTTCCAAGGTTAAGACACATGGAACTTGTCTATGCATTAAGATTCAAGGTTAGAATGGGCCTAGCAGTTGAACTATTTTATCATTGAAAAGAACCATGATAAGCTTTATAGATTTTGAGGTGTCAAAATATAGTTGGGACAAGACAAATAAATAATTTCCATTTGAGCAAAAAAGTGTACCAATCCCCATTGTAGTTTAACAAAGGTTATCTTTCCAATTATATGATGTTCATGATTGCAGTCTGCAGAGGACAGGAAGTTCATTGAATCGAACAAAATTGTGGCTGATGGGGATTTGCAGAACCAATAGAGACACACAAATGTTATTAATAAAGAATGGGGTTAATTTGAAGCTTTCCTTTGTTGTTCATTTCCTACTCTTATTATTCTGCCCAATATCTCAAGAAAGGTTCATCAATAGTCAGTAAGAATACAAGACACATGCTGGTATAGCTTCCAAATTTTAGGTGGATCGTGTATGTACTAATATGACATAAAAACCTTTGTAGAGTTAAAGATCAAGTAAACCTTCCCAGACACCAACTCAAGATGCAAACCAGGCATGCAATTGACATGTCAAAGCTTTTTTTATTGCTTCGTTAGCGTGCAAACACATGAAATTCGGAAAGGCACTTGATCCATTCAATAGACACCGGTATATACCAACGACATCTCATCTCACTTGAAGCCTGAACTTTCATCAACATCCCGATCGCTAGGGTCTCTCCAACCACGCATCTCATGACAGCGAGCATCTAAGAACCTAAGCACGGGCACATCCAAGCAACAATTTTTTTAAAAAAAAATGGCAAGCGCAACATATCAGCATTGACAATTTGACACCCGCAAGCACAGGCGGTGCTCAAGCTAACGAAGCACCAAGTAAACCAACTCCTAGTCGCCAAAAAAGCACCGTAATAGAAACGTCGAAACAAGCCATAAGATCACCACAATTTAGGAAGGGGAAAGGGAAAACTCACAGCGAAACCCTAGCTGGAGATCGCGTCATTTTTTTTAAGAAAAAAAATAGGGAGATCGCGTCATAGAACCGACGCAGAACGCCATAAGGGAAGCCGCACTGGGATCCAATCCAAACGAGCACAGGAATTGGAGCAGAATCCACAACCCCAAAGTTTCGCGGGGAGTCGCGAGAGCGGGGGAGAGGGAGGGAGTGGAAGTGTGGAGCTGAAGCAATCTGGGCGCGGAGCGAGCTCCTCCGCCGAGGCGAGGCGGCGCGACGCGACGCGACGGGAACCGCCCGCCACTCGGGAGTTGGCTTTACCGCTTTGGTTCGGCCGTGCTGGGCCGATGATCTAACGGTGGGCTTGGGTTGGAAACGTGGCTGCGTTTTTAACGGGTTGGCCTCCAGTTGCCGACGTGTGCAGCCCATAGCCGAGGCCGCTTGTACTGCGGCCCTGTTATATTTTTTGTTTTTAAGCGGCTTTCAGTTTTTATGTTCTCGATAATCGTTATTTATTAGACTAATACTTCTTTCGTTCTTCTTTTTACTTACTATTTTTTTACGATCTTTGAGTTACCATTTTGACTATTACTTTTTATAACTTTACACTAAGATATATACTAATAAAATTGTAATATCACAAAAATATTTTTAATAATAAATCTAATGATATGATAAAATAAAATAGTCAATCTAGATAATTTTAAATTGTTGATGGTTAAATTTTAAAAAATTTGATGGCACAGATTTTAGAAAGTTAAGTAAAAAAGAACAGATAAAATACAACATGGCCAAAAACCATAAAGCATAGTCTGAAAAGCCAAGCCCTGCTGTGGCTATGCAACGTAGCGAAAAGTAGCAGAGGAGAGGAGAGGAATCGTCAATCCAGCGGATCTCCCGGTTCTCCTTTGCTTGTCCGGATGGAACTCGCAAGTTGCGAACGAATGAGTGAATCGATCGATGGGACGGGAGCCAGGCACGGTCGGATGGACACTCAACAAACGCCAACGGAACTCGTGTGTGCACATCGCTGGCCCAGCGTCGTGTCGTACCAGCGTCCAAAACGCCGTCCTGGTGGCCGATTTGAGACGCTAAGGGCCTGTTTGGAACAGAGGAATTTCACAGGAATTTTGTAGGAATTTTGCAAGAAACAGTTCAATTCCCGCAGGAATCGGGAAAAATTCCCGCATTCCAAACAGGGACTAAGATAGAAAGATTAAGAGCGTACGTGTAGTATAATACTTGCGGTGCAGCGACAAAGAAGAAGGCTAGGAGAGAGCAGAATGGCCGATATGTGTCCCTGGGGATTTCATGATTTGCGATTCCCATGCTAAAACAGCTTAGTCCATGCACTGGAGTTCGCATTTCCTCTACGCTTCCGGGCATGGACCACTGCTCGGCGCCTGTTAGCCCATCAGGACTCGGGAACCAACACAACCATCCCATTAAATCTGTCAGCCGTTTCTTACTTGCAAACTGCCAGGACGCACGAGCCATAAGCACGGCACACACCTGAAAGCTGAAAGTTTCTGAACCACGACATCAACATTGGCACGTACCGCCCTTTTCATTCAGTGTGGCCTGCTCCATGCCTCTACCGATCACCGGGGTCCGAGAGTAAACAATCCGGGTAGTAACAACCCGTCTCCACGTACACGGTACACCCGATCCTTCTCGTGAATGAATCCATCCTACGTATCTGTATCATTGTACGGACTGTGGAGTGTGGTGATACGTAATTGTACGTCTCTGCTGGGTGAGAGAGAGAGAGAGAAGGGTGGGGGGGGGGGAGCGTTCGCTGGGGCTTGAGATGTGCCTGGGTGGGGTGGTCGGGTGCGACGTACCCATCGGAGGTGACCGGACGATTGACCAGCTCGATCAATCGGTGTGGAAACTGGACCGAACCAGACCAAACGCGTCGCCAATCGCTTCGGCTTTCGCGCGTGGTGGCCGGTGTGCGTATCGTGTGCACCCTCCTAATTCCTATCGGTGCGGTGGCGAAACATCCGTGTTATTAACTAGACTCAATTGCTAACCTCGAAATTTTAACACGAAATTAGCTGAATATTTAACAAAGAGATTACAGATCATTTCAATATTTCAAAATGTACAACAAACTCAATTGAAATAAAGAGGACGCAATTACAAATAATATTTCTCGGGATTATGCCAATAACCTTATACATCACAAAATCATGCAATTCACTAATACATTATTTTCACTAATACTATACAGTCATATCCATACATACAATTGAGCACAATATATATTGTTGCAATTAACCAGATTCTTTAGAACCTTCAAATTGGGCACGAGATAGAGTAGTCGGTATTTAATAATTGGAAGAACCAATAACAGGATACCAAAAAAAAAGACTGAACAAACTAATTAAACTAAAGTAAAGTTGCCGTCATAACCATCCAAGACCAGATAGCACCTCTCGCAACCTTAGAGTTTCATCATTCGGCATTACAAACAAACCTAAATCAATTCCGAGTTCCTTTTTTCACTGTCAGCAAACCTAATAAAAAGAGGATTTACCAAATTACCAGAGCTCACCCCCAAACTGTTACGGTAAAAATCTCCTCTCAACACTGCTCACACAGCGCACAGAGGAAAGGGGATAAGACCGAGCGAGAGACCAACCGAGGGAAAGAGAGTCCAACATTCGACCACAACCACTGCCACTACCCTAACCAAGAGCAAGCGTTCTCACCGCCAGATCCAACCTCATTCTCCCCAAATCCCTAACCCATTGTGGAGAAGAAGAGGGAATGGAGTAAACCACGACATACGGACCAGAGGAAGACAATATACCCAGGAGAGGAAGAAGCCAGTGAAGGAAAAGAGCGGCACCATGAGGAGGAGAGAAGTAAAGCCACACGTATGCCAGCCAGGAAGAACTGAACATCAGTTCTACCCCAAATCAAGCCCGACAACATTCAACCAAAGTATCCCCACATCCCATTTCAAACCCTACCATCACCATATCGGGACCACATGCACATACAACCTCACAGTAACATGCATCACACTAGAGTCATAGCATCCACACGTGAATATTGGAGCACTGGAATAGAGGGCTAGGGGGAGTAGCGTATACCAGAGGGGAGACTAGCCATGGCATCGGTGTGCTCACCGTCGGCCACCACATGCACCCAACAACCACTCCACACTCTCCGACATGTGAGGAGACCCTGAGCCCCGTCACGGCACGCCAAACTGGATCACCCGCCTCCACCACATCCACCTCAACCAAGGAAGAAAACAAACTTCAAATCAAAGATTTAATCCAATGTAAAAAGACAAGACTAAAAGTAAATCAAAAAGGGGGGAACGAGAGTTAGAGGGAGAAGCGTTGGACCCTAGCAGTTAGAGTTAGATCCATGATGTTAAGAGTCCTAATCCGGCTAGTGGAGGGCCGAGGCGGTAGCAGGGTAGAGGTCGAGTCAGAGCCGCAATGGGAGCACGCGCAAGAGAGAGGGTTTGGCAAAAGGAGGACGGCGGCGCTTCACCAAGGAGCCTAACCCCTGCCAACCAGTAATCGACACAAGGGGAATGGCAGTGCTTGGCGGCGGGGAGGTGTCAGCCAGACGAGGGAGGAAAGAACAAGGAGGAGGGGAGTGAGTAGGATGAACGAGAGAGAAAGAGTGCAGACGGGAGTAAATAGGCCGGTCGACCCATTCGGTTGATAGTGAGAGAAGGGCGCATATATAAGCATATAATTGCATAAATAATCAATTAAATAGTATTTAACCAGCAAAAATCGAGTAGTAACTATTCGGAGATACTAAACCGAAATAATTTAACATTAGTAAAATATTGATGAACGGCGGGTATAAGATAGCTTTTCATTATAAATACAACAATCGGCTAAATTGACTTAGGGAATCACCACCGGGACACATCAACATGGTATATCTGTAAATTAAACCGTAGCCTATGCAATAAATGTAGACAACGAATCGGGTCCAAGAAATGGTTTCACCCGAGCACACCTGAGACCGGCACTTATCACCATCTCTCAAGCAAGCACACATTTAATCATTTTGAGCAGATTATCTTCAGTTAAAAACAAATTATTTACCTACTAAAGTACTACCACTATTTAATCAAATGGAATTTTGTTTAGCTTAGATGAATGATATGTGAGAAATAAAAATGGAATAGTAGGCTCAACTGATTGAGTAGTTGATCCATAGAATAAGTAATTGGTGGGCAAAGAGTGCTTCTGGTAGGATGATAGGGAAAATGTTGGGGCTCTCTATATATAGGTAAGATACGAGGACTACAAAATTTTTCACTCGTGTAATGGACTGTATCGGTCATATCAACCACTGTTTCATCTAGGACGGGCAGAATCAATAACTTTATAAAAATTATTATACACTTCACAATGAGTATGTAAATTTATCTAGAGGAAAACAGGGTGAGGTCTTAATTGGACTCAGGGCCATAAATGATAAGTTCGGCACATATATTTTAGCATAGTGGAGTCTTAAGTGAAGGTGAATTTGGCCCGACTAACGGCTAGCTCATAGTCGAGTAGGTGTCGGGTGAGGGCGAGAGACCATCCCGAACCAACTACTATGAATAGCTGGGTGGAAGTATGGTATACGGAGATAGAGGGAAAGTTATGTGCTCTAGTTTGGATATCGCATCCAAGAAAATGCAAAGAACTATTCACTACAAGAATTAGTGTTGCTACATGTAAAGTGGTGCAATTAGCCTATGCGGTGCTATATAAACCATGAATTCACGTGTGTCTTCTGGATTGGAGGCTATGAGAACTAAATAGGGTTCTATTTTGTCATGCGAGTGATCGTTAAATTTCAATTAATAATTTGAAAATATTTACCAACATAAAACATTTATTTTCAATATGATATGAGGTGGGATTGAACCCATTGGGATGAGGATTTATGATCATAAAAGTATATTTTTGCTATTAATGTTTGCTCAATACATGTATTCACCGTTGTTATTATTCTCCTTTGTTTAGAGGTTAGCCAACCTGAGATTCCACTTGATGTGGAGAATGCCTATCCTGAGAAATACCATTTCGAGTGGCAGGGAGTTGATTCTGAGTGCGACCCGTATGAGATAGACGCCGTACATGAGACATGTGACGAGTAGAGAGTTACTAACAACTCATGCACGACACTAAGTGTATAATATTATAGTGTTCTAACAACTCATGCACGACACTAAGGATATAATATTATAATGTTATCTATTATTTCTAGCTATGTGTAATTATTAGTTGGACTAGTACTATTTTTAACAATGTTGTAATATTCATGCTACTGTTTAGATTTGTTAAAGACTTTAGCCTTGTATAACAATGATGTTATAATAATGGATCTGTCTTTAATTATTATTATAGTGTAACACTTGATTAGACGAGCTTATTATTAGATAAAATAATAATTTATTAATTAGCATTATTATTATGTGGTAATGACGTGGGTCGGCAAAGGTGGTTCGTGCGCGCGACGTCGGAGTGGGTAGGAGCGGAGTGGACCACATCATCGCGTCGGACTTGGACGGTTGGACCCCGTGCGCGGGCGCTTCCACCCCGTCCGAAACACACTGGCACATAGGCGCGGCAGAAGCAGCGGCGCGGTGGCAGCAACACGTCAGTCGCCGCGCGCCTCCTCGGCCACGTACGGCGACGGATTGGACAGGGTGGGGGGGGGGGGGGGGGAAAGCACGCGGCAGCGGCCAGCACGACACAACATGCGACCAAAATTGTATAGGCTGGGAGCCAACTGCTCGGCTAGCTAGCTTCACTGGCCCCATATCACCTCCAGGTCTTGTTCAAGCACTTTTAATCACTCATTTTTTTTCCTCCTCTTTGTCCCGATCCTAAGTCCGGACATTAACTGAACATCATTGTTTTGATCAATAAACAACGGCCTTTTGCATGTGTTTTTTGCTAGTTCAATCGATATATCTGCATTTTGAATGGAGCAAGCACTCAGTTTGACAATGGTTTATAGTATTTTTCGCTATAATTAATTTATTTTTTATTATATCTTATAATGACTTATTTAACATAATTAAATTTAAAAAAGTAAAAATAAAAAATATATTAGTCTATCACTGACAATACGAATGAATATGGAAAAAGAAAAGATAAAAAAATCAAAAACTAAAAAATAAAAATAAAATTAAGAAAAAAATAAATTAAAAGTCTAAAGACATAAGCCTAAAGTTAAAACGAGCAAGGCTAGATTACATATTAGTAGTACTAGTCTTAGATGCAATAAATTTAGGCCAAGGATGGCTTCAAGTAGAAGGGAGAAGGTATGGTGTCAGCTTAGAAAGCCTCTCGTACTTCAGTGTTCACCAGTTTCGCACGGATCGATCAATGAAAACCAAACAAGTAGCCTTCCCCTGAAGTGACAACTAATTTGCAACAAGGTGGAGCCCAGCAAGCCACTGCATGGGCATACGAAAATCATTGGACCTGGTGGCTAACATGCATGGAAGGACATGCTAGGTGGTGTTTTAACTGGCTTTTAACTCAACTTTTTTATTATAGTTTTAAATTTTTAATTAAAATTATACTGTAATACAATTAGTATTTTGAAAAAAATAAAAAATAAAAAAACTGTTATATCATCACGAACAATAAAAAAAAGAAAGAAAAAGTCAAAAAGCTAAAAAGAATAAAAAATCAAAATTAAAAGCCAACGCGTTCAAAATAACTTCTAATTAAAATAAACTGAAGGCTAAAAAACTAAAAACTGAAGGTGCTTGGAACTGAGCCGCCCTTCTCTCTCTCTAAGAATTGGTAGTAGTAGATGCCATCTCGGCTGCTCTCCTCATTGCGATCTCGGCTCCTCTTATTGCGAGTGAGTGGTAGATAGATCAAGTGGGCCTTAAGCATGCTTGTGTAGAAAGAAATACGGAAGTGCTATACAATGTTGATTGTTTTTCAGGGGAAAATTACTTGAATTTCATACTATTTAATTTGAGCCAAGATTGGTACTCCTGCCCAACTCTATCTTTATCTCCAGCGATGATTCAACGATGCTCTCCATTGTATTGTTTTTCGATCGTCGCTGTTGTCAGCGTCTCCATATGATTTGGGTTCACTAGTGGCCATTAGGCTTAGAGGGATGCTAGAGTAGCGGCAGATTGATGGTGGGTGGCAGCGGACTGGCAGTGGACGGCGGAAGCCGAGGTGCATCGAGGTGGCGATGGTGCTGCCGGATACGGGTGAGGAGGAGGATGGTGGGCAGGGTTGGTGCCTCCTCTCCGGCCTCCGCGACTCTGCCGGCGCCTCCTCTCTGCGGCTCCGCCAGTCTGCCGCGACGCCGGTCGCCCTGCTCCAGTGTTCGCATAAATGGAATTGTCAGAAGGTGTTGTATACTCCAACTCAAAGGGCTCCCTAGGATGCAATTCAGTCCAAACTTTCTCAGCCTGATGCTTGGATTTTGTTCCAATGGAAGATTGAAGACTCGACATTGACATTTTGTCGCCGGCCCCACTGCTCACCGCCGTTCGCCGGTGCTGGCTCTCCGCCTCTCCCGGTGAGCTTCTGTGAACTGTGATTGACTTATGTCCTCCTTAGTTTTAGGCCTGAGGCTCCGATAAATCCTGGCTCCGCCACTGCACACGCCGGTGAGGTCGTCAAAGTTGTAGAAGATGAGTCGGTGGAGGAAGGCAGCACTGGTTGGCGGCGATGTGGTGGCTTGTCGGCGAGGTGGCCGATGGCTTTGCAGCTCGGTGGATGCTTGCCGGAGGACGACATCGTCAAAGACGGAGGTGAGATGGTGGTGGCATGGATCTAGGGAGAAGCAAAGCTAAGGTGGCACTGGAGAGCAGCAGGGAGAGGGAGGAATCAATGACGGCGGTGGAGCGATGGAGTGGATTTGGGGGTGGCGCGGTGGAGGGAGCGGCAGCACAGTGGAGAAAAAGGGAGAAGAGGAGAAGCACAAGGGGCCAAGGAGAGAGCTTGCTGCGGTGGAGAGCAGTGGGGTAGGCGTTGATGTTGTTTAGTGGTGGCCGGAGGAGGAACTGGGCTGTGGTGTAGTAGTGGCATCCGGCGAGGTCAAGCCCAGCTCTTGTCGACACCGGTAATGGAGAAGAAAGGGGATGAGAGGAGCAAAAGGGGCTTAAGGAGAGAAGCAAAAGTGCAAGCTGGGCTCGGTTGAATTGGAAAAATTGTAGATTTGCCCCACTGTTGAGTGGCTTTGTAGATTTGCCCCAGTGATGTCTCAATGACATGTGGGTCCAGGACCCACATGTCATTGAGACAACTAGGGCAAATCTACAAAGTGCACTTTTTTAAGTGGGGCAAATCTACAAAAGCCCCGGTTGAATTAGGGTGATGCTAGGGTTCTTAAGGGATTGGGGAATTTTTGTACAGAGTCTAGCTGGTTCTGGTTTTGGATGGACAGAGGGAGTATTTTGTCCAATGTGGCATTGGAAATTTCAGGTCCATCAAAAGAACTCGCACCTAATTTTGGGGTTCCCTCTCATTTCATCTAAATACTGCAGTTGATTGTCTCTAGCGTGTATAAATGCCATCTTAGATTGAATTTTCTCTGGTATTTTATAAACGACATGGTAGATGCTAATAAAGGCATTTATAAATGCCCCACTAGACCAAAGGTCCTCAGTGTATATACACGCCGTGGTAGGGTGTAAGCTGATATTTATAATCACCCCAAATTATAATGGCTAGGCCGGTGTATATATGCGCCACAGTAAACTCTAAGACGATATATATATGTACCATAGAAATTAAATGCTTCGAAATAAATTTAGGCCCCGTTTGGCACAGCTTCACCACCGGCTCCTGGAGCTGTTTGGAGCCGTTTTGTGCCAAACGGGGTACAACAAAATAGCTCCACCCAAGGAGTCCCTTAAAACCTGCTGAGACAAAAGTAGCTCCTTGGGTGGAGCTGAAAAAAATAGCTTCACCCAGCTCCACTTGTGAAGTCAAAAAAAAACAGCTCCACTTGTGAAGTGGAGCCGTGCCAAACGGGGCCTTAACATCCGCTTGGACTGGTTTTGAGAGCGTTTAGGATATTCACCGGGTTAAATTAAACTTGAAAAATCTAGGATATCTTATAGGGACGGTCGCACCAGTAACACACAAGAATCCATAGCAACTCATCCGAAATGTTACAATATCATCTATATATGTAGATTAATCTCGACTCTATTAATTGCTCTTGTTTAAGTGGTAGTGGTCGTATACTCGTATTCTAACCGTGTGAAAAACACCACGTTCGAATCGTGTGTGGCACCAACTCACGCAGGGTCAAATAAACAAAACAGAGTTGGTCTAGCTCCAGGCAGGACAGTGACATGATTCATATACTGTTGGGTTATTCTTAAACCGCATTTCCTTCACATTGACACGAGAGAATCCAATTCTTTTTTCTTCTCTCAACTCGGGCGATCGAGCATTTGTCTATGTTTTTTTTTCTTTTTACTCCATCTTTTTCCCCGGTTCCACCAAGGCATCGAGAAAGTATTGGCTTTAGAATTATTCCCTATTGGTGGGCTAAGGCGCTAAGCTGTCATCACCCTCCAATTTGTTAAAAGTTAAGTACAGTTGGGGCAGAGAGGAGAGAATTTTTTGGCAAGTGCATTATGGACCTGAAAGTAGGCACAGAAAGAGAAAAGGAAAAGAAGAAAAAACAAATCGTTGTTGCATTTGGAGTCATAGATTGGAGGGCACTCCTTTTAGGACATATTCCTCCCTTTAAACGGTTTCGGGTTCTAATTTTTTTTTGTGATTTTTGATTTTTTTTAATTAGAAGTCACTTGAACACATCAGTTTCTAATTTTATTTTTTGTTTTGTTTTTTCTTTTACGTTCATTTTTTAATTGAATGATTTAGAAAAAAATAATAATCGTTACGATATAATTTTAGCTAATAATTAGAAGCTACTGTCAGAAGCTGGTTGGAGTGGCCCCCTAATCCCATGCATTAACAGGGATAATCGATGCAAAACCCAGTGGGCACTACCAACAGAAATCATAGCCCGCTTGACCAAAGAGGGTCTCGGTCACCCTTACTTAACATTCGAACTAAACTCAGTGGGCACTACTAACAGAAATTGCAGCATTTGTCTCTCATCCAATAAATGGATACCAAAACATGTTCATCAAGTAGAACCGCATGTAAACCAAAAGATTCCAACTCAG
>JACBGG010000387.1:0-32532 GCA_017311315.1 Dendrocalamus latiflorus
TCTCCGGTTTTGTCCGGACAATGTGATGTCGTGTTTTACATTATCATCCCCTATGACATGAAAGCGTCATCGAACAGGATCAAGGCCAAATCGTAACATGTGAAGAACAAACAAATAATATGTACAACAAGTGAGCTTTTTATTGACAAGACACAACACCCAACCATCCCACACAACACGGCAACCCGCTAACGATCACTGCACAGCCAAGAACCACGAAAATCCCATTTAGAAGGGAGCGGACGAGGCGGAGGCAGAGTCGTCGGAGTCCGCGAGGGAGAAGCGATTCGATGGAGGCTACTTATGGCCCCTCTCTGGGCTCCCATGGACCAAGACCATCAACAGCCGCCGCCTCACATTATCCAGAGCTTGGCTGGACGACCAGGCCAAGGCAGCGACGGCGAGAAGGCGGAGGCGGGAGCGGGCGACAAGGCCAAGGCGGGGGAGAAGAAGAAGGAGACGATGATGAAGAGGCTGTCGGAGGAGCAGATCAAGTTCATCAAGGCGCGAAGCCTTGGCCTCCCAAGCCCTTCCCTGTCATCGCCGACGAACTGTTCGACACCTTGAAGAGCGCTGAGCTACGAGATCGTGCGCGCAGGACTATGGCCAGCGCTTCTGCCGCTGTGAAGAAGGTGAACGACGAGATGGCGTGCATCCGCCATCGATACCGTGGGGTACGGCGAGATAGAGGTCCAGGTCGACGACGACTAGGATGCACAAGAGGTGGGGGAAGCAGGCAGTACATGAGGATGAGGTGGGGGTACGTCGAAAACTAGGCTTTTTTACGTGAAACCGTAGGGAGCAGTATATATATATCAATATATAAAAATTGGGAGTGACTATTGTACAGACGACTGAAATTTTTTTATCTTTTAGTCACTTAAAGTTGTACTCTGAATCACCTAAAGTTGTAGCTGTTTTTTTAGGAGTGTTGCAATTTCAGTTGATTGAGAGTGTAATTTCAGGTGACTGAAAGATAAAAAAAATTCAGTCGTCTGTACAATAGCAAAACTGATAAAAATTTTATGTGCAAAAAGAGGAAAAGAAAACTGTACAGCCTACAAGAAGGCAAAAAAAAACAATTATCTCTAGCTAATCTAGGATCCGCTGCCTTTGGTCCTCCTTTACTCGATGCAAGTGCAGAGGCTTGTTCTGTCCAAGTCTATGCGTATCTGCATACGACCGATGCATAATGCATTTTCTACCAGCTCGATGATCGCAGACGCCAATGCGTGCGTGCCGTGCGTGCGTGCGTGCCGCCGTTCGCGATCGTGCCGTGCGCTGGGTGGATCGTCCGGGCGTACGAGGTTTCGGCGTGCGGCGCAAGCGCAACCGCGCGCGCAGAGAAACCCTATACGTGTACGGGTGGTCGTTGGGCCCCAAGGGACTTCTGGATCTGCCGATACGGCGTACGTACGTGGACTCACGCTTCCCGTTTCCTCGAAATTTGGAGTACCCTACGGATGGGCACGCGATTCCACGAAGCCCAGGTTCTCTTCAGCTTACCCAGGACCTTTTCGCCCGATAACCTCCTACCAGCTACTGGTAATCAATCGGAATCCATGCCGATATTGTTCATTTCATGTAGGTTTCGTGTCACAGGTTTCAACTCAAGTATGATGATGATTTGCTAACAAAGGAATGCGTTACTTCGCATGCAACTTGTGCGCATACACATACACATACTACATGGCAGAAGAGGAAGCAGCTGTGGGGTTAAAATAATTAACATTGGGAGGACAGGTGCATGTGGTGCTCATGTGGGAGGATCGAAGGGCAATCAGTATCTGGTAGAACTTGGCCAGGTTTCTGATGGACGAGGGGCAACGAACACTTGTGAAGAATTATTGTGGTAGTTGATCAGTGTCTTCAGACAAATTCATAATGGTAAGAGAATATATCGAGCATTGTCTTGTTCAAATTCATAATGGAAGATAGGGTCTCTCAGAGCTCACAAGGGCACACCAGTAAGGTGGGGTCTTAATTTGGCAGTTGCAGTAATCAGAAACCTTGCAATTGGCATCTCTTTCCCTTGTTCTATTCTTTCCTTCCGTCATTTGTGCTTCAGTTTCTTGCTTGCACAATTAACTTCATTCTTGTCTTGTGCCAAAAATGCTATTACTCTAGCATAATTACGCAGTTAATTGATATGTTACACAACAATGAACATAAATGAAGCTCTGAATCGATGTAGATTATATATCATGGTACTACCACTTATTTTCTGTCATGTTTACTACCACTTATTTTCTGTCATGTTTAACTTTTCTGATACAGACAGTTACCTAGCTAGCTGTTCATCATAAGAAAATACACTGTGAGGTCTGGCAAAAGAAGAGACAAAAAGTAAGAGAACCACAGAAAAGAAAAGGCACTCGGTTTTGTTTGTGTCGCATTGTACTTCTTCATGGTACAATTGCCTTTTGAGTTTTGATCCTAGGACAAGCAGCAATGGCGTCAAGTATGTCCATAGACCATCAAATTGACAGCTGGTGTTATCCTTTTTTCCCCATTCATTGATACCCAGCTGTACAAATGGATACCAAAGAAGGGCTTTGCCTACTTGGAATAATAAGTACCACCAACCTTTGCAGCTAATAAATCAGTACAGGGTACAGACATCCTATTTGCCATACACTTGAAACTACTTGATGCAATGGCATTTGTGCAGTTAGGTCACACTGTCCAAGCAGGATCCCAAAAACTTGTGTATTGTAGCACTTGGCACGGATGGTAGGGTCCTACAATAATGGCGAGGATGCAAATGAGGCATTTGAGTTCATGGACAGTTCATGCAGGTCCAAGCTAAACTGATCGTCGAAGAACACTAGTTAAGAAGTTAAGCATGTGTGTTCGTAATAAATCACGGGTCATGACTCATGAGCATGACTCGACCTCGTAACAACCGATCCGACAAGGCCAGTTGTGTCGTATTATGAACAGTGACTGAAATCTAGCAGAAGGGACAAAGGGGATCTGCCGGGTGGTCCTAAATCGATAGTAACTAAATTGTTGTATAAGGTTTCTGTTCAAACTTTATGAAGCATACAGATAGCAAGAATCGCAAAGATTTCCTTAATGATTATGTCTTCCTACTTATTTGTGCTAGAATTCCATTCCAACAGTTTCTTGTACAAATTAAAAAAAATTCAGAGTTAGTAAAGCTGTACCTGTCAGAAACGTCTACTCTGACTGAATCAAGGTACGTGAGCTGGTCGGAAGATGAGTACTTCAGCAACTTATGTTTCACAAATCAATCACGTAAATTTACAACTCTTTCATACGTGAACTAACCAATATCCACAATCAACCGGTTCTTTTTATCTCAACACATCCATTTTCACAGCGACAAATGTATTGTTTATCAGTAACTATACATCTCAGAGATCACATCATACAACATGCTGCAGTCTAACCCTGCAAGAATTTCTATAAGTGAGCTACTTAGCAATGGATGTTCAGATGCCCAATCAAGCCAATGCAAGGTTAGGTATGCTTTACTGCATGACTAACAATGGTACAGTACCACCGCAAAGTAGAGTTCTGTGAGCAAACGCTGAAGCATAATGACACTTGGGGATGATGCATCGCAGTACAACTCCAAAGCCAAGTCCCTCTATAAATAAACATGCAGTGTTCACAGAATGCTATGCCTTAAATAGACATCTGCCCTCTCTCACACTAAGCTCCACATGATATTGAGCTCTCTTCACCTGCATTAGACAGCCGGCCATGGAGATAGAGTCTGCAAAGTGTGAGTGCTGCGAGCTGAGGGAGGACTGCACCCAGGACTACATCCTCGGCGTGAAGGCGGACTTCGGCGGGCGGTGGCTCTGCGGGCTGTGCTCGGAGGCGGTGAGGGACGAGGTGGCCAAGGGGAGGAAGAGAGGGGGTGGAGGGCTGGAGGAGGCTCTCAAGGACCACATGTCCTTCTGTGGCAAGTGCAGGAAGAACCCTGCCTTCCGGGTAGCCGACGGCATGCGGCAGATGCTGCGAAGGCGGTCGAAGTGATACTGTGAGAGCTTTGCATGGTGTACCAGAAATTCATCAGCATATATCATCTAGTAAGTCCTGAAGAAGTCATGAACAAGCTAGTGATCAGTATCTGTGAGCTAGCATTGTGTTGAATGTTGATCCTTGATATTTGATAAGTCAGGTTTCGTCATGTATGTAATAATGTAATAATCTAGCTAGACTGTTGCTACTTTCTAGTCATCACCGCATCGCAGGTTAGTGCTATTGACTGTCTGGAGTCTTAGACCTGGGAGGTTTTAGCTTTGGCTGTAGCAAACCAACTCAAGAACACAAGGTCTGCATGGCCGAAGATTAGTAGAGCTTGAATGCCTATTGCAATGTACAATTCTTCACTCAAAAGATGTGACGCACCCTGTGATCATCTAGCTCACATCCGGCTTCTCCCTATCTGTCTACTAGCAATTTCTCTCTGAAATCAAAGGGAGTTCGTTTCTTTTAGCTCTCAGTTCCTGTAGTAATAATAAACTAATTTTCCATGTAGGTGCTTCATGCTTGTAAAAACTCTAATACACATGCACCGGAATAACAATATGCAAGTAGTAAACAATAAAAAGCACGCGTAGGTATGTACGAATGAAGTCAAGCAAATGGCATGAAGGTTGATCTGCGTTTAGCTATCACTAGCCACAGGCGCTTTTAAGATCTGTGCGATGTTCTTTGAACATAACTCATCACTAACCCTCTCACACCCTAAAAAAGGCTCTTCACTAGACAGGTAAAAAATATTGTTAGATTACAGGCTTGTAGCAGTCGCTTGAGATTCAGCTGAACTATTCTAGAATTTAGATGCATGCATATCGACTTATCGAGTAGTTATATGCCTATAGCATCTTCCCTGCCAAAGCACTGGGGAAATAAAATCAGAATCGGCGAGCCTAGATAATTATGTTTGTTTGCGTTTCTCCATCACATGATATGCCAAGTACCGTCATGCACGGCAAATGCTTGCTCCAAATGATCAGCTGAAAGAAAATCCGGAGAGGCCGCGAGCAAGATTCCTGGTTGTTAGTTTGGCATCACCTGATACATAATTCAGACGGCCAGTAGCATATGATTGCATCTAATCGATATGATAAGGTATTTTCCTGGCCGGAGAACACCTCAGCCCTGAAACAACTGGAATGCTACTAGCAGTGTGCGAAACATACTGGTTTTTTATTTTTACACATCCAAAACCAGCTACGAGTAGAATGTTGGTGCCAGTTTGGCTCTCTGTGACGAGTTATTTATTGGTATATTTGCCTTGGACCTTTCTATAATAGCTATGCGTGTAAAACAATGCAAGATTGGATACATGAGACACCACGAACACAGCCATGCTGAGCTGGCGTTTTCAGCGACAAGCCCCCGCTTGCCCTACCCGGGATCTCAAGTTTCTAACGTGGTGCCAACGATGATGATGTCTAGTTATCAGACAGGCATAAACCAGAACCACAAAACACAACATTTTCCAGAATCAAACGCGATGGCAGAAATGGAAAACTAAAGCACACAGATGGTCAACTAAGGGCCAACGGCAGCTTTAGCGCTTATCATCAAGGGTTGAATGGCCCAGTCAGCACGAGGCGCTCATGCTCACACAATAACTCACCCTACGGAGCTGATCAGCCCTGCACGTCGGAGCTGACCATCAAGTGTGTAATCACCCCAACGCATTATACTGTCAGCCACCTGTAATTTCTTTATGCTGATTATGCCATTCAAAGGACAAGACTGCACCATCAGGAAATCAAGATTTAGGCCAGGCGCAGTACCTCATGAGGAAAATACTAAGTCCTTGAGAAGTTGACGCTACGACCAACAGAAATACAGCTAATTGTTAAATGCAGTACAGAATTCAAGAACACAGAACAGGGCATTGCCCAGCAAAATCAACAGTTAACAAACCTTCCTACTACCATACGTCACAACTATAGTTACACATGCACCACAGAAGTACAATAACCATTGGTCATTTGATGAACAAAAGCATATGCATAGAAGAAAATCTGAGGCACACAGGATTGATCTTCGTAACACTAAGCTCCAGACATGTCATACAAACAGGATTAAAACTGATATAAAGGCCTAGCATTTAAGTTCTCGAATAGCAAGCTGACAAAGAAAGCGGCGACATCTGCTAATAACATGAAACAACACCGACACCATGTAATAACTTTAAAACAGTACCAGAAACAACTAGCCAAGCAGACATTACACACAAGTAACAGCTGGCATATACTACGCTGCTTGTTGACTACAACGAAAACAATAACTAGATTGTTGAAACTTAGGTAAATCTGAACTCCAGGTATGTATACCATGAAGTGCACTGGATAAGCAAACCTGCAGCACCAGAGGACAGAAATTACATTAGCATTTGCCAAAGAGGTCAGCTGCATAAGGGTAAAAGCGCAAGAAAACAGGTAGTTACCATAGTCAGGTTTGCATGGTCGTAGGTGTATGGAGTCTGGCGCCTTCCTTTATCAAATATATGGAAAGTAGAATTCCAAACATGTTCCGTGAACATGAACAAGGATAAGGAATTATTGAGGGTGCCCGAACAAAGGCATCTCACTACTAGATGAAACTCAGGTTAAAAGGCATGAAACGAAGATTGGTTGGCAGGGGTGGGGATTTGACATGCTAGATATGCAACAAACTTAAGGAAAAAAGAGGTGCAAAGATAAAATTATTATAGACAGATGAGGGAGCAAGAACATCGAAGGGGGACTTCATGACATCTCCACTGAGCCTCTTCCTTCCAAAAAACCAGAAGAGCCTGTATGGAGAGATCCTTGTGTTCATTGCAGAGCACCAGGTGAAGTCGGTATGATTAGAGGATTCAGATAGTCAAGAGGATGCAAGGGAGTATGTCTACAAGGCAAGGCAGAATGAAGTACAAGGATATGCAGCTATCCTAAAGATATTTAACACAAGAACAGATACCAGAGTGTAAGCTACAGTTACATAACGTTTGAATAGTACTAACATACTACCCTACCCTGCCTGACATGTACCAGGAGCAAGGATTATGCAGACTACCGCTACTGACTAATGATGGGCACCATGGATGCGAATGATGATCTAACACCTACAGAACAAATACCTAAAAAGACACTGGAAGCATATAGGTGACCACAAGCTACGAAGGCAACTCAGAAAATGCACCCCCACCAGTTTACCACCACCACATCCTTCACTGCAGTTTCCTGATGGCCAACCTTCTTGATGTGCTTGCTAAACCACCTACATTACTCCTATTGATGCAGAACCACCGTCAAGTGAAAGGTGGCCATTCTAAGTTACTCTATACACGCTACCAAGGTTAGCTGTTAACGACCTATGTACACGGATCACTCCGCCTGTCATTCAGTGATCGGTGATTTCCAAATTGAGTATCCTCCTCAGATTCTCAGTTGCAATGGCAGTATCACTGTCATCACTAAAGAAGTTGACACCTGAGCTGGCAGTCGGTGACGAAGGTGCTGACTTGGCATGCAGAGGCACCTCCACATCATCCGATCGGTCAGCAGGCGGCAACTCAAGTGAGACACTGCGCTTCTGGTGGAGGGAGAACTTGGGTATCGGTAGTGAGCTGGGCGGTGGCGAGTTGGAGAACGCCGGACCGGCCCAGGGCTCAGGACGGGAGGGAGGTGACGTCGAAGGGCTTATTGAGATTGCCCGGCTGCGCTTTTTCCCGTGGTGCAGCTGCGGCTTGGGCGGCTTGGGCTCTGGGGTGGAGTAGGTCCGCGCCGGGGGTGGGGGCAGGGACGGCAGAATGCTAATGCTGACGCTGGAGTGAAATGCGCGGCAATGGACGGCATGGAAGCCACGCATGGACTGTGGCGAGGAGAGGTGCGATGATGCCGACGATGGCTTCCTCCGGCGACCGGAAGAGTGGTGGTGGTGGCCGCGCTGCTGCGAGATGACCAGAGTCTCCATGGCCCGAGGTGCGGGTGGTGGGGATGAGTGTCAAAGGCGGAGACTTCCTTATATAACTTTTGTCAGCTTGGAGTGGCAGATCCCACGAAGCCCTAGTGCCAAACAAACCCAACGCAGAAGATCAAAACATCGCATTTTAATCGTAGAACTTGCAGAGACTAGTCGAAACTTACAAAAGGTGCAATTTTTATTGTAAAAGTCATATGCAAATTAGATCCACGAGCAAAAAATTGAAGCTTTCGTTCTACAAAACACACCGTATGAAGCAGAAATTCACGGAAGCATAGATCTACAGATAGGTACCTTTCAGATCTACAGCCGAGGAACAGATCTAAAGCCAAACAGAGCACACAAAGGGCGCCCCTTCCTATCAGATCGCCTCCGCGCTCCTCGTCGCCGTCCTAAACCAGATCCGCACGCAAGCGCACACTGCATCCACGAATCCCACCACCACCAACGCAGATCAAACAAAAACCCCTAAGAAAAAAAAACCTCAAAACATCTCACGAGCTCCGATGCCCAACTCACCGATCCGCCTAGCCAGCCGGCTCCGGGCGGGGGAAATCCCGAGAAAAATACCCGCGGGATTGGGGGCAGGAGGCGGATCGATCGATCCGCAAGGCGCCCCGGCGGATCCGGCAGCTGCTCTAGGCGAGATCTGCCTCGCGATGGAGGGGGGAGCGCAGGGGATGGTTAGGTGGGAGCTTACGGGGTGTGATTGAGTTGGAGTTAGTGGTGTGGGGGGCAACCACGCTAATGATCAGCAGAGCTACACGACGCCGGACTCCAAACGGATTGCGCAAAACCGGTTTTAACAAAGATCCTTAGGGGACGGGGAGTCCGTGCGTTGGGTTGTGTGCGACCGGCCCCGTGACCGTGAGGGCACGTACAATTTGTACACGTCGGCTGTTGGTATGGGACGTTGGATTTTTAAGAACCGGTGGGAATGGACGGTGATCAGGAGGACGCGTGGTGGGAGGTGGCGTGTGCGGGTGCGGCGGTGGGGACGGGTTCGGGTATTTATGGAGGATGCCACTGGGCTTCATTCGACGGCCGTAAATTACGGGCTGTTTGGTTTACAGACCAAGGCCCATTCATTCTGGTTTAAGTTTCTGATTTAATGTTTATTTTTTATTTTATTTTATTTTTTTAGCTTTTTTATCGATTTTTTTGTATTTATTTATATTGTCTATAATAAGCTAATCTATTTTTATATTTTTAATTTTTTAAATTTGATTACGTTAAATAAATCACCATTAGGTATAGTACAATTTTAGCTAACTATAGTGAAATTTTACTTATAATCCACTTTTTCAGACCAAATAACCGGCACCTAAGATTGCTACGTCAAACTTTAGATAGGCTACAGCTGCTTATTAGGTGAGTGTTTGGTTTGTTATCATAAATATGGATTTTTATTTTTTTTTTAGTCCCATGATTCATATATTATAGATTTAGTTTTTTTACCTAAGTTTGACATTCTTGTGACGCTCAATTTTATTGCCTTAAAAAATGTGACAAGCCAAACTGACACGCTCATTTTAGCTACAGGCTTCTGGCACTGTTCGGCATTGTTGAGACTGTAGCATGCCTATTTTACATTGTAATCACTGTTAGCTTTTTTTAACATAATTAAATATAAAAAAGAAAAGGTTACATCATGTTAGAAGCTGAGTTGAACGAGGCCTAAAATTAGTTGTTGCAAGGTTATGTATCAACAAAACAGGCTCTACATCTATGTAAAATTAGTTGTTGTTTGTCCAGGCTAGTTGACACTTGACATTGCTTATGTTCGCTTTTCGTGACATTTGGCGGAAGCAAAATGCTCTAATCTAAGCTTCTTGCATGTGGTGCCTCTCACTTGTACAGTGTGGCAACACACCTTTTTTTTAGAATCACAGTGTTACAACACTTGAAACCTCCAAGATTGCGGCCTTTTTGTGCTGCAATAAAAAAAATGAATCCACTTGTAAACACAGTACCATGAGCTCTCACTGCCTTCCAGAGGGCTCGCACCCAGTTGGATGCACAACGGGAAAGATAAGCGCGCACGTAAAAAAAAAATGAGATGCCACAAGCTGAATTTCTTCTTCCGATTGCTGTTTGACGGACGACCATATACAGTATACACACACTGCCGAGGAGGATTTGTCAGGGCAGCAGGATGTCTACCATCTGGGGCACTCAATCTACACAACGCGCCCACATTTGCAGACTTGGACAAACATAACAGCAACAATTCCTCGCAATTGAGAGTCGAATACACCCTCAAGGGGTAGAGGAGTTCACCGATATTTCTTGAGGCACAGGGAGGCTCTGCGTCTCCTGATGAGAAGGGGTTACGTACTAGCCTTTGGGCCTGTTCTTTACCTTATAAGCTGACGGCTTTTGGTTTTTGCTACAGTACCTAATTTTCAAACGGAGTATTTTCTCAAGACGGGGTGTACAAGTTAAACGATCTACACGTTAAAAGCCCAACATCTGTACCAGCTAAAATCGCAAGTGAGTATCTGTCTCTCTATAATCTGTACCGTAAACAACCAAAATTCAAAAATTTCAGCCAAAAATCATAAGCCGTAGCCGAAAACAGGCCCAAAGAACCGTCTTAAAGGCGCTTGTTAGTTGTGCGAAAAAAGGCTGTAAGGACCTGAATTTTTCAAAAATTTGAAGTTTAATTGAATTTTCAAATTTCATTGCAAATTCCAATTCCTAAGCCTAATCTCCAGGTTTATCATCCTAATCCCGCACTAATCTCAAAGCAATCTCCCTCAACCCAGCTGTCTTTGTGCGGTTACTGTGCATCCGCCGAAAATATCCACCGCCGCCTCCACCTCCCGTCCGCTCTCGTGTCTTCCTCTCCCCTGCCACCTTGCCAATCGCCACCTCACCCTTCGGGAGCCCTCCCCGCCAGCTAAGGCCCCAGCTGCCCCTTCCCGAACCGTCTTCCCCGTGAGTCACAGCCGCCGCCATGGCCTCTCCTTGCGCCAAGCCGCCTCCAAGCCGCACCAGCTCTGCACGCGATAAAAACCCCCACTGCCACTATAGACCAGCTCCAGAATATCCCTTGCCCCTCTCCACCCGCCCGATTGGATTCTCGTCGCCTCTACCGCCGACAAAAGCCGCCCCTGCACCGGTGAGCCCTAAAACCCAATCCTCCGATTTAGTCGATTCCCGTTCGATTCCTTCTGCTGAAACCTTCCCAGTTGGCTCCACAATGCATGGACGAACTCCTCAGAGCAAGAGCATTAACCCAGTGGCCGGGCTACGAAGCTCGCCGTCGGTCACAAAGCCCTCTCCGTGGCCGGCTCAACCTGGACATCCCGAGCTTCGGCCAATCCCTCTCCAAGCTACCCTAGACCCCAGTGATGCCCTAGCACCAGCCCAATTGCCCTAGCAAGCTTCCAATCGCCCACAAGTTCAAATCTTGCCGTGGCAAGGATGACCTCGCCGGTGGCGATTGCCGAGCCCATTGACCCCGTCACCACCCAAAACGGACTCCCCACATCCCAACGAACCCGCCCGTGCCCTCTGTTTGCGTCGCAAAACTCTGTAGCGCCACCGTCGCTCGCCGCTCATTCCTCTGTTCCCCGCGTGCGCGCGCGCCCGGCGGTTGGAGAAGAAGAACAGTACCGGTCGGTACTGTTTACCCGACCCGAGCCGCCCCGCGACGCGGTTGAGCCCAGCCAGCCCGCGTCGTTCGCCCGCGCCCGTTCTAGCCGACCGCGCCGAGGCGGCGTGGTCCGACCGAGCCTGCTAGCTGCGTCGGGTCCGAGCCCAGTGAACAGTGACCGGCCCGTTACTGTTCACCCATTCTAAAAATTCAGAAAAATCATTAAAAATCCCAGAAAAATCCAGAAAATTCCCCAAAATTCCAGAAAAATCTATAAGTCCCAAAAATACCAAAATACACCATTTTAATCAGTAGAATATTCTAAATTCAAATCTAGTGTCCATTTGTTCAAATTTAAATGTTAAAAGTCCAAATATCATTACTTTATAAATCTAACTCTATAATTTCAACCTTCATAAATTCCATTCCCATAGATTTAAATTTTATTAATTTAAATTTCACCTTTCTAACCAAAAGTTATTTCCAATTAAACTCAAAATTTATAAAGTCAAGTTTCATTAATTCGAATTGTGTTAATTCAAGTCATACTAATTCAAGTTTCACCCTTCCATTAGGCCCATCTTGCAAATAAATTCTAATTCCCCATTTTACCAAATTGAATCTCGATCAAACCTAAATTCATTCACTTTAAGGATTAATAATTTATTTGTACATATCCATATTCCATATTTGAAACTGTGTCTAACACGTATATTACCTATTCAATCTCTTAGAACCTGTCTGACCCAAGTTTAGCCCTGTCAACCATCCTAACATCATTGAACCTCGACTTTCCAGCCCAAACCATTTCTCAGATCCATTCTCTCATATCGCATGCCAGTAATTCCAAAAACCTAATTCGGTCCAAACTCATTTCGTTCACCGAAACCCGTATAATGCCTTTATACATTTTAACTGCCCCAAATCCACAGCCTAATTTCAATCTCATTAAGCCAACCTCTTTGCCACCAACCCTGGCCACGCCACCTGTTTTCTTTATGTACTTTTGAGCTATTTATTTGTATTTTGTTCCCAGCTTGCATTCTGCAAAGCAGGAACTAATGTGAATCCGTTTTTCACGCTAGCGTTCGGACCACACGAGCTGGTCGACAGAGGGACAGCAAGACCAGTTATAGAAGCCGGTGTCTACTCTGAAGACTACGAGAAGACAATCAAAGACTAAGGACAAAGAGGCAAGTCACATATTTTTGATCATATTGAATCCCATTAAATTACATTATTTATTTAATGTATTTTCATTATTGATAGTTGCGAACTGATAATTGCTTAAAACAAAGGTTTAGAATGGCATGCTATCTAGATAATCCTACCACCGATAAAGAGCCCTGTTCACCTTGATGGCCATATTCACCTTGACAACCTTAGTAAGAATTAATATATGATGTAAATGTATACAATATCATTTCATTCAACATGTACACTACTAAGTGACTCTGGCCGTTGGCCGGTAGAATTGAAAAACCCGGAGAGGGTAGGGTGGTATGGGACACCGTACCCTAGGCCGGTGATGCTGGTATGTACTTCTAAGGTGTTGGCTGTGGGCCGGTAGGATTTGAAAACTGATACTAAGGTAAAGGTGTACTGTGGGAAATCACGCGGTGATCTACGCCACGACTTTACCTTAGAGGAATTGAGACTGGGAAGGGTGTACTGTGGGAAATCACACGGTGATCTACGCCACGACCTTACCCTAAGCCTGAGGCTGCGGACCTCGGGAAAAAGATGAGGACAAGAACCTTGTGCCAAGTAAAAGACACAGTCATCGCCCAACCACAAGTGTTGATACGTCAACCCTGGTCTAGTAGCTGCTCAAGTTCGATTGAACCTCTACAGACGCAGTCTGGAGGCACCGTGCGAGTCCATATGGAAGGGGCTGAGTAGGGCCGTATGGAAGTTGGTTATTTTATTTGAACAATCTGACCGATCGATCTGAACCTCGATCATGTGTTATGTGAGCCGCACAATAGTAGGCTGAGATAAGTCAGAGGTATCTTGAGCTTA
This sequence comes from Dendrocalamus latiflorus, assembly GCA_017311315.1. Lineage (NCBI taxonomy): Eukaryota > Viridiplantae > Streptophyta > Magnoliopsida > Poales > Poaceae > Dendrocalamus > Dendrocalamus latiflorus. Next base: position 13,592 of record JACBGG010000387.1, read on the forward strand.
TTGGTGTAAGTCAGGAGTGGCCTGGGCTTATTGAGGAAGTCTACTAGGTAGAGGCTATATAAAGAATTGAGCAGCGAAAAACCATGTTTTCTTAATGCCAGACGTGGGTTAAGAAATCTTGTGGGAAAGCAGGGCAGCTCTGCAGAGTGAAATAAATGGTATTCGAATACGCCGTGCTTCCGGTTAATGAAGCTGTGTTAATTGGGTGATTCCAAAAACAAGGCATAAGTAGTGTTTCTGATGTTGTTAAATTGAGTAATGATGAGATTTTATCTGATAACAGAAAACCCCTGATCTTAAGAAGAAAATGTTTTACTTTTATTTGTTTGCAAATAAAACTGCATCCACTTCATAATAAAACCACTATACACCCTCCACCCGAGAACCCTGGCAATTAGTTATATAGTATTTCCACATGTGATTTGCTGAGTACGGGGTGGGAGTACTCAGGCTTGCCTAATTTTCCCCCAACAGATACCAGAAGAAAAAGGAAGCAATTCAAGATTTCGCATTAGGGTTACGACCGCACTCAAGCGTTCCTGTGGGGTTTTCTTCGGCTCTTCTGTATGTAAGTTACGTTTTGGGCTTGAATGCCCTTATTGCCGTTAAAGCTGGCCATTAGGTCTTATTTCAACCAAATTAACTTCTTTTAATTGTTCGTGAGCAGGCATGATACACTGTTGAGCCGCAACAGAACTCCTGGGCTGTTGCGAGCCGTACGACGTCTCTGTTCCCAAAAATCGGGGGCGTTACAAAGGGCGCAAATTTGGATCCCTGGATATTAATAAACCACATATTATCTCGCATTTAGCATCAACCTCAAATTTTTAAGTTGCTAAGACCCAAAACAGGACGACTAGGGAGTACTCTTTCGACACAACATAAGTTTTTCTTTTGAAAACTTTTAGAAACTCACTTCTGCCAGGTGCCAGCATTCCCATATAATCCTTGCAAGCAGAGGATCGACTTCCTTGGGAATATCAAGCCGTCGGTCCTGGAAGCCAACTGCTCCCACGACTTGCATCGGATTCATCCCACCCCATGGCATTCTGTGTTGCTAGTTCCCACAACATGACACCAAAGCTGTAAATATGGCAACTGCACAAGTTTGAAGTAATGGTTGAGTGAGACTAAAATTCAGATGTCACACAAATAAAAAAAGGAAAAAGAACAAAAAACCTAAAAAGAATTGGTCAAACTTTTTCTCTGTCTTGGGGAAGATCAGTTAATTGATCTGTAGTTCTGCACATTTCTGAATTCCACACAATAACTTCAGGTATTTTCACATTTCAACTGGATGGCGAATTGTCAAACCAATCTAAGGAGTGAATTGCAAGCCTAGGCATATCTCAAAATATTTTATCACTCTTGGTAAACTGATCATCAATTTTAAATCAACATTACATGTCCAATTGTCAACTAAAAGGATGCAGAATCCCATGACATGAAACTTAAAAGCATTATATCCCATCCCAACTTCCAAGGAGTAAAGAGTTCAAGCATGAAAGTTGAAACACAACCACTCACATGGGAAGATAGACATCCCATCCAGAGTAATTGCTGAACAACTTCACATAGAATATCCAGAATGAACAAGTCAATGGAACTAGCAAGGACATACACTTAACAGCTAAAATGAGAAACATCAAGAAAATCACTCACTTTTCATTTGATTGTTCATTCCGCAAGACCTCAGGTGCCATCCACTCAGGCTGGTGGGATACCAACAAAGCATATTTTAATTAAAAAATAGGACCAGTAAATGTTTCAATAATGGTTAAAGAAATAAAAAAACATCCTGTTATAGTCCAGGTCTAGTTACTTACAGTTCCAGCAGTATATTTGGATGATAAAAATGTACTGTGCTTCAAGCGTGAAAGTTCAAAATCACAAACCTGTTTTATATTATTGGTGAGCCAATAGACCCACACACACATTACTATGGCTGCGAGCTGTCCGAATTCAACTGTTAAAAGGCGAAAGGAGCACATACCTTTACATTCTGGATTCTACACCCCAACCATGGATGGTTTTCAACACCTGGAACGGACAGTGAAATGGGCAGTCTCCGATAGGTTCTCAGGCCTTGATGGGTCCTCCATCCTGGCTGGGCTAGCGGAGTACTTTTGCTTCGAGTCTTCTCAACCACGCCCTACACCTCAGGCACACATGGCTTTCACTCCTCTCCATCAATCCTCAGCAGCTCCTCCACCCTGGGCACAGTCACCACCCAACACTCCGTCTTGGGATCAAGCAGGGTTTCTGACGGCGATGAATAACATGTCTATTCGAACTCAAGTGAATGGGTCATGGACTCCGGCGCCTCCTCCCATATGACCTCCGATCAGGGTATACTCTCCTCTCTTACTCCTTTCAATTCCCATTCTCCTTGCATCACCAACAGGAATGGAAATCCAACACCCATCACGCATACTGGACATGCATATCTGGCTTTCTTTGACCTAAAAGATGTGCTAGTAGTTCCCAATCTCATCAAAAACCTTGTTTCTATTCACAAATTCACTCGTGATAACTCTTGCACTGTTGAATTTTACCCTTCTGGTTTCTTTGTCAAGGATCTTCACACCAGGAAAGAGATTTCTCACTTCAATAGCGACGACAGCCTCTATCCGATCCATGATGCTCTTGTTACTTCCACTTCGCACGCTCTCCTTGTAGCTCCTGCCTTTGCCGAATTATGGCACTGACATCTCGATCATCTTGGACATGATGCCCTTTCCATTCTTCAGAAGTCCAATTTAGTCTCTTGTAATAAAACAGATTTTTCAATCTATGGTGTTTGTTAACTCGACAAACATGTTCGATTACCTTTTTTAAGTCACTTCATTAACCAAGTCTTCTTTTTAACTACTGCATTTTGACCTTTGGACTTCACCTGTGTTGAGCAATTCTGGTTACCAATACTATCTCATTATTCTTGATGACTTCACACATTATATGTGGGCTTTTCCCCTTACACGCAAGTCTGATGTATTGGCCACACTCACACATTTTCTCTCTTTTGTTCGCACTCAATTTCATTAGCAAGTTCAGTCCATTCAAACTGATAATGGCATGATTTTGTAAATTCCAACACTACTTCTCCCTTTCAAGCTCAAGGCATTATTCTTTGACTTTCTTGCCCTCACACGTCTCCACAAAATGGCAAGGCTGAATGGGCTATTCACATAATAAATAATGTCATTCACATGTTGCTTATCCACGCTCACTTGCCATCTCGTTTTTGGGCTAAAGCCTTGGCTACTGTCATGTACCTCCTCAACCAGCACCCTACACACACTCTTCCATTCTCTACACCGTATGAAGCCCTGCATGGCACACCTCCTAAACTTGTGCATCTGTGGGTCTTTGGATGTTTATGCTATCCAAATTTATTGGCCACTGCTCCTCATAAGCTTGCTCCGTGTTTTGCAGCTTGTGTCTTTCTTGGATATCCCACGAATCATAAAGGATATCACTGTCTTGAGCTTTCCTCTCAAATGGATCATCATCTCTTGTCATGTCATCTTCGACACTGCCTTTCCATTCTCCACTTTTATCTCTCCACAAACCAACCACTCTTCCCTTGATTTTCTTCTTGACATTGCTACTACTACTCCATTTGTCTCTCCTGTTTAGCTCATTCCTTTTGCTCCCGTGGCACATCAGCCATCTCATTCAGTTCGAGGGCATGTGGCTCCAACCTCCACCCCAGTTGCACTGCGTGAGACACTGATGCCACCACCTTTGCCACCCCTCGTCGCTTCTCTAGGAGCTCCTGTTGCCTATCCACATACAAGGCCCCATCACATGGTGACTCGAGCAAAATTAGGTTATGTAGCACCAGTGGATTGATTGAATCTTTCCATCCTCCACTCGCCACTGTTGCCCATTTGTAAGACATACAAAAGTGCTCACAAAGATCCACACTGGCTTTAGGTCATGACAGATGAGTACACTACCTTGCTTCAGAATGGGACTTCGTCCCTTGTTTCTCCCCTCCTGTCACGAACATTGTCACTAGCAAATTGGTTTTTCGGCACAAGTTACATCCTGATGTCACTCTTGATCACTATAAAGATAGGTGGGCCATATGTGGGTTTTCTCAATAGCCCCACGTAGACTCTGCAAAAACTTTTAGCCCTGTTGTTAAACTGGCCACCATCAGGATTGCTCTTTTCATTGCCACCTCTCGTTCTTAGCCAATCCATCAATTGGATGTCAAGAACGTGTTTCTTTATGGGACTATTGATGAGATTGTTTACTCTCAACAACTGGTTGGGTTTATTGGTCTCTCATGCCCCTCTCATGTCTGTTGACTTCATAAGTCCCTCTATGGTATTAAACAGACACCACATGCCTGGTACATGAAATTTGCATCCTATATTTGCACTATCGGGTTCTCTATGTCTCACTCTGATGTATCTCTTTTTGTTCTTGAATATGGTTATGAATTTGCATTTTTTATTTCTCTATGTCGATGACATAATTCTTATTGCATATTCTCATCTCCTCACTAGCATCACTCACTTCCTTCATCAAAAGTTTACTATGAAGGATCTTGGTAACCTGTATTTTTTCCTTAGAATTTCTGTTACCCGTTCTCCTAACGGAATGTTCCTTTCTCAACTCTAGTATGCACTGATCTCCTTAAATAGGCTGGCATGAAGTGAAACGCAGAAGGTTTTTCTTCCTACAAGAAGTGAAACACAGTTTAGATGAGCGATGAGCGATTGCGAGAGCTCTGTATTTGAAGCGACTGAAATGAGAATCCGGTACGTTGCTATTGGAAATTATGGACGCGTTGTCGACATGCACCATCACGGGCGACAGGGGACAGCATGGTAAGAGTGACATATGTGTGCATGAGGGAGCGGGCGAGGCGGGGCAACATGGCCAGACTAACATTTGTGCGGGCGAGGGGGGCCGGTATGTCAAGCCAATACATGTCCGAAGAAGAGAGAGGGTAAGGGGGTACAGTATGGACAGACTGTCATTTCTGCGGGCAAGGGGACAACACCAAGGGGGGACATCCCTCCTCGCATATCGTTAATTACGATTAAATTATCATGAATTAACATAATAAATTTGGAGCACATAGAATTCTAAAAAAATACACAATTAGGTCGACTATGTTGGGAGACTCCACACAAATTTTATAATGTTTGGAGCTCGTTTGTTATATGTAACAATTTCTACAAATATCAAAATCATACAAAATTTTGAGCGATATGGGATAAAATTGTAAAAAATTACACAATGAAGTACGTTGTGTTAGGAGTCTATGCATAAAATTTTGTAATTTTTTGACCTTATTTGCTATATTTAAAAATTTTAAACAAATATGATGTAAAATTACAAATTTTGGCAATATCCCATGGACGGACGGTAGGCGCCTACTATCTCGTGGGTGGGTGGCAAGCGTCTGCTATTTGCTCACATGATGGTAGGTGCCCACGCGTCATCTCCGTGCATTACCGCATATGACTAATTTATAAATACCGCCGTAAATAACGCTAAATCCGCTAAAAATTCAAAAGGCGCCGAGCCGTATCTGACCGTCGAGAAATACCTTTTCATGCCATGCAGGACGAACATTACCTGCAGTCCTGCACCATAAGTTGCTTGCTCCATTAAGGACGGACGATTTCTTCGAGCACGGGAAGCTTCCAATGCAGCTACCGTCCATTCAACCTGGTATCTTACTTGTTTGCGGGTAAAAACTACCATAATCAGGTCTATATAAGATGATTTTTGGTTTCTGATTTCTAACTTTTAGAAATCAGAAGATGTTTTGAATGTGTTAGTTTTTTAATGTAGCTTTTTCCTTTTTTTTTCTTTGTGTTGTCTGTTAAGAATTTTTTATATTTCTTTTATTTTTTAATTAAACGTTTTAGATGACAACCGTACCTATTTTAGCCAAAAGTTAAAATCCGTTTTGGTCGGAGGCAAAGCCACGCCCAGAATTCCTGACCGGAAAGGAGCGCAGCACACGGATGCCAAGAGGACTAGCCTCTGAAACCGTTGCAGCAGCCCCATGTTTGGTTGTTAGGATTGACGAGAAACGCCAATACCGCCCTTATCTTCAAGGCCACCGGAGCCCACCACCGCGCGTGCGTGATGTGCCCACCCGTCGTCCCGCCCGCAGCACAAGAAAGAACAGACAGACAGGCACAGGCACGGAGCAGACACGCACACCACACTGGTCTCCTATCACCGTCTCCAAATCTCCATTCACCGCCACCTCCTCCTGATCCCCGTCTTGGGCTTATCATCCCCGCACGTCAAGAACCTTGTGACACCTCAGCCTTTAGCCTCTCGGCACCCTATAAATGGATTTATTCATCATATACCCTCCTCATAGATGGAAATTCAGGATTTACCCTCCTGGCCCACGTGTCAGTGACTTATGATGACCCCACATGTCATTGAGGTGGGAGGGTAAATCCTGAAATCTCCAATTCAAGGGAGGGTATATGATGAAGATCCCCCCTATAAATCCCATCATCTCTACCCTTCACCTGTCCATACCACCAAGAAAAGGAGACACCAAGAAAGGAACCAAGGAAGGAAAAGAAAAGCTTCCCTTTTGGAGTTCTTGATTTGTTTGCGAGCAGATGAGGATCCATCCATCGCCCACCGGCGGTTGCAGCGGCAAGAAGGACCTCCGGCGGCTGCCGCACGTGTACAGCAAGGTGCTCGAGCTGCCGCTCCCGGCAGACACCGACGTCGCGGTGTTTGAAGGCCCTGACGCCTTCCACTTTGTCGTGGCGAGCGCATCGGGCACCGGCGTGGTGCGGGTGCGCACTGTAAGGATCCATCCTGGGATTGTCAAGGTAGTGGTGCAGGCTGGGGCCGGAGGCAGCGATGAGGGTCATGATGACGACGACATGGAGCTTGGCAAGTGGAGGTCCCGGCTGCCTGAGGCGAGCTGTCCGGCGATGGCGGTGGCTGGGTACGTGAACGGGCAGCTTGTTGTGACGGTGCCGAAGGGGCGTGGAGGTGGTGAAGGCAACGACGAAGGCGAAGACGGGGTTTGGAGGTGCTGCAATGAAGGAAGAAAGATTAGTGGAAGACCTGTGGTTGTACAGTAAAACCAGTGGAGGAATAGTGTGTGTGCGTGCTAATTGTTCATCTGATCTATCTAGTAATGTCTTGCCATCTTTGTTTTTGGGTAAAGATGGGTTCTTTCTGCTCTCTGTTCCTATGGAAGAAGCTATTGTAAGTTTGTAACTTCTCTTTGGTTTCCTTGAAGGCAAATGTAAATTGTAGATAAAATTGTGAGAAATCCTTCTCTTGGTTGGTCCCTTGATGCAAGTCGGATTAGATCAGAGTAACATTTGCCAGATTTGGTCAGTCATTTTCTACCTTTTTTTTCTGAATGTCAGTTGCAAATAGGACCACTTGGTTGGTGCTGCATATCACATGGATTCATCAAATCTGTCCTATTTCAATGGCCCATGGTCTGCGGCCAAGTGTCTGTTAGTTCTAACTACAATAATTATTCTAGTACGACTTGGTTCTTCGCTAATTGCAATATTGCATTACCAAACTGAATACAGAAAATTTCACAGCACTGATATTCTCTTAGGAACATACAAAACTGAAAATGAATTGATAGTTTTAGGCAATATGCTTCGCTATACCATAAGATAATGTCACTTGACGATCCATTCCTTTCCCCCCCGTGATTCAAGAAACTTCTATTTACAAATCCTTTGATTCTTTGTGTGTTATTCTATCTATACTTGCTATTTTCTTTTGTAACTAGCTGAACTGAAGTCAGTGAAAGCCTAATATTCTATAACTTCAAAGAATATACATCTGCCTCTCGTTCTCACATGGAACTTGAAGTGTTAAATTATGACAGGTCAAAAATACCAGAATTATTTGGCTGGATGACAATTACTAGATAAGTATCTTTAAATCTGAACTCTTTATTGTCATTTTCCTTCAGTGCAAAAATATTACTCCGTCAAATGTCAAAAACTATTTTATCTTCTCTGCATCCAAGTTGGTCCATTTTTGTTTCTTTAATATCAACCATCCACATATAATACAAAGTAATGAACACAAGTAGTGATTACTTTGCTGGATTCTGAAGTTATGGACAGAATAATCTCAATTATATTTCATTTAAATCCAGAGTGCATATTATCTTCTTTTTTTCACCTAATTCTGCACACCATTGCTAGTTGATGCATGTCGGATTGTTGATTACCGTGCTGCAAAACTCACAGTTTCATATAAAGGATTAAGACTTAAGACTGCAATTGGTATACTGTTCCTTATTGGTCTCATACTACATATGTATACATCTTAGCAAATTTCAGATCAAGCTGCAAACAAAAGTGAACAGTTTGGCATATAAAGAACACCAAATAGCTGACAGAAGCACTTTAAAAGGGAAAAAGGAAAACCAACAATTATACAAGTTCAAAGAATCGTGCATAACAAAAGGGGAACCCAGTTTGGTAAAGCGTCTGCAGCATCATGGACAAGAGCGGGCAAACCCTATCAAGATCAGACGGACCACCCAAGTTGTTGCTTTTGCTGTATGCATCAATCTGTGTTAATGTCATAGTCTATCAACGCCGGAGAAAGGATTAGATTATGAGTTCATATAGTAACCTTTTGAGTTTGTATCTAATTAGAGTTCTTTTTAGCAAATTAGAGGTTAAATTCTATCTTTAGGCAGGACTTCCGACTATATCTTGGGCGGTTATGAGTTTGGATCGGAATAGGTTTTGTAAAAGGCACCTATATAAAGCTAAGGTTGCCGATTGTTTTGGTAGACGGAAATAAAGAGATTCCAGTTTCTCACCTCTTCTCTGTATTCCCACCCACCTGCTGACTTCACAAGTTCCAGCGATGCCTGGCCGACGACGGGGTGGCCGTCCACGTCCTCCAGTCGCCCATCAGTACGATTTGAGATCCATAGGCACTAACAACTTGGTATCAAAGATGACTGGCTCTGATTCCGGGGATGATGAAAGCTCGGTGAGTGCAATGTTTCAAGAGATTCAAGCACAGATGGTAGGGATTGTCCAACAAAACGCAGATATGCAGATCGCGGATTTAACTCGTCAGAGCATCGCCACCAACGCAAAAATTGCAGCGCTGGAGTCAGGTGGAGCCTTCTCCTCAGCGCCTGGATTGGAGAAATTTCGATATTTGACACTGAATACGTGCGCCTCTCAACTTTTAACCCTCAATTCGTACGCCTTTGGAAATTTAACCATGTCGCTGCGAATTCTTTTGATTCAGGGGATTCTTCTCATTTTCTCTCCTTTTATATTTTGACACTTGTCACTGCGAAAATGAAGAGAATCCCTTGAATCAAAAGAATTCGCAGTGACAGGGTTAAAATTTCAAAGGCGTGCGAATTGAGGGTTAAAAGTTGAGAGGCGCATGTATTCAGTGTCAAATATCGAAATTTCTCCCTGGATTGCTGCCAAAAGAGCTGGAGCCGAGCTAGTCTCGGCTAGAGCAACAGCTTGGCTCAGATGTAGGCTCGAGCTGGTTCGGTTTGGCTCACAAGCCGCACATGGTTTGGCTCACAGATTTAGAACTAATCAGGTCACAAGCATAAGCATAGACATGCATGATTGAAGTGTGTTCTATTTGGATAAGCCTTATCCAAAGTAACTTAAAGTATATCCATCACACCAAAAAATCTAAGGAAATAACTAAATAAAATAATATGACTTCAAATACCAGCTATGCCTTTAAAGCTGAGATAATTCAGATTCCGGCTATGCCTTTAAAGCCCAGATAATTGTTAATAGAAGAAACATTTCCTATTTCTTGGTTCCACAAGGTCAAGACTATTTCCTCCAAACTAGAAGATCTTGCTTAACAAATACTGACAGCACATTATTTCTACATAAGAACACTATGCCAGGTGGCATTAGGTTGGCAGTGCATTTCATGGATTCAATTGACATTGGGGCCATTTCTGAATTTCGAAGACGTAAAGATCATGTGGGTAAAGAACAATAAGAGATAAGATTAAGAATGCAACATGTATCCATCACATCGGCAAGGTTCAAAAATTGACCAGTGAAAAATAGAGATCATTTACACCACTCTAATATTTCATCCATATATTCTACACACTGCACAAATATTTTTACTTTTTTTGTAAGACGACTAATTGCTGTTACTTAGAGAACGTCAAATTCTTTTGCTCAAGCGGTCATGCCTCTCTATATCTTGTGGGTAAAGAACATACTGCCAGCAATGAAGAACTGAATACACAAGGACATATCCGATACAATAAATGACATAAGTTATCTAGCTCTCATTCAGTTCTTTAGATAAGTAGCAATCATGAAATTTCTTTAACCATAAATGAAGAAAACTTACAGCATGCACAAAAAAAGACAGTACAAATACCACTATATGGCGATGGTGTAGCAGTCACAGGAGAGGGGAGGAGGAGCGGGGAGCATGGAGGACGGTAGCGAGCAGGGAGATGTGGGGGGCAGCGGCCAACGGGCAAGGAGATATGTGTGGTTGGGGGGGGGAGGGGCGGAGGAAGATGGAGGGACGCCAAATCCAGAGGCCGCGAGGATAGGCAGGGGCAGAGGGCCCGATAGGGCGAGCTATGGCCCAAGCCATACCTCAAATTTTTGCAATGGACCCCCATATACCCCTCTATACAATAGCCCAATAACACAAACCCAAACCCTAGTCTCTCTCCTCAGTCCTCTACTCCTCTCTGCGCCTGTCTCCTGAGAGCGCGGCGGGCGGCGACGGAACTGGGGCCTGGGGGAGCGGCGGGCGCGGCGGTCGGGCGGGCGGCGGGCGGGCGGGCCGACTCGGCCAGGCCACTCGGGAGGCGGGCGGTGGGAGGCGCCAGGCGGGCGGGCGGCGGGCGGGACTCGGCCAAGCGACTCGGGAGGCAGGCGACCGGCGCCGGCGGGCGGGCGGGCGGGACTCGGCCAGGGCGCCAGGCCACTCGGGAGGCGGGCGGGCGGCCGGCGACCGGCGGGAGGCGGCCAGGCCACTCGAGAGGCGGGAGGCGCCGAGGCGGGCTGCCCGCAGAGCCGCAGAGGCGCAGGCGCAGAGGGAGGCAGCAGCCAGCAGATATTTGTGAATCTGTTCGATCAGCCGAATGCCCATGTGATGTGAAATTGTGAATGGATTTGTGATTTGTGAATTTTGGTATTAGGCTAAAATAAATTTGTGATTTGTGAATTTTGATTTGAGGCTTGAGCAATGGATAGAAGGGAAAAGGGAAAATCACAGAGAGGTGAGACATATATTAGGAGTGTCATTGATAATTGATATGCAGTTTCCATTTGTCAATTTACATATTGCAAATTCATAGGTCAATTTATTTGTCTATTTGCTTTTATGTGTTTAGATTTGAAGAGCTATTTTAATCAGGGTTCAAGTGCCACAAACCCAAGCACTCGTGAAAGTGGAAATGTTGAAGTGGAGGTGGGAGAGTCTGTTGGTGCTGGGCAAGTGGAAGAGCTACAAGAACAAATACAATTAGGCTCTGTACAAGTGGAAGAGGTTATTGAAGAAGAGACAGTGCAAGGTGATCTTATAACTGAATTCAACCCAGATTATATTGTTTCTGATCCGGGGCTTCGTATTCCAATTGATAGATTTGATCCTAATATTAGAGATGAAGTTAGGAGGGCTTTCATAGCTAAGGGCCCAACTCAACCAACCAGTCATAATTTCCCCTCCCCCCCCTCAAAGGATAAAAGGTCCTTTCAAAAAAATTGGTTTAAGCAATATAATTGGTTGGAGTATAGTTTGGAGAAGGATAGGGCCTTTTGCTTCTATTGTTATCTTTTAAACATGATCGAATGGATGATAAATTTGGTTATGATGTCTTTACAAAAGTTGGGTTTCAAAAATGGAAGAATGCATACATGTCACTTCGAGTGCATGTTGGTGGGGCTAATAGCATACATAATCAAGCTAGAACAGCTTTTGATGATTTTGATAACCAAAGGTCAAGTGTAAAACATAAGGTTTCAAGCTATAGCAAAGAATCACTTATCAAGTATGAGACTCGTTTGGAAACATCTTTGGGTATTGTGAGTTTTCTGGCTTTGCAAGGTGAACCATTCCGTGGACATGATGAAACTGATAATTCCTTGAATAAAGGAAATTTTTTAGAATTGCTTGATTGGTACAAACAAAGGAATGAGGAAGTGAAGAGAGCTTTTGATGAGCTATGCCCTAAAAATGCAAAAATGACTTCCGGGACAATTCAAAAGGAGCTTGCAAACTGTTGCGCTGAGGCGGTCACCAAGGCAATAAAGGAAGAAATGAGGGATTGCCTATTCTCTGTTCTTATTGATTAATCTCGTGATGTATCCATCAAAGAACAAATGGCCATAGTTGTGAGGTAAATGTTTCATTAATATCTTAGGATGAAACTATATTAGAGAAATGTTCTTACTCTATTCTTTGTCATTGCTTGTGTAGGTTTGTGAACAATAAAGGAGAAGTAATAGAAAGATTTTTGGGTATCAAGCATGTCAAAGATACAACATATGAAGCATTGAAGAGAGCATTGGTAGAGGCACTTAGTGATTATGGTTTAGTTATTGCAAAACTACGGGGCCAGGGATATGATGGAGCTTCTAATATGAGAGGAGAATTTAATGGTCTTCAGAAACTAATTCGTGATGAGAATCCCTATGCTTTCTACATTCATTGTTTTGCTCATCAATTGCAGTTAGTGGTAGTTGCTGTCTCAAGGTGTTTTTCATCAATTGAGGATTTCTTTGAATATGTGGGGTTGATTGTGAGTAGCACCAGTGCATCATGCAAGAGGAAGGATTTGTTGCTTGATAAGCATCGTCGAAACCTTTTGGCTAAGTTAGAGAGTGGAGAGGTTTCAGCAGGGAGAGGAAAACTACAAGAAACATCATTGGCTAGACCTGGAGATACAAGATGGGGATCTCATTACAAGACATTGCTTCGAATTGAATCAATGTGGGATTCTGTGATACAAGTCCTAGAAATTGTGCAACAAGATGAGCGTAATCCATCAAGGGCAGGAGGTTTGGTCCAAATAATGGAATCTTTTAGCTTTGTGCTCATCATGAAAATGATGTTGCAAATCCTTCGCATTACAAATGACTTATCTCTAATCTTGCAAAGGAAGGATCAAAATGTTGTTCAAGCTATATCTTTGGTTGTTGATGTCAAAACACGTTTGATCAATTTGAGAAGTGAAGGTTGGGAGCCATTATTTCAAGAAGCTAAATCATTTTGTGAGGCAAACGATATTCCCATACCAAATATGGAAGATGCAGTACCAAGATTTGGCCGTTCAAGAAAAGGAGGGAGAAACAATATCACTCAAGATCATTACTTCCGTGTTGATACCTTCTATGCTGCTATAGATGCTATTACCAACGAGTTGGATCATCGCTTTAACGAGGTATCTTCAGAATTGCTTGTTTGCTTTTCTTGTCTTGATCCAAGAGATTCTTTTTCTAAGTTTGATGTGGATAAGCTTGCTCGGCTTACGGAAATTTATTATGAGGATTTTTCTTTTGATGACCGCAAGGCTATAAAAGATCAACTAAAGACATTTATTATTCATGTAAGAAGGCTTGATGAGTTTAAAGTTTGTCACGATCTTGCAAGTCTAGCCAAAAAACTAGTTGAACTTGAGAGGCATATTGTATTTCCACTTGTCTATCGCCTCATTGAGTTGGCATTGCTACTACCGGTGGCGACGGCATCGGTTGAAAGAGCTTTCTCAGCAATGAAGATTATTAAGACTGAATTGCGCAACAAGATGTCCGATGGATGGCTTAATGATTTGATGGTGTGCTACATTGAAAGGGAGACATTTAAAGGACTTGATCTTGAAAAAATTAAAAAGATGTTTCAGAAAAAGAAAGATAGGCAGATGCAATTGCCTAAGTCTCCTAGACGCAATTAACAAGATTAATATTGGTATTTCTCATTTGATTCCATTTGTCTCTTTTGTGTTGTCTACACTATACATAACAATATTAACTATGTTTGCTCTTTTTTTGGCAGATTATTTCCATTACTATGCTCTACAAGGTTATATGTTAAGTTGGTGATATATTATTGTGATTCTTCAATTTTTAGAGGTACTTTTCAATGTCTTGCAGTATTAAATATCTTTGCACTTGGATTATTGTTGATAGGTCTAATTAGTATTATAGCTTGAATGGTATTGCTCTCGATCCGCCCCACCTTATTTTTTTCACGTCCTCCGCCACTGAGAATAGGTATGGTCAAAACTTGCGATGGTGGTGGATCAAGAGAGATACGGGGGACAACGGCGGATTGGCAGGCGTCGATTGGGGAGAACGAATGGTGGGCTGCTGGGAGAAGGGGCAGTGGTGGGGGAGATGGAGCGGCGGCGCCGGGAAGGAGGGACAACGGTAGGGGGAAGGAGCGACGACGGTGGGGGAGGAGCGGTGGCGATGGGAAGAAGAGAGACGAAGCGACGGCGGTGGGGGAGGAGTGGTGGCGGTGGGAAGAAGGGAGACAGAGCGGCAGCGTCCTAGCTCGATCATGGTCTCGCGAAGTCACGAAGTCGCAATGACTTGGATTAGGTGGACAATGGCTACGTCCTGGCTTGATCAAACTCCCGAGCCGCTCACGAGCGGCTTACGCTCGGCTCATTAATGTGCCGAGCCAAAGGTGAGGCTTGGCTCATAGGATGATATTTCGAGCTCGAGCTAACTTCGAGTCCGAGCGGCCTGTGAGCCTGGATTTTTTTTTCCAGCCCTAGCTGCCAATACCATCGTCGTCATCAACTCCCACAACGATTAACGGCTCTTCAACGCCCTTGATCACCGCGCATTCGCTGGTGGATGCGTCCGCCGTAGTATACACACCACCGATGACCTCGACCCCCGTATACGAGGCTTCGGCAGCAAACTTCATACCACAACATTCATCGGCAGCACCCAATTTTCGTTTCCACAGCCATCCCTGCCACAACAATTTTTGATTCTCGCTCATCACCATATGGCCACCAGTTATAATCCTTCCCACTCAAGCGCACCGAGGTACCACAAACTCTTAAGTTTCCGATGTACGACGGCACTGCAGATCCTCTGTCATGGTTAAACAGATAAGCACAGTTTCAGTGGGCAAAGAACTGAGGAGGGTAATAAGGTTTGGCTGACATCCTATCATCTCATCAACATTGCACAGCAATGGTATTTTTAGCTGGAACGCCATGAGGGACAACCAACGTGGGGACAGTTCAAGGACTTTTGCCACATGAGGTTTGGACCACCCATTAGGAGACCTTACAGACCTTAGCAGCTAAGACACGCTAGTTAGGAAATGGCACAATTGTAGAAAGAGAATAAACTTCAAGAACAAAGATGAATACATTTGCTCTCCCTAAAGTGCAGGGGGGAGGGAGGGGGAAAGAGAGAGAGGGAACAAGAGAATTAGGAAATGTATATTTGCTCACATAGCTTGTAACAGATTGTGTGTTCTGATTATAGTTAGTTGATAAAATCCTGGGTCATACAGCTCACATCAGGCCATCTTATCTTCCTACTGGTTGACTATGTCAGAGGGTTTAGCAGTAGCAAAGTGTAGTGTATCTTAACCGGCTTTGGTAAAATTGCTAATTTGGTTAAGTGGAGGCTTGTTGAGTACTGTACAGGGCCGAAAAGAATGCAAGTGAATCATTCAATATTTCAGCATATGACTTTGGACAAGAGGCTATCTTAAATTCTCAGTAATAAATTTCAGATTACACCTTAGATACAGGAGGGTTTGCTGTAAGAACTTCAGGCCTAAAAAGGTGAAATATGATAACACCTCAGAGAAGCTAGATATAACACATACGTACCTAAATGACATGTCAGGCAGCTAAAAACTATTCAGCCCAATCCACCTCTCACTGATCATTTGCAACAGGTTTCAACCCAGGAGTTGATGGCTTATGGACATATCAAACAAATGAAGCCGCAGTGCATACACAGTCTTTGGGAGCTCATGCTAATCCAACTTCCCTCATATCTTTTATGGTTGACTCAAGCCTTCCATGTAAATCAAACCTCCGATATCCAGCAACCAATATATCATAGGTTGAACGGGTGAGCTTGTACAAACTTCGGATGCGGTTTAAGAACAAATCCAACCTATCAAAATCTTTGTGACGAAAATATGAACAGATAACAGCCTCAACATCCTCCGGGCGCATAAAGATCATGCCATTATCCAACATCCGGCAAATTGCATGCTCCATATCTCGCAAGCGATCTGCACTAGCATAGAACCTGATAATTCCACACTGCAGTTGTGTTACAGATCTCAAGTGCACTCCCGTTTGTATTAGGGAAAGCAGCTGCTCCATTGCATCAACTTCGCCTCCATCCAGGCATACCTTGTTAACCTCTCAACTGCAGATTTATTCAACTCCCAGTTGCCACCACTAATAGATTTTATCAATTTTTTAACCCTGTTAGCCTCCTTCGTTCTAGAAAGCATCTCAAGCTTGGCCTCCAAAATAGCAAAGTTTGGCATAATTTCAAAGGAATCCATTTCATCAAACACCATCTTGGCATCATCTAGCCTGTTCAACCTAACGAACCCTGTGATCAAAGATTCGAAAGCTTGAATACTTGGAGTAAATCCTGCATTCTTTGCGGCCAAGTACCAGCTCATCATAGCATGGCCGCTTCCAAGCCGCGAAAATGCAGATATGAATGCATCATATGTAATAGAGTCAGGTTTGCAGTCTTCTATGCCTTCCATAGCCTCGTACAAGGTCATTGCAGCAAGGAGGTCTCCGGCTGACAAGAAAGCATTAACAAGGGAATTCAAAATGCCAGTGTTCAGTTGAATTCCCTGTGCCTCCACACACTCTAATACTCTCATTGAAAGTGCTGCATTCCTTGTCTCTCCACAGAAACGGATGATCGTTGAGTAGGGTTCACAGTTATGAACCCCTTCCTTCAGGAGCTTCTCTAGCTTCCATTCCAAGACCTGGTTCAATGTTGGTACCATGTTAGTTCGCAAAACAAAGACCTCTCATTATGAACACAAAAAGTAAATCCATCACGCAAAACTGCAAAAGAAGCTTGCACCAATGTATTTACAAGAGTAACTCATTGATCATATCAGCATTCAAAGAGTTTGCTCATCACAAATATAACCATGCACCACAAGCGTGCAGAGCATGTCGCACCTGCAGATGCAACCATAGAGACTGACAGGGTTAAGTTGGAATTGGAAAAGAAGCTAGCGTGGTGCTGCAATCAAACGGAGCAATGAGCAGCTGACAGTGGGGCCCGGCAATGGGATAAAAGTCCAATTGTAACTGAGTTTGTAGGCATAGTCCATGGACTATGGGACCTGGGTGTCCGTGTGAGTATGAGAGGCTTAAAGGCCAACTACTGTATCTCCAGAGACTATCGAATGAATGAAAGTTGATCCCCTTTTCTCATCTGACGTTCTCTAGTTCCCATCCCGTTTTCTCTGATCCCTCTCCTCAATCTCCCAAGTTACCCAAATTTACCCAACTACAGCTACTGAATTTGTGTGATTTGATCCCCACGCTATCGTGTCATAACAATTTGGTATCAGAGCCCCCTCAATTTCACTTCCGCTCGCCCGATCTGTGATTCCGGGCCTGTTCTTTTGGGCTTTTGAAATCGGCTTTTGGCTTTTGCTACAGTACCTAACTTTCAACGGGGTATTTTCTCAAACACAGGGTCTACAAGTTAAACGATCTACACATTAAAAACCCAACATCTGTACCAGCCAAAATCGCAAGTGAGTATCTGTCTCTCCGTAATCTGTACCGTAAACAGCCAAAATTCAAAAAATTTAGTCAAAAGCCATAAGCCGCAGCTGAAAAGAACATGCCCTCCAAGGGAAGGGTTGGTGTTCTCTCTGAGCACCGTGATTCCAGCCCGAGGTTGGATCCGTGAAGGAAATCGTCCAAGAAGGCGCCCAGTAGAAGCTCATTCTTAGTCACAGCAGCAAGAAGAAGGCTGCACACCAGGTGTTCGAGCATGTGTTCTGAGCAGAGGGAGACCATGGGCGAGTACTACAGACATATGTGCTTGTTGCTAGAGTTGAAGCAGACAGGGCGTGGCCGAGTACAAGGCGGCATTAGAGGCGAGCATGTACCCTCTGTTGGATTTCAACGCCAATCTAGAGATGAAGTTCTTTGTGGGCATGTTTGTGTCGGGCTTGCGTGAAGACATCCATGCAGCAATGCAGTCGCAATCCCCAACAGCTTCACTCGCACAACGGTGTTGGCTCAGGTCAAGGAGGCAGAGCTCAAGAAGAAGGTGTTCGATGAAATGCCTCGCAAGGCCAAAGTACTAGAGGAGAAGACCAAGGAGGTGGTGGGAGCCGAGGAGAGCACATGCAAACTGCCAGGACTGCTACCACCATTCAAGGAGGAGTTTATTGACAGCTTACAACAACCTGGGAGCAGCGCCTTTGAGGTGTTCGACGAAATGCTTCATGAAGTTGGCCACCTATCGATGGGTGAGGAGATCACCAAGGGCCTACAACAACCAAAGCCATGTGTGGTGAGTTCTGAATTTGGAGATAAATCTGCTGCACGGTTGTGGCAACTCTGGTCGTGGGTGATGACCACCTTGTATCCATCGAAATGCCACAAGATGGCAAGCACCGGGAGCAGCTATCACTAGAGCATCTCAATGTGTGGCTCCAACCGGTCGCTGTGACAAGCCCTTTGACTATGGGGGTCAAGCAGCGAACAACCCCCATTAGTGGGTGGTGCGTGCACAGACCACCATGGCAAGAGCGAACGTGTGGTGCGTATGTTGCGGCCACAGCTACAAGCGACATTGGGCGCTCACTCAAGCTGGGGTGACCAAGACACCCGGTGCATCGACGACGATGGTTGGCTGTCCTCAGATTGTGAAATTGGTAGTGTGCATGTGTTCAGGGAAATGCCACCATGGGGG
>JACBGG010000387.1:37032-50000 GCA_017311315.1 Dendrocalamus latiflorus
GTGGAGTAACTAACAAACTTTACAAAAATCATATGTAATCACACTCTCAAGTTTCGAAAGCGTCTGGCTACTAGCTCTACAGCAAACTTATCTCAAGATATAGAAATCTCAGATTAAACATAAGAGCGAAGCACGAAAAAGGAAAAACTGATACTGGTGGACAATAGTCAGATTCAAGATTCAATTGTGCAGTTTGGATAACTTTTAAAGCATGCTAACATCTGGAGTTGAGACCAATTTTCTGCACTTTAAAACCATCACTGTGAAAATTTAAAAGCAGTGGTCACCCAAGCTGTGATAGTGGAAAATTGCGATGGAGAATATGACAGCCATCTATCTAGCTCTTCAGCTGAACTCGTATCCCCATGCAATATTTTATTGCAAATTCACAGTAAACTTTCTATGGTTCCCGTTCTTCGTTTTCCTGAGTTGATTCCCTAGCTTTCTCCAGTTGCAATTCTTTCTTGGGCTGCATTAATTATCAGAGAACTGGTTAGAAGACGCAGGCAGCATTAGCAGTACAGTCATTTGATCATTGCGTCTAAATGTAGAAGACAGAAAGTGGAGTATATAAGCAACATAAACATAAGAAGCAATTTAATTGAAAAGAAGCATCTAATGGAGTCAGCTCATACAAGCACGGAGTTAAAAGGGGAGGGAGTAGGTATCCGTTTATCAAATCTGCAATTAATTCTGGAAGTGTCAACATACATATGTGCATATAGACATATAGTTTTAGATTAGCCCAATTTAAATGAAGAATGGTTCATTGAAACAAGCTACTTTAGCTCAATCACGAGGTGCAACTCTTTTATGAAAGCATGCTACTTCCGTCAGCATCTCCTTTTGCTCTTAGACATGCATGATAAATTGCTTGAACAGTAGAAGAGGATGCAAGCTCTAGAATGTTTAGTAAGAATAAATTGTGTTTTCCGCATGAGCGGTTCTCAGCAAAGACTGCTTTTTTGCCAGTCATTTGTTCAACCTAAAATAGAAGGATTAAGATATCTAAGCAATAGGGAAATCAATAAAGACTAACATTTGCAAGTAACAGGAAAATTTAACACTTTCAGCAGTATGATAAATTAATTAAGTTCCTCTTATTTTTCCAAATTCCTTGTCCTTTTATCTATTATTTTCTGCAATATATCTTTTAGTTTTCAACAAAATATCATTTGTTGGCTTAACACCAGAGTGATGCTGCGCTCAACAGCTCCAACTGGATGGTCAGAGCAGTGGCACCAACAGTGTATCCACCCCAAATCATTTGCATGTAGGTGAGCAATGTACCTTTGGAAGAAGCCCTTCTGCAGACATCAGCCCATATAACTTGCGCATGATTGTTTCTTCTTCTACCTGCGTAAAATGGCAGTAACAAATTACTATCTAAAAATATTACCCCAACGTGCACTCTCAACACAAAAGATTATACTATCTAAGGCTCACCTGAAGTTTATGCAACTCATGTGACATTGCTCGGTATGTTTCCATTAGGGCATGATTTTGCTTGTCCAAATGCCTGCATTTCTCTTTATGTTATATAATGAATTGAAATGACGATTAATTTAATGCTAAAGAATAGTAAAGAAATTGTACTTGGACATTTCAGCTGAATGCTTTGGTTCCATTATCACCAAAAAACTTGATACTGCTTCCTGCAAATTACATGGTCTATTAGACAAGTCATTTCAAATCATCAAATCAAGTTAGACATGGTCTATTAGACAAACATTTCAAAGCAAGCTAGAAATGTACCTCCATCTGTTCATCTGTTGTACAATTATCAAATATACAAATGCCATGTAATATGTTCTTTGTGTTATCTAAACAATCACCCTGAATCAAGCTAGCAGATTGTCCATTGTATGATGTGTAATCAAATCTACATGTGTGTCACTCGTAACATAAGTTTTGTTATCTAAAGAAAGCCTTCTCAAACATGCAAGATGCAACTAATTCAGAGTGCCGCCTTACGCAAAATTCCTCCAGGCACTGGCGTCCGCCATTGACCGTTACGTAAGTTCGTTTTTAGTTTTCACAAATGTGAATTAAAAGCTCAAAATTCTGCGATTACAGCTGATTGGAGATATGCCAAGTATGGAGAAGGATGTTAGATGGATAAACAGATTCAAACACAAACTTTTTGCAGACATTTTACAGCCCAATTGAAATTTAGGAGAAACATGACTATGCAAAGAAAATAAGTATTTCAAATTTTTGATTAACAGGTGATCAAATGACCAATAAAATTAGAGCTAGTGTTATGTTAATGTCAATTCAACTACAAAGATTTGGCAAGCATATTTTCTAGTGACATACAGGACAGGCAACCATTTTTTATATAAAAAATTACAAAGAATTGACTGTGAAGTTGAACAAGACTGAAGAAAATGAAAATTTTCTTGCCCACGCCGCTGTAGTTTGACGTGCCAAGAAATGCTAGTATTAAGTAAACAGAGAGATTCAAGTATTAAGTAGAAGTAAAATTACGCCCAAATACCTCAGTTAGGAAGACTTTAACAAATTAAACTGTTGGCTGCACAACACATAAACTCGCTACTTGAACTACACTGATTTAATGATGAGACATGGGTGGAGCTTGACATATCACATTAACAACAACCAACAACAACATGGATAAATCGATTATCTCACTTTATGACTTTAACCATACCTACTGTAGTGGAACTACAAATCGAGGATGACCAGGGCTTACATATGACACTATGACAGACTGAAAGTATACCAAATTGTGTCACACAATATAGCGTACCATGCTATCACTCAACCACAACCCCTCAAGTGAGTAATCATAGATAAATTACATATTCACTAGCAACTATACAATATAAACTTCAGCATCTCTCTCTCTCTCGATAAAGGCATTTTCCTAAGGGAGCAATTCCCTTAGAATTTAACAACCTCATCATGACACAGTCCATTATAGGGGCTAAAATGTTATTAAAACTCAGGGACAGGTTAACTCAGCCTAAAAAACAAATGCTTAGGTGCTAACAAATTCCCTCACCGGCTTCAGAAAATCGAGCCTTTGCAGCAACAGGTATCCATAGTGGCGATCCAATCAGGCGATTCAACACTGACAATATCACATATTAGAAAGTAAACTCTGCAACTACAAGACCTAGCAATTACCTTCACGAGGATATCCGAGCTGAACACTTCACTGCTCCGGCCACCACGGTGGCGACCTCCGGCTGCACAGACCCGTCGTACAGATCCCCAATCAGCTCTATCGCGTAGTACAACAGTACAACACCCTCCTGGGTCCTGGCGTCAGGCGTCCGTCCACCCCTCTTGCGGCGAGCTCGCGGGACTCAGGCAGCGGAGACCGCGCAGTAGCGGAACTGGGGGAGGGAGGCAACCCGCAGAGGAGGGAGGCAGGGCGACGAGTTGGCGAGGAGCAGGGAAGCGTCACGGCGAGTTAGGGCGCGGCGGTCCAACCTCCGTCGATGGCTCGTGACCGCGGAATAAACCAGCGAGGGAGAGTTAGGGCGCTGGGAGATTTGGGGCGCACGAGGGATGGGCTGAGCCCAATGATTCCTCTCGTTTTCGGTCTAATATACCTGGAACAGCTCGCTCACCGGTAGAATACAGAATAGCAATCTCACATGGTCCTCTCTCAAAAAAAGCTAAGTAATCTCACATGGTCCTCTCTCAAAAAAAGCTAAGTAACATACTAAGGCAAATTGGATCTACTTCCTCTATCTAAGGTAATTTGAGATGCATTCTCGAACATGACGTTTTGTATTATCATGCAGTGTTGTTACCTTGACATATGTGATAATGTCATATGAGTTATATCATGTCATACTCACTTCTCCCTTCGAAATGTGGTTGAACGTTCATTTGATGTGCTCAAGATGAAATAGAGAATCTTGTTGGCTATGCCAAGTTATGATATGGACAAGCAAACGTAAATTATTATTGCGTGTATAGTGCTTTACGCGATGAACTTTTTGAGAGATGCGATGATGACGAAGACTAAAAACCAAACACTACACACGCTAGACCATCTAGAGGCAACAGTGGCAGTGGATGATACAAACATGTGTGCCTTTCGTAAAAGTATTACTAATTCCTTGATGTCTGCAAGAGTATAGACAATAGGATAATTCATATTTATATGCAATATATATGATAGGTACATGTTATTTTTACTAATTCATATTTATATGCAATATATATGATACGTACATTATATATATATATATATATATATATATATATATATATATGTATGTATATGTATGTATGTACGTACGTACGTACGTACGTACATATGTATGTATGCTCCATTTTAACGCTAGTTAGTTCATGTTTGCCAAGATACGTACGCAGGAGGAAGCCTCAACGTTGATGCGTACGCATGATGTTACGTGCAACAGTTAATCAAAACCCTTAACGGTAATTTAGTCTTTTTATCCTTCACCCTCGTCTCGATAAGCCAACCATCTCTAAAAAGCCAAACTACCAAACAACTCGGCTTAAGCTTAAAAGCACTCTGCTTATAAGCTGGTTAAGCCAAAAAGTCTAAGCCTAAACAAACTGGGCCTAACATTGGAATAGTGTGTGGGTTCTTTTGAGTTATGAGTTTTGAATTCTATCTGTTCACGAAAGATTATAAAGAGAGATAACCGCATACGATTTTAACTGATACAATATCTACTACAATTGATTTATAAACCCCACTTTAAAAGGATACACTATTTAAAAGTTAGTTGTTATAGAAAGTTAATCCATAAATCTACAAGAATCGGAGCCATAGATCGGACTGACAGTAGGTGTCTAGGTGATATCCTATTTAAACGAGTGCCAATTGCATGTTGTATTAGGTAAACTAGGTAGGGTAGAAATGGGGTGGGGGTGGATGGCTAAGCGCGCATGTCATGCACACATTGCAAAGATTGCCTGATTGGCAAGAGCGCTGAGCATGTGCGTCACATGCTAGATCTTACGACCCACCATTTCTCGTGTCTCTTTTGGGCGCGACGATGGCAAGTAGCTCTCCTTATATACATGTCTCGGAATTATTTGGTAAGTGATGTGGCACTAAACCTGCCTACGTTTACGGTTAACTGGTCACATCTTTGTACCACCAACTCCACCAGGATCACTACTTAACATCAGCCGGCATCGTCAAATCTTTGCCTTTTTGTTAGTCTTGTTACAATTCTGGTTTGATCCATATGTTAGCATATATGGTATGCTTGTCATGCATGCAATGTATAATTGAGATATTCTTTGATTGATAGAGTTTCCTTTTGTGTATTCATGTATAGATGGAAACTCATGTGCACTCTTTGTACTATATATACCATGTAAATAGAATTCTATCTATTGGGTGTGGCCATTCTCCCTATCTTACATGGTATCATACGTGAATTCGGTCCTCTAAATCTGTTGTAGGATGTCAATGATAATTATAGGGAGTGAATAGTTATAATCTATATCGAAAACTTTTTTAAATTTATTGTCTTTTAATTGTCTAACCTGTAAACACAGCAAAAACACAAAAAAAGTATATATATATATATATATATATATATATATATATATATATATATATATATATATATATATATATATATATATATATATATATATATATATATATATATAAAGCCTTTTTTCTACTCCTGGGTGTAATTACACCCTATGTCGTATCTCACAACGTAGATAGTATCTCGTGTAACGGAGGGTATGTACGTGTAGTATACGAGTATTTAAGACCATATAGGTAGTATGAACAATTTTTTAGAGGTGGTATGCATATTTTTTCGACATACTCCTTTCTATGTGCATATATGAAGGTATTTATAAAATACGCTAAAAACTATGGACTCTCTTCTAATTTTTTCGTGTGGTTCACATTAGAGTATCTTATAATTAGTATATGAGTATACCTAAAGTGATAATGTAGTATTTCAAGTTTGTTTAGATGGTATATTAGAGGTGTGTGTAATTACACCCGGGGGTAAAATGTATATCACCTAAACAAATAAATAAATAAGAGACCCGAAATCCTTACTTAACACGGGTTTTTCAGACTACCCATATGTCGTAGGTTCCGGACCACACATTTGTAGTTCCAACACGTATCATCCGTCTTTGATCTCCACATGCTTCAACTCGAGCAACACCGTCTCTTCCAGCATCCTTGACCCTCTAGTTAGACCATGTGGTGGTCGTGCAATGAGTGATGATGAATAATTGATATTTAAGTTTTATTAGAATTTGTGTTTGTGAAAGTTATGGTCGATGCTAAAAGATCAAGCTCCATTTAAATTGATTTTGGCGATAATGACAAATACTATTATAAGATTTTAGTGATAATGACAAATGTGTTTGTGAGACTAATCTTGTTTATTGATTATGATATTGCTTAGTCTCATATGGATGAAAAAGGTGAAATCATTGAGGCATGCATTTGATATCTTTATTATAATTTAGTTGCATTCCTCACATCCAAATAAATAATTAAATAACAAATCTATATGTGAGACTAATATGTCTATTCAAGTATATTATTGCTTAGTCTCATTTGGATAAAAAAAGTAAAATCATTGAGGTATGCATCGATATCTTTCTTATAATTTTGTTGCATTTCTCATATCTAAATACATGATTAAATGATAAATCTATATGTAAGACTAATATGTTTGTTTAAGTACATTATTTCTTAGTCTCATTTGGATAAAAAGATAAAATCAAAGAGATATGCATTCGAAATCGTATTCTTATATGTTAGTGCATTTCTTGGATCTAAAATATAGATTGAACTCTACAAATAATCCAAAATGAATATGTGTATATGTCTTCATTACACATATTTGTACACACACATTTAAGAAGAATTCACTCTATGTTTTGTGGTTTCATAAGTATTGATCTATATTTCCTTTAATACACATATTTAGGATCTTTACTTTGAAACACATCCTTTGAGTATATATATCTTGTATAGTTTATATATACTCATTTGCAATCGGGTTGTCATCTAACTTCTTTATTGTGTGTTAATGGTTGGATAATTAATGACAACCGAATAAGTAAGCTTTACTTTGAAAGCTTATCTTAGAGTATACAAGTGTTGTGTACATATTGTATACTCGCAACTCAATATTTCTATCTCATTATTTGTTGAGATTGTCATAAATTACCAAAAAGAGAAGATTACTGAATCTAGTCCCCTCCATTGTGTGTTAATGGTGAATTTTGGTAATTGATGGTAATTCATTTGTGGGCTAACATTTTCTATGAATTAGATGAATATGTTAGGTTTCACAAATGAGGATGACTTGGGGATGATTTCATGTGTTGAAAATCATCAAGTCTAGATGGAAGATGGCTTCATGTGTTGAAGGCCATCAAGAAGAAGATGCATCATGAGTTAATGCATGTCGAAGAGAAGATGATCATGTGCTGATCATCAAGTCAAGTGAAGACACATCGTGTGTTGATGGAGTTCGAGAAGTGAATGCATTATTTGTTGATGCATGTCAAGACGATGACCTTGACTTAAAGTGATGATGTGCGTCATCAAGGTTCAAGAGGATTCTCAAGGCAAAGGTATAACTAGCTAGAGCAAAAGATGTATTCTTAGTCTTTTACCAGTCCTGGTGTTTGGTTGGAAGATCGGTTGTTAGTATAGGTTATCGTACTATTAAGAGGGGTCATGTCTAATAGCTTGAGTCTCATTATATGATGATAGTTCAATCTCACTTGCCCTATCTCTTTGGTATGATGCTTATATTTGTGAATGTATTTTGTAAATAGTTGAAGCTCATATGTTTGAATCCTTGTAACATATGACTATACATGTAAAAATGTATTTTACAAGTGTTTGAAGTCCATGTTTACTCTTTGTGGTAGGAGGCTTATATTTGCAAATATGTTTTGCAAATAGTTAAAACTCATATATAATCCTTGTAGCATGTGACTTATGTTTGTGAATGTGTTTTACAAATGTGAGGAGTCCATGTACCCATTCTTTGTGTCATGATTTCAAAAGTGTATAAATGCGTTTTGTAACTTGTTGAGAATCATGTTTGATTCTTGTGTGCATGATATTATAGTTTGCAAATGTGCTTTGCAAAATCTGTTGAAGTGTTTGCATTTGTCAAGAAAATTAGAATTACCGCTGTGTATGTAGCGGTACTACCGGAGGTCGGAAGTACCGGCTTTGTGTGAGCGGTACTACCGGACATCGGAAGTACCGGTATATATTGTGCAGTACTACAGGATGAGCAGTCAGAATGGCTCTGTGTAAGTGGTCCATCCGGTTGACAGAAGTACTGACTCTGCGTGAGCGATATTACCGGAAGGCGGAAGTACTAGCGTGTGTTACGTGGTACTATCGGGCCTCGAAAGTTCCGGATTTTCCTATAGTATATTTTTTCTAAAGACACCTGTGTTGTGGTCTTTTCCTCCCCGCGAGAACGGTAGTTCCGCATGTGTGGAGCAATAACGGCTAGTTTTTCTAACTGTTATGAGGGGAGCTAAAGTACTAGCATTTTGCCTACAGTACTTCCGATTTCCCTGATTTTTCAGGAATTTGGCTCCAACGGCTAGTTTTCTTGTGTGGGGTATAAATACCCCCTTGTGACCGGTTGGAGCAGAAGTTGCTTGATCCATTTCTATTTCCTTGAGCTAGTGTGAGTCTCTCCTTTCAATTGTGCATGTGTTACACCTTATGAGCAATGAGAGTAATCTAGAGTGCATGTGTTGCATCTAGAGTTAGACTTAGTGTCTATTTAAGCATATGCATTTGTTGCACGTAGTGAGAGTCAAGCGAGGGGTTTGACTTGTTACTATTAGAGTTTACCGACTTTTAGACTGCGTTGGAGGTGTTGTGCGCGATGATCTTCTCAAAGAAGGTTGTGAGAAGACCCGGTGAAGTTATGAAGGTTAGAGCTCACCTATCCGGAGTGGGAAAGAGCTACCAGTAGTGGATTGAGGTGTTTTTGACTTAATTCATAAAGTCGGTCCAATTTATTTGGGCTAACCTCAACGTGGATTAGGGGGGACCGACAAGTCTCTAAATACCACGGTAAAAAGATATCGTGTCTTCGTGGTCTATTTTCTTGTGCTCAATTTACTTTCAAGCAAGTTATATTCATAGAATTAAATTGATTGCTTGTCATCGTAGGATTGCAAATATTTGATATAGACTTAGGTTGTTGGTACACGTAGGTGAACCTAGTTGTGCTAAAATCAATTTGATTTAAGCTTTCGCATTATATACTTGGTTTTCGCTAAATAGGTTAAATAGATTTAATTAAGAAAATAATTTTAGAAATGATTATTTATCCCTTCTATTCGGCCTCCTCGATCTTACAGATGCACTATTGTTGTTAGAGTTTTCAGGATAGTAGGTTTGATCGACAAGCGTCGATCACGATAGATCAACCACATCAGATAACCAAGATAGGTCGACTACAACATTTCGAGCACGCACTTCAACTATATCAAATAAGCAACATGGCAAATCTGCATGATGAAACCCAGCCGTTCGGGGCTGCTGCGCGCCTCTGCCTCCGCCTCGGATCCGAGGCCTCTCCTGCCGCCATTACGCGGTTGCGCCCCTTTGGCGCCGCATCTGCCTCCGGTTGACAGTCTCCGACGCCGGTCACCGCTTGCCGGTCTGGTCGCCCGTCGCCGCCGAGCCGTGAAGCGAAACCGCCACGCCAAGGCAAAAGGTTGCTCTCCATTTAGTTGGGCTCACATCGAAGTAGCCCAACGACCAGCGCGGCGTATGAACCCAACTAAAAGCGCACACGAGTCATAAATCGTCGTAATCCCGCCCGGCCCAAAGCGAAATAACCCAAACCGCCTTTGACCTTTTCCTGCCACGGCCTCCGTAAACTCCATAGCCGTAAGCCCCCTTCCGTCTCCTCGGCGCCACCGCGGAACCGAC
This sequence comes from Dendrocalamus latiflorus, assembly GCA_017311315.1. Taxonomy (NCBI): domain Eukaryota; kingdom Viridiplantae; phylum Streptophyta; class Magnoliopsida; order Poales; family Poaceae; genus Dendrocalamus; species Dendrocalamus latiflorus. The sequence continues at coordinate 46,970 of JACBGG010000387.1, forward strand.
CGCCGAGGCCGAGCCGTGTCCTGCCTCTTCGTCCGCTGCCGCGGGTTGGGAGATGGGCGTGCACGGGCTGTGGGAGCTGCTGGCCCCGGTGGGGCGGCGGGTGTCGGTGGAGACCCTGGCGGGGAAGCGGCTGGCGGTGGACGCGAGCATCTGGATGGTGCAGTTCATGCGGGCTATGCGGGACGACAAGGGTGACATGATCCGCGATGCCCACCTCCTCGGCTTCCTTCGCCGCATCTGCAAGCTCCTCTTCCTCCGCGCTCGCCCCGTCTTCGTCTTCGACGGCGCCACCCCGGCCCTCAAGCGCCGCACCCTCGCCGCCCGCCGTCGCCACCGTGACGCCGCCCAGGCCAAGGTCCGCAAGACCGCCGAGAAGCTCCTGCTCTCCCACGTAAGTCACCTCTCCCTCCCCTCTCCCCTCTGCATGCGTGCGTGCGTAATTTAGGTATTCCCCCACTGTTGATGATGTGGATGATGGTAGATTTAGAGGGAAATTAACCGCTATTCCGAATCGTGCAATACACATTGATTAGTGGTGGACGCAGTATTTGCACAACACACCCTATTTCGATCTTAGTACAAAAGAACTTAGTATGCTTTGATAATGTGAACAAGACGATGCTCTACTGTGGTCCATGTACTACTTTTGGAGGATGTTTCGTTGCATTTCTAGGCATAAATGTGTGATTCAACTTGTGTTTTTTAATAACATGGTTAACTAAGTTAATTCTGCATGTACCATAAGTTAAGGGGCCAATTTATTTCACCGATTTCCTTCCTATTTGCCTCCAACCCCGGAGACAATCCTATTACAAGGTTGATCTGTAATGCAGAAAGCAACTTATCTTGAAAGTGTAGTAGGCTTAATGGAGAGTTGTTTTGGCCTATAAAATTTATTGGTGAGGGTACACTTTACTTGCAGTAAGTTTCTGTTTTAACCTTTTTAGTTTCTTGTCATGGATAGTCCAACAATCCTATCACAAGGTTGACCTGTAATGCAGAAAGCAACTTATCTTGAAAGTGTAGTAGGCATAATGGAGAGTTGTTCTGGCCTATAAAGTTTATTGATGAGGGTATACTTTACTTGCAGTAAGTTTCTATTTTAACCCTTCTAGTTTCTTGTCATGGATAGATCGTCATCAATTCATGGTAAATGTGCCTTTTCTTCCTAATAAGACATATTCTTTGATGATTATTCTTTTAGTAACAGTATGTCAGTTTTTAGGTGTACTAGTTTTGTAAGTTTGTTGAACAAGGCAAGATCAAGATATTGATGGTTCTGAACCTGTGGTTGTCAGCTCAAGGCGAGGAAGCTTGAAGAGTTGGCAGCACAAATCAAAAGTGACAGGGTTAAGCATGACGCTAAGGGCAAGCAAGTTGAGAGCAGTAGAGAAGAAGAAACCAAGAAAACAAATGGAGATCAACACCAAAATGATGGCGGCGAGAACAGCGGGGGAACTGTTGCACCAATCAACCAGGAAAAACTAGATGAACTGTGTGTGCCTTCCTGTAATTTCCACATGCTTCTTACTGGTTAAGGTCAGTGATTTGATATTTCTATTGCATGTGTTAAGGCTGGCCGCGTCACTTGCTGCAGAGGACGAGGCAGATTTGATTGACAAAGGGAAACACCATTCTGCAAGTGTTCCATTGCAAGAAGGAGCTGGCATTGATGAGGATGATGACGACGATGACGGAGAGATGATCTTCGTAAGTGCCTGGCTTTTGTTTCTTGATCGAACATACTGTACCATCTAAGTCAATGAAATATCCTCTTTTAGTGGCTTTCTTGTTCTTATATTTCACAAGAGAGCTTGTCTATTTTTTTAATGGTACATTGATTGTTTGCTGCATTTGTTAGTGGGTTTAAAAGATACTTGATTTTCTGTCACAATTGCAGCCTATGACTACTGGTGACATTGACCCTGCAGTATTAGCTTCTCTCCCTCCATCAATGCAGTTGGATCTTCTTGTTCAGGTAAAGAGGCCAAATTAGTGGTTCTTTTGTTTGTCCTTGGTACCTTCAACTGCATATGTTTACAAACTAATGAGGGAGATGACTTCTTTCTTTTTTGTGTTCTCTTTAGATGAGGGAGAGGGTGATGGCTGAAAACAGGCAGAAGTACCAGAAAATAAAAAAGGTACTATCCTTACTTTTGGATTATCTGCATGGTTAAATATATCATTAATGCTGCTACATTTTAACTATAAAATGTAGTGTATTGTAATTCTAGGAGCTGTTGTCTCCTTTAGTAAATTATTTGTTTTGGGTGGCTATCAGTCCTTGCACCCTTTTATATGATTTCACAGAACTTGTGCCAGTTTTAGTAATGAAAGGGTGGCATATATGGTCTTATAATGCCTTGTCTCCTTGCAGGAACCTGCAAAATTTTCAGAGCTTCAAATACAGTCCTATTTGAAAACAGTTGCTTTCCGTCGAGAGATAGATGAAGTTCAGAGATGTGCTGCAGGTAAGGGTGTTGGAGGCATTCAGGCATCGAAAATAGCATCAGAAGCTAACAGAGAGTTCATTTTCTCTTCATCATTCACTGGCGATAAACAGTAAGTGATGTGTCACTTTGTATCTTTGGATGTGTGCATCAATTAAAGTATATAAACATCACATTCAGAGGCTGGCCATTTTGAAATTTCCAATTATACATATATCTTTTTGTGATATTCCATTGTAATATCAGTTAGTTGATTATAATTGCTTCTCTATATCAGGACTTTGGCGCAAAAAGGTGGTAAGGAGCAGATTGCTGATTCTGTTAAATCAAAAAATGTCATTAGTTCCGTTGTCTTCAAATCCAACTCCGCAAGTAGTTCTAGAACAATTAACCCTCATAACAGTGCATCTTTGAGGGATTTTGGGCCTGATGTTGAGACTTATCATGATGAGAGAGGACGGATTAGAGTAAGTAGGGTCAGAGCAATGGGAATTCGTATGACTCGTGATATTCAAAGGAATTTGGATTTTATCAAAGAGCATGAGCAGGTCAAAAGTAGGCGACAAACCAATGTAGGCAAA
>JACBGG010000245.1:0-65000 GCA_017311315.1 Dendrocalamus latiflorus
TACCAGGAGAAGATTTTTATCCTCTGTAGAACTAGTAAAGATCACGCGCACTGCCCTAGCCACCCCAGCTTTGTCCGGAAAACAAGAGGTACAAGGTCATCAGAGATATGGTTTACTGTCTGCAGTATAGCACAAAACAATCAAACATTGCACCAGTACACTGGAAGTTACTATTTGAGTGATAAGAGAGAATCAAGAAGCAGCATTTAGAGGTTCCAATTTTGATCAGCTAAAGTTTTCTATGTTTACATATGGAACGTCGTATTGCAATTTTATCTTCACACTAAGAGAATGACAACTATTTTGAATTTGTCAAATCATTTCAGTTTTCAGACATTGGCAGTCGTAGCCAAAACCACAGTAGAAATCCCAAAGAGCATGAGTAACCAAATATATGTTTTTCCTTAATGGTGTCTACCAATAGTCAGATAATAAAACGCCTTTTACTTTTTTGGACAAACCATCAAATGTAAGTTGTAAAACCACACCTCCAAAACCAATTGAACTTGATGGTCACTGCAGACATCAATGCTCATGCTTGGCCTTGAACCATATGATTCACCGCCCAAAATTAGTTTCCTAAGGGAACTAACTAAAGAACCTGCACAGTAACAAGCTATGTTAGGAGCCATCTAAGGCATTGTTTGGATGGGCCAGGATGGCACAATATCCCACCCTATACATGTGGAAGTTGAACTAAATTCCACATGAATGGGCCGGGATCTGGGCACACCCTGGCCCATCCAAACGAGGCCTAAGTGATAGACCAGAGTGGAGCCTTAACATATATATAAAGTGGCATACCATCAGCTGTTTTACTTGGTTCTGCATACCCTTTTCGCCAATGCTGAATTCTGGACTTAATTCTACTCATAAAAACTGAATCAGCAACAGATGTACTTGGTGATGATGACAGTTGGCGAAGATGAGGGATAAAGATCTTTTTCCTTGCCAAGGATTCCTGCACCCTTGATAGATAAGATATACCTGCCAATATAATCACCAGAAAATTAGGCCATCTCTATCAAATAGCCCAACATGCTATTCATTTTGGTGCATGGTATACCACTCACCATCATAAATGCACATATTGAAATCAAAACCATTCTGAGCCATAGATGACAAATAAGACGATTGACAGGAGAAACTGTAAGAAGGCATTCCTAGCTGTAGCTCATCTCTGGGAAACAAATGGAAATTGTACCTGTACATCCAAAACACCCACAGAAGCATCAGCAACAATCAGGGAATAAAATAATACGGTAGACTGGAGTATAGAAACAGAGGACAAAATGGATGTTTCTCAAGTGGAAGAAACCTGAAATGATTTTCTAAAAATTTTCATGAACCCCAAGTATATAACTACATGAAAATTTACCAGCAATAAACTTGGATGAATCCATTGCCCATGGACAATAATAAATGAAAATTAACTATTACAAAAGAATTAGTAAATGGTGCAAAGTATGGTGGTCCCAAATCTCATGCATAACAGAATATTAACCAAACAAATTATTTGGTAGTAGCGCTAGCAACAGACTTTAGTGTGGTCAAATTATTGTTCTAATAGAGAGCTGAGAAGAGTTTCAACTGGCAAGCTAGAGATCACTTTTTTTGCTAAGATTTATATTTCTTTATGAATTGCCACCTTCTCCATCCCAGTATGAGGTTATTTGTTCGGACTTCACAATGCACTGTTCACTGCACTTGCAATATGCATAAGAAGCCATTTTTTCTTGATAGGCAACACATCTTTAATGAATTACATAATTAATGTTCTATATCTCTTTGACTATACCCGGCCATCTGCACTCAAATATTTTCTCCCAAAGATTCAACTTTACACATAGAAAGTTACAAAATATCATGCTAGCATCAATCAAACAAGAACATGACAGACAACCTAAACTTTCATGCTAGTTAGTTGTGCCAATGAGCTTGCTTTGCTTCCCCCTTGCATCGCTACCTAGCTAATCTTCTTCCAGACATAACATAGAGAAACAACTTATCGTGACATAATGCCTGGCTAAACTTGAGAAAATGATGACAAAATGTAAGTTTACCATTTATATGGCTGTCCAGTGCACTCCTCAAGCTACAATGAGCTGCATTTCATACTGTTCAAAGGGGCAGCAACATTTCGTTTACGCACACGGGGTATTCGATGAAAAGCCACACTGTGCCCACGAAACAGAGGCTGATGTGCCACATCCGACTGCCCGACCAAAATAGCTAAACCATCTTACCATTTGTTCCAGAGTGCACAAGATGTTCGACAAAATGCCACACAGAAAACTCTTGTTGAAATACTTCTTGTGGAGGATAAGGAGTGAGAGCTGCTTACGGATAGGCAACGAGGGTGGTGGAGGGGGAGGTGGCATGCAAACGGAAGGGGCAGACGGCGATGTGGAGGGGCTGGAAGGACTCCGCTGTGAGCTTGGCCTTCAGGTACGCCGTCTCTGGGGTGTCCACCGGCAGCGCGCGCCGCCACCCCGTGGGGGCGCCCGTCTTCAGTGCCGTCATGGCCACGTAGTCGCACGCCTTCAGGTGGGCCTCCAACTCTCGCACAGCCTCCGCGAAGTTTTGCCTCGTCACCTGCTTCGCTGACGCGGCGGCGGCGCGTGCGGTGGCCATTGGCGCCGGGTCCGGTGGCGGAGCCAGAAACCGAGCACGACCAAGGCTACCGGCGGCTACTGACTACTGACTGACATAGCAGCGGAGACTGCGGAGCGCCGGTGATGGAGAAAGGAATGGGGCGGTGCGGTCTGTTCGGAGAACCGGGAGGAGACGTCGGCGCCGGAGGGTGCGGCAGAGGAGGAGCGGCACCGAGCAGAGGGAGGCGGCAAGTAGAACAGTGGGTTGCGAGCAGTGCGACACGGACGCGCGGTGGAGGGTGGCGGCGAAGCGGGACGAGGGAGAAGGGCGGCGCCGCGGGATCGACGCTGCGCGCTGAGTTGCCAAACGCAACTACGCAAGTTAGAGCAAATCCAGAAGTAGCCCTTAAAACAGGGCCTCTATTTTTTATTTGAGAGCTCTCTGTTTTTTGGGCTACACTCCAACAGGAGCCTTCAAAATAGGATCCTCAAATTCATTCTTAGAGGGATGACACAAAGGACCCACCCTCATCCTCATCCTACTTTTGAGGGCCGAGGGGCAAAAAACTCACTCCAGCAGGACCCCTACTTGAGCCCTCAAAAGTAGGGGCTCCCTTCAGAGCAACTTCAGCAGGGCCCCTACTTGAGCCCTCATCCTACTTTTGAGGGCCGAGGGGCAAAAAACTCACTCCAGCAGAGCCCCTACTTGAGCCCTCAAAAATAGGGGATCTCAAATCTCCCCCTCGTGCCCTCATTCCTAGGGGTTTGGAGGGAGCCCCTACTTTTGAGGACTCAAGTAGGGGCCCTGCTGGAGTGAGTTTTTTGCCCCTCGACCCTCAAAAGTAGGGGCTCCCTCCAGACCTCTCAGGAGTGGGTCCTATGTGTCATCCCTCTAAGAATGAATTTGAGGGTCCTGTTTTGAGGGCTCCTGCTGGAGTGCAGCTCAAAAAACAGAGCCCTCAAAAGTAGGGGAGCCCTCAAATAAAAAGTAGGGGCCCTGTTTTGAGGGCTACTGCTGGAGTTGCTCTCAGACCCCCCAGGAATGAGGGCTCGAGGGGGAGATTTGAGGGCCCCCTACTTTTGAGGACTCAAGTAGGGGCCCTGCTGGAGTGAGTTTTTTTGCCCCTCGGCCCTCAAAAGTAGGATGAGGGCTCAAGTAGAAGCCCTGCTGGAGTTGCTCTTAGGGTGCGGTTGGTACGCGTTATCATGTTTTACGGACCGTTCTTTCTGGCTGCGGCTAGGGGTGAAATCGGATCGGATTCGAACGGATATTACTTATACCGTATCCTAATTTATTTATTTTCTCGGATTCAGAAGTCGGATACGGTAAAACCGGATACGAATACGAATTCAGAATATTCAAGAATTTCGAATACGGTGCCGCCGGAACGGATACTTGACGGTTTCGGATCGAAAACGGATAATGTAGACGGATAGTACGTGCATACGAAAAGGAACATATGCTAAACCATACCACCATCACTTCAAGCCTTAAACTGTTAGACATAAGTACATAATAGTAATTATAATTCATCAGCCCAAGATGGTGTGGCGTTTCCCCAAAATTGCCCATTGAGGTGTGGCATTTCAAGATGAATCTTGATTCTTGACGGACAACATTTTTCTTTTTCTAGGCTAAAGAAATTTTACTAAATTAAGGTAGAGACAGTAGACAATTGCGGATAATAGACTTTTGAGAAATTTACCTGTTCATTTACTAAAGCATGTCAAAGTTCATCGTTTAATAATACTCTGATTACATGCTTTTCATTCCAATACCTAGGAAGAGTGATCTTAATGACCAATTTAGGATTCCAATTGCACAAGCAGTAGAATTAGAAATAAAACACTATTTTAGTATTTATATATTTATAGTTGACACAACTGAATGTCATATTTCTTTTAGAGAACTTAAGCTTGCACGATCAAGGAAAACTTTCTATACACCTGCACACCTCAATCAAACAATATGACAAACAAAACAAATACTAGCAAATAAAAGGTGAATTCTTAGCTCTTACCAGATATCTGACCGAATATCCGACCGGGATAATTATCAGGTATCCGAATACCGATACTATTCGGTCGGATAACAACTCTCCCGAATCCGAATCCGAACGGATACCAAATTCCCTTTCCGAATCCGGTACTGGATTCGGTCGGGATTAACCCAGCTCATTTTCACCCTAGCTGCGGCTTTTGCCGGTTTATGGTTTTTGGCTAAAATTTTTGAATTTTGGCTGTTTACGGTACAGATTACGGAGAGATCGATACTCACTTGCGATTTTGGCTAGGTACAGATGTTGGGCTTTTAACGTGTACTACGTTTAACTTGTAGACCCCGTCTTGAGAAAATACTCCGTTTAAAAGTTAGGTACTGTAGCAGCTGACAAAAGCCGGCGGCTTGTGCCCTGCCGAACAGGGGCCTTAATCTTTCGGCTTCAAAAAAAAATTCGGCAGTTACCGAAAGTAACGATAGACGAAATTTCGTCCATTTCGTTAAAAAATTCGGACGAAAATTTTAAATTTTTTGATGAAATTTAATCAAAATTTAGATAAAATTTAAATAGGGATAATTCGGCCAAAATTTGACCGAATTATTGCACTTTCGGGGGTAACGAAAGAGACAAAATTTCGTTGTTCCGGTAAAATTTCGTCCGAAAGATTAAACCCAGCGTGTTATTAGGAAACCTCGACCTGCGCTGCAAGCCTATGTATCTCTCTATTTAATTATAAATAGAATATTTTATTCATTGTAAAAAGATATTTGTGAAGAAGAAAGCAATAAATAAAGGCAGAAGTTTCTCCTATCTCTTTGTGTGTTCAATCTATTATTTATATTATCTATGTTTGATCATCTCTTTTGCATAGGAGGAATTAATTGGATTGAACTCGCTAGCAACGGTTTCTTCAATCTATTATTTGCATTATCTGTGTTTGATAATCTCTTTTGCATAAGAGGAATCGATCGGACTGGACTCGCTAGTGATGGTTTCTCAACACGTTATCAGCACGAATTGCTTTGGTGGATCGCAAGGTAATCACTCGTAGATTGAATTGCCTAATCTAGATCGCTTTAAATTCTGTAAATGTCGCTTTCTAGATTATTTTTAGGTGCAAATCCGTTCTAATATACCGCGACTAGACTTGAAGTCGCCGGTACAAAGTCGATCGGTAGATTACATGAAATGGTAGATGTTAGATTACACTATAGATTGAAAAGGAAAAAAGGGCCGAGCCATCATTGTTGCCCGTACGTGGCCACGACCGCCTTGTCGCCCACACGCAGCATCCTCCTGTGGCATGCAAGCCGCCTTGGCCGCGCTTCCGCTCACACGCGCAGTCGCGCTACCATGCTGTTGCACCATCGACACACGCCCCGCCACCAGAAGGAGCGTCGCCAGCCCCCGCACGGACCGCAGCTGCTCGACCCTGCACTTGAAGATGCTGGCCGTCGCCGCTCCACTTGCCAGAGCCACCGCCTGAAGCCGCGGCCGATGCACGGCCACACCCGCTGGAGCGGCCACCACTCATGCGCTCAAAGCCACGCCAGGCCATCCCTAGCTGCCGAGGCTGCTTCCCAACGTCCCTAGTGCGACAGCTACTCGAGGCCACTGACCACTTCTGCGCCCTGTTGCCGTCACTGGCTTGGCGCACTCCACCGCATAGGCTCCCATTGCGCCATCGCCGGCCGTACCAGTGCTGCCCCCGCATGGGCTCCCACCGCGTCGCGTCTCCCACTACGTCGTGCCTCTCACCGCCCCTCGTTGGCTACCCGACCCCCAAGGTCGACGTCGCCACATCCCATGAAGCGCAGCCATCGCGTGGCCTCCAACCCAAAGCCCACCGCTCGTCGTACGCGCCCGACCGTCGGCTCCCGGGCACCCGCAACACCACAGCCGCCATGGCACGCATGTGTCCCAGCCACTGGTCCCGACCGCTCGCATGCATCCCAGTCATCACCGCACAACGTGCCGCCACCAGTCGGCCTTCGCTCAAGCTGCCACACAGTACACCGCCCCCACCGGCGTCCACGCGAGTCACCGCTGCAAACACCCCATGAGCCCGCGCTGCCACCATTGTGGGGAATAGGGTAGGGAAACCCTATCCCCTGCACGTTTTAGATGGGCCAGCTTGGGCCAAATAAAAAAAGCAAAAAAGCAAAAAGGGGGGCAGCACCCAAATTTTGCAAAAGGGCCATTGGGAAATCAGAAAATTGCGTGAAATTTGTCTCAGGCTTTAAAATTAGCGAATAAACCATCGGAAATTGTAGAATTTACTGAAAATACATATTCCAGCATAAAAGAGCCTTAGAAATTCAAATTGTGAATTATTTTTAACATTTGAAGCATGTTTAGCACTGTTATTACTTTCTATGCCTTCCTTTATTTATTACTTTTTGATTAATCGTAATTATTTAAATTGCCTTAATCACAGAATTAACAATAAAATTATAGAAAATATATAGAAAATTCTGGAACGTTACAAAAATCTTTTGTACCATTGTCCAATTTATTTTATGCATATTTACCTACATTAAATTTATATATTCCCTTTCATGCAGATGTAGATGATAGACATCACGAACAGGGAGTTCGAGGAGCTGGCCCAACATGGCAAAAATTACTTGATTTGGGCTTCCGATGTCGAGATCATACATGGAGTTAAGATGCTCCACATTGCCATTGAGATTGGTGCACCGCAAGATGCTAAACCCACACTTGAGGAAAATGATCAGGCACTTCACTTCCTCAGGCATCACATCTGCCTCACTTTCAAAAATGAGTACATGTCAGAGAAGAGTACGCTAGCATTGTGGATTTGTAGTAAAGAAGCAGTTTTGAGAAGTTAAAGTACACAATTCTTCCTCAAGCAGAACAAGAATGAATCCGATTGAGGTTCACTGACTTCAAGACGGCTGGAAAGTATAACTCTGCTCTGCACAGAATTTGTACCAATTTTCAAATTTATGGCAGGCAGATCACATATGAGCAGAAGATTGAGAAGACATTCTCCACCTTCCATCCCAATGCAGTGCAGTCTGCGTACAATTATCGTCAAGATGGCTACAAGATGTATACTGAATTGATTGATATTATGCAGGTTGCAGAGGCTCAGGATGAAGTTCTCCATAAGAACTTTGTTGCACAACCACCTGGGAGCTCTGCTGGCCGTGAGGCCAACGCTGAGAGCTACAAGGTGTGAAAGGCTATAATGAAGAAAAGGGGAAGAAAGGTAAAGCCACAACCAGAAAGGCAAGTCAAATGCTCCACATGAGAATAAGGTCTAGCAAACCGAAGCGGGACGACAAGCCCTATGGTCAGCAAAGACCAAATATGCTACAAGTGTTGCAAGTGGGGGCACTAGTCGCTGATCTGTAAAGAGCCGCAACACGTCATCGATGCATTCCAGGCTAAGAAGAAGAAGGGGTGGCAAAGGGCAGCATGAAACACACTTTGCTTTCATTAAGGGGAGAGTTCTGAGCAGCTGCCTACGTCGATGGAGGTTGACTCCACTCCTGCAGCAGCACCCCCTCTTGACATTGCAGCTACCGCCACCATGATTTCCTAGGAAGAGCATCTCACCCCTGAGAAGATAGCAGTAGAAGTCTCTGACTTTTTAGCAGATTCAGTCTTATGTACAAAATTCATTTAGACTTTAATTGTCATTTATTTAATGTATGTAAGGGATAAGCTAGATTTTGCATTGTCGATACTCAAACAATTCATTTTTCTCATGATGGTTGAATGATATTGAATAATTCATTCATTTATTTAGTTAATAATGGCATGATATGTTCTGATATTTGAATTATTTTATTTATGTGTTGATTGTCCTTCTACTATATATTAATAAATAACTTTTATATTAGAACATGTGTGGCGCCCTATAGAGGAAGTGTTCTTAGCTGACAGCAATACACGAATACCATCTTGAGAGAGACAAAATTCTTTCAATCAATTAGCAAGAATACTGGCAGCCTTACAATAATCGCCAGTAGCGATACTTGTATAATAGGCTCAGGAAGAGCCACAATAATACTTCCAATGGGTACAACTTTGGTTTAGTTTAGTTTAGTTTGACTTCTAATATATTTCAATGATTCATGATCAGAATGGATAACAAATTCTTTGGGCCATAAATAATATTGCCATGTTTCTAATGTTCGAACGAGAGCAATAATTCTTTATCATAGGTAGAATAGCTCAAAGTAGGTCCACTCAATTTTTCACTAAAATAAACAACAGGTTTACCTTCTTGTAGTAACACACCTCCAAGTCCAATTCCGCTAGCATCAGATTCAAGCTCAAAAGTTTTACCAAAATCAGGAAGCTAGAGAAGCGGCACATTTGTGAGCTTCTCTTTCAGAAGGTTGAATGATTGTTCTTGTGCAAGGCCCCAATGGAAAGGCACATCCTTCTTGGTGAGCTCATTCAATGGTATAGCAATGGTACTAAAATCCTTGACAAAGCGTTGATAAAATCCAGCCAATCCAAGAAAACTTCACACTTGTGTGACCGTGTTAGGAGTAGAGATGGCAACGGGTAAATACCCATCGGGTATTGCCATTCCATACCCGTACCCGCTAGGTATAAATTTACCCGTCGGGTTACCCGTATCCGCACGCGGGTAGGAAAATTTACCCATACCCGTACCCGCGCGGGTATTACTACCCGACAGGTAACCCGTACCCGCAAGCATACCCGGTTCAACACATAAGAATATCATCAATTTAGACATTCATTAATCATACATGCCAAGCACAAAAGCGTCTAATGATCAAAATTAGTACATCACATAAACATACTTGACATGACCATATCAACATATGACAAACAAATAAACAATCAACAAGTAGATAATAAAATTAACATTTGAGTGGGATGTCTAGTTGTCTAATGCGGGTATTCATTACCCGCAGGTAGGCGGGTATGGGTAGTATATACCCACACCCGCACCCGCCTACCCGGCGGGTAGAGGATTTCGCCCCAATAACGTACCCATGGGTACATAAAATTTTTCATACCCGTCTCTTTATCGGGTAAAACCCGTCGGGTATTCGGGTATCGGGTACCCATTGCCATCTCTAGTTAGGAGTCAACCAACTCTGTATAGCATTGATCTTAGCTTGATCGACTTCAATGCCCTGTGGAGTAACAACATAGCCGAGAAAACGATACTCGATCGGTGCAAAAGGTGCACTTCTCAAGATTACTAAATAAACGTGCAGCTCGTAAAGCATTAAAAAATACACGTAAATGATCAAGATGTTCCTCAAGAGACTTGCTATATATCAGTATGTCATCGAAATATACCACCACAAATTTTCCAATGAAAGCACGCAAAACTTCGTTCATCAATCTCATGAAAGTACTAGGTGTATTAGTTAAACCGAAAAGCATTACTAACCACTTATATAGAACAAACTTAGTTTTGAACTTTGTTTTCCATTCATCTCCTAATTTCATATGAATTTGGTGATATCCACTCCGCAAATCAACTTTAGAAAATATGGTAGAGCCACTTAATTCATCAAGCATGTCATCTAACCTAGGAATAGGATGACGGTATCTAATGGTAATATCATTGATAGCTCTACAATCAACACACATACGCCATGATCCATCTTTCTTTGGAACCAAAGGTGCAGGAACAACACATGGACTAAGGCTCTCACGTACGTACCCTTTGTCAAGAAAGTCTTGCACTTGACACTCAATTTCCTTACTCTCCTCCGGGTTGGTTCGGTATGGCGCGCAGTTGGGTAGAGAAGCTCCTGGGATCAAGTCAATTTAATGTTCAATACCCCTAATTGGTGGCAGCCCTAGGAGTATCTCAGCAGGAAACACATCATCAAACTCCTGCAAAAGGTTAGTGACAGCTGGGGGCAAAGAAACAGGAAGATCCTCATGTGAAAACAAAGCATCCTTGCACAAAAGATCATAGCAAAAAGAATTATTCACTTCTAACTCATTCAAATCAGATTTGGTAGCTAATAAACAGTCCCTTTCAGTTTAATTTCATTATTCCTAGCACTTGTTCCTTTTATATCTTTGTTTTTGGATGGAAAGCATTCTTTAGCTACAATCTAATTTTTACTCTTCTCTTTCTCCTTATTTACTTGTTCAACACATTCATGTTCATCTTTTAAAATAGCTTCAAGAGACATTGAAAGTAAAACAATTTTCTTGCCCTTATGCATGAGAGTATATTGGTTAGTCCTACCATGATGTATAGTGTCTTTATCATATTGCTATGGTCTACCTGACAATAAAGAACATGTTTGCATAGGTACAACATCGCAATCAGTATATTCTTGGTATAAACCAATAGAAAATGAACTCTCACAATGCGAGTTACCTTCAGCTTAGCGTATGAATTAAACCATTGAATATAGTAAAGACGAGGGTGTTGTTGTGTGGTCAAGGAAAGCTTCTCAACCATATCAATGCTAGCCAAATTGTTGCAACTTCCTCTATCAATAATCACACGACAAGAACGCTCATTGATCACAAACTTTGTTTGAAATAGATTGTGGCGTTGATTTTGTTCAGCACGTTCCACTTGAGCGCTAAGGACACGCTTCACGATTATGCTAAAAAACTTATCACTTGCTTCAACTCCAAGTCGTTCTTCATCAAGTACAGATTCATCTTGCTCACCTGCAGGGTTAGTTTCAAGTAAGGTATGCTTTTCATCAATATCACTAACTGAAGTATACTCACCATCTTCTCAAACAAGAAGTGCTCGCTGGTTTGGGCAATCTCTCATCATGTGCCCAAAACCTTTACAGCGGTGGTATTGTATGTCTCACGTTCTCCCAGTGGAAGCAACCGAAGTCGAACTCTTAGCTTGCTGACCTGAAGTTGAATTGCTTGCGTTGGAGGTTCGGGATGTGGGAGTGGTGCTCGCTGATCGCCCACGGATGGAGGAGTGTGGGGGACGGCTAGGAGTGGTAAGGGCAGCATGGGGTGGCGTCCCGCCTGAGGACTGTGCCTGATTTTGTTTACCTGCAAAAAAACTCCAAAAGAGCATCGAGAGTGAGAATGTCTTCCCTACACTTCACGTTCAGCTTTGCCAATATGGAACAAACGATCAATAGAATTGTACTCCTTATAATTTAAAATATCCTGAATGTCCCTGTTAAGCCCTCCAAAAATCTAGCCATTTTAGCCTCCTCAGTTTCTTCAAACCTACAACGTAGATAACCGATTTGCAGTTCTTGATAGTAATCTTTTACGATGTTTCTACCTTGTTTTAAACATTGTAATTTATTTAACAAATCACGAGAGTAGTAGGAAGGCACAAATCTACGTCTCATAGTTCTCTTCAAGGCATCCCATGTTCTAGGTATGTGTTGTTCACTGCGGCACGATTCATTCCACCAAATAGATGCAAAATCAGTGAACTCACTAGCAGTAGCCCTAACCCTTTTATTTTCTGGAAATTCATGGTATGAAAACTTTTGGTCTAAAGCTAACTCCCATGTGAGATAAGCATCAGGATCCTATTTACCAGCAAAAGGAGGTATGGTGAACTTAATTTTACCAAGTACATCATCACGATATTGTACCTCACGTGGTGGCTCTCTTCTCATACTTTGGCGATTGAAGCGTCGTTGCAGATTTTCACGAGCATTGTTGGAATTGAATCCACCCTTAGACTCCGTATCAGCAACATATGGGCTCTCTTCATCTCTTACCTCATCAGCTCATGAGCGAGCAGCAGATGGGTCACGACGTGGTTGTGTAATGCCGACAACAGCGGGGGCGACAACAGGAGGGGGAGCTCTCTCTAGCTGCTCCACTCGTGTAGCAATTGCCGCAAGATCGTTATTGGTACGATCTAGAACCATCTCAAGACGCTCCGAATGTTGACTCAACAAGCGTGAAAATCTCTACATGATGTCTCTCGTACGAGGTGTGAGAGATGCATCTTCCTCAACGTTGGACCTGTTATTTCCCTTGTGGCCTTGAACCTACCATTATTAGTAGAAAACAAAGAACAAACACAGTGTATATGTCCCTATTAACTAGTAGGTTCTGGAGGCTCAAAAGTCACTCACACTCAAGCTTATATCAAGTTCTTACGGGCTGTTTACCAATGCAGCAAGGAACTGGTACAACCGGTGGCGGGTTCGTGATACTCTCACTTGATGAATAGCCCAACTATTGCGAGGAACGATAACTGCTGAGTTAGTAGGAAGTGGAGCTTGGAAGACTTCAATATGGTAGCAAGGATTAACAATAATCAAATCAGTTTTTGCAAGTTGAATAATTGTTCAACGTACTAGTCGATGTTGTTGATCCAAGCTTAGTTTGAGCAGAAACAACAATTAGTATCAAAGATGAAAGAGGCAAAGTTTTATATGGCTTATATATGCTCATTTGAAAGGTTTTGGCGACACCTACATCTTTTAGTTGAGGCAAAACCCAAATTCCGAAGCGAAGACCAAGAAAAGGGGCAAAAACAGAAATCAAAAACTTGCGACACAGATTTAGGTCCAAAGATAGCCAATTTTGGGGGTCTTAGAGAGTGACTAGCTTTTTGTATGCGCCTCGTCGTTAGCTTTCCAACAAGTACAAGAACGTCGAAAACGAACATTCTATGCAAAAGTTATGCCCGTTTTACTAAAGATGTCTCAGAATCAAATTCCTACTCGGACTAGAAACCGACTCAGGTTCAACTTGAAACTGCTATATCTTTTAAACTCGTGGGCCAAACTTGATGAATTTTTTATGGAAGCTTGTGGCTATATGTAGAAGGTCTCCACCAATTTTCACCGGTTTTGGGGGAAAGTTTGACGTGCTTGTCAATTTTTCGGGAAGAAGGGTGCTCTCTTTTTTTCACCTTTCTCTTTTTTCTCTTTGTTTTCTTTTTCTTTCTTCTTCTCTTTTTTTGAACAACTGACACCGACTGATTATGGTTTCCCCTTTTGATTCCTGCTCCTTTCCAAAACGTCAAAACGGCGGCGAAAAACGGTTGCCGCGGTAGGCATGGTAGCGATGGTTTGGCGTGTGGATGTTGTGGCACAAGAGGCAATGGTGGCCACGGCAGGGAGTAGTAAGCGTGGCAGGCGGACTTGGGCTTCCCCGTCAAGGAAGATTGAGCGGCGGCAGGAGTTTTCGGCTGCCACAGCAGAGGTTGGCAGCGGCGGCAAGAGTTTTCGGCTGCCACGGCAGAGGTTGGCAGCGGCGGCAGTTGGGCGCGTTGGTGGCTATCGCGGCTAGAGTTTTGGCTGCCACAGTAGTGATTGGTAGCGGATGTGTTTTCCACGGCAGTGGAAAGAAAGCGGCAGTAGGATATAAAGATGCAAACTAGACAAAAACTAGAACTAGAAATCAGCAACTAGACATGACGATGCAACCAAAAATTTAATAAGCAAAATACTGAAAAGAAAATTGCAAGGCACAAATTAGTTTGGGATAGGACGAACAAACCCTAATTTTTTTTATTTTTTTCGTGTCTTTTGTGGACTGTAGGTAAAGAAAATTCTCACCGATCAACCTTGAGCTCTGATACCAATTGATGTGCTAGTGTTGTCCCTATCTTTCGATGAGAAGGGTAATTTCGATTGGACGATGATCAATTCTCATGATCCAAGCTATGAACGCATTACGTATGAACCAAGCAATCGCTGAACTAATCACCAATTGGTTATCAACTGTGCCAAGAACGCGGTTGACCTGACCATGAAGGTCTATTCCTGCATGCAACCGAAGAATACGCAAGAACAAGATCACAAGCAATCTAAAATTGCAAATATATAAATTGAGTTCAAAAGGTGAGATTCCGTAGAGGTTCGTTACGGTTGATCTAGTCGACACAAGCAAAGAACAAGAATTTTCACAATAGAAAAACTAAGCAAACGAAATTCAACGAAACTATAAGGATGCGGCCTCCTTAAATAGGAGAGGGAAAGCCGCATAAAACTAAAAAAATAAAGGGTGGTACTATTTATGGTACTATTCACGTGAATAGTATGGCCGTGAACAGTACGAACCTAGAGAGGGAGCGTCTTCCCCTTAGGCCCAAGCATTACAAGGCCCAATTTGGCCCAAATAGGTGATGCAATATATTTTTTAGTGATTGCGCCACTCACAGAAGGAATTTGAAATGAGGCTAGATCCATTAGAAAGAGGACGAGAAAAGCTTTCCATCGAGTACTCATGGACCTCATTGGACTCTGTATATGAAAATTATGCACATTTAAAGTAGTGCTGTCTTCGGAGTCCGAATTGAATCGCACATGTTTGTCCTCATGATCAACTCCTAAGTTCCTAAGTAAAAGAATATCATATGCATTAGGTAGTAGCATATTCTCATGAGAAACAAAATGCACTCCTAGAAACGAAGTTACCTGATAGTTTCAATTGTTGTGCGCGAGCTCTTTGTGATTGGACCTTGCAAGTGCATAGGCTCAGATCCATTAGTTATATGCATGGAAATGATGTCCTCATCAGTGAAAATCTTGCAGATTTATTTACTAAGTCACTTCCAGCATCTAGTTTTGTAAGATCTGTACATGGAATTGGAATGATGAGACTTAGAGAAGTACACAATTCAGGGGGAGATTCTTCTCAAGCATACCATTAAAAGTTGATCACAAAGATTGAGTGCCCAAAGAATAAATCCTGTAGATTAAATAAAATTGGGTGGATTGTACTCTTTTTTCCTTGACGAGTTTTCCTGAAGTTTCTCGGCCAAGATTTTTAATGAGGCAATTCGTGCAACACAACATAACATGTATCATGTACTCTTTCTCCAAATTTTTTCTACTAGGTTTTTATGGAGTTTTGATGAGGCATGAACATGTCGGATGAGTGCACAAGGGGGAGTATTAGAAAACCTGGGTCTGGGCACCCCTCCACTTAGTTTATAAATAGGGGGTCTACTCATTGTAAAGGGATATTTGTGAAGAACAAAGCAATAAAGAAAAATAGGAGTTCTCCCCTATCTATTTGTGTGTTCAATATATTATTTGCATTACCTGTGTTTGATCATCTGTTTTGCATAAGAGGAATTAGGGTCTGTTTGGGACTGCTCTGCTCCAGTTTTTTCCAGCTCTGCTCCACCAACTCCACCATGGAGCAGCTCCACTGTGGAGTTCCTGGATAAGGTGATCCTGTTTGGCACGCAGCCTAACTCCAGCTCCAGGAATGTGAGGTTTCCCTGAGAAAGGTCCAATGTGCCCCTGAATGATGTTTTGGTGTATGTTTTGATGTGTGCGGAGCATATGTAACTGAATATTTTTTGTTGCCAATTGAAATATGATGTAAAATATTATAATCGCAATTAATTTATTTGAGAAAACCAAAAAACAAATATTTTGGTCAAATAATTCCATCCTTTTGTCCCATAAATTGCAACGTGCATGATAGATAATTAACAAAGTCCATCATTCGAATACAAATAATTGTCCATAGATAACTAGAGAGTAGTTTAAACCAAAATGACTACGAATGCAAGTGTTCCGATACATAATTTCTAGCTCCAAGCTAGAGAAATAGCGGTTGCCAACTCATCACGGAATGCATCCCATAGTAGGAGCGTTGGGTTCCATAGTAGACCCATTTGATGGAGCTACATATTTGTATACCTTTCGGGTATTGTTGGGACAAAGTTTGGATCACGATCGAAGCGAGCAAACTCCAAGTCTTCACCCCATGCTCACGAATAAAGTTTGTGAAGAACCATAGTAGCGACAACAATTATCTTTTGCTTGAACATAGGTTAGGATGGCATCTTGTAGAGAATTTGCACTTCATTTTAAGCACTCCAAACGATCTCTCAATAACATTGCGGATAGAAGAGTGAATGCGATTGAACCTTTCCTTAGGAGTCTTCGGTTCCATACCTCTATGCCACTCCGGCATATGATACCTCTCACCCTTATAAGGGCAAAGGTATCCAGGACGATTAGGATATCCCACATCAACAACGTAGTATTTGCCTATAAATGTGAAAAATGATATAAGTTAGAATTTGTCAACAATTAACTTGTATCCAAGCAGCCCAATCAACCTTTAACTTGTCCCACTTGTTTTTTTATTTGTGTCTTCGATAACATGATTCCGGTCATTTGGAAAACCTATCTGACACCTCGGTATAACCTACAGAGATCAAATGGGTGTTTGGGCGATTGCCTTTCCTAACTTGTTCGGCCATTAACTCACAAGCAAGTGTGACATGTGCATCGGTCCAATCCATTTGATCACCCTGACCATGATATTACACAACAATATGTTCAAGCAAATTAAAATACCAATGCTAGCATAGATTTCTAATTAGTCTGTATTTGCATAGGAATTTGCATGCAATAATGAAAAGAACAGCAGTAGTGTTCCACTGGAATATAAAATCAACATGTTCATCATTTCCATTGGAATATAAAACCAATGCTAGCATAGATTTCTAATTAGTCTGTTACATTGGGCATCAATGAAAATTGGCCAAATCAACTAAACTCGAGATGAAGCAACAGACATGGCGTTGGCTATGCTGCCATAAGGGTTTTATGCAATCGAACGTAACAGTGTGCTACAAGCCTACAATAAAACTGTCCAATTTGGGTTATCAGAATAATTCTCATCACAATTCTCTTCTCATACATAATAGAACACAACACAATACAAGGCATCAATACAACTCATCATACGAATCAATACAATTCTCTGCTGCTTTACGAATCATACTCATCATAGGAAAATCAAACATCAGATGACATCTCTTGATCGGTTAAACGTGACAATTGCAATATGTTCAAGCATTCAGATGACAATTGCAATATGTTCAAGCATTCAAATGCAAGCATACAAGGTGATTTGTCCATACCACATCCTCCCTTTTCTTCTTCGCCGGCGGTGCACGCTGGCCACCCGCGGCCAGCCATGGGAGGCCCTGGCCGGCCGGGTGATAGCCCCTGGCCACCTGCAGCCACCTCTGAGTGGCCGCCCGCCCCTGGACGCTGGACGACCTCGACTGGGCGCTGGACGGCCGCGCCTAGCCGCTGGCCAGAGGCGGCCGCCGGCGGCTGTTGAAGGGGTCGGGGTAGCCCAACTCTCGGCGCCGGCGCCGGAGCAGATCCACGAGCATCTTCGGATTCATCCTGACCAGCGTCTTCGGATCTATCCATCCCAGCCATCACGTCGGCGGAGCGTCGCGCGGGTGGGGGCGGAGGAGAGGAGTGGCGCGGGTGGGGGGCGGAGGGGAGGAGCGGCGCCGGGGGGGGGGGCGGAGGAGAGGAGCGGCGCGGGTGGGGGGGCGGAGGAGAGAGCGTCGCGGGTGGGGGGCGGAGGAGAGGGGCGGCGTGGGTGGTGGCGGAGGAGAGGAGCGGCGCGGGTGGGTGGGGAGGAGAGGAGCCGCGCGGGTGGGTGTGGAGGAGAAGGAAAAGAAATCGAATCGGTACGGAGGAGAGGAATTGTGTAATGGCAATGGTGGGTAATTTTCCCCCAACTCCATGAGGAGATACAAAACTTTAGTTTCTGGAGTACTCCTTGAGGAGCTCCAGAAAAAACGTGGAGTAGGCCTTCAACTCCAACTTTTTCTTGGAGTAGAGTTCTTGGAGTTGGACCCGTTTGGCTAGACAAGTTTGGAGCAGAGTTGAAAAAGCTGGAGCGGAGCAGTCCCAAACATGCCTTAATTGGACTGGACTCACCAACGAAGGTTTCTCAGCACGCATAATTTCACGTTCCCTTTAACCAATCTAATGGCGCTGTTTAGGTTATTTTCGTTCATAACTATGATTTATAACTTTCTTTGAACAAATAAATGAAACGTCTCTGTCGTCATTTCAAAGTGACTTATCGGGATAGTCTTTTAGAAGCGGCTTATTGGCTTATCGGCTTTCGATTCTTTTGCATGAGCACTAGAACCAAAAGCAATAAACCGCAGCCATAAACCATAGCCAAAAAAATAGGCCCAATATCACTCTCAATCTGATTACTAATAACACATACCAGTAATCTAAGATTCTAATATTTGGTTGGTTTAACAGAAACTACAAAATGATATTTATAATATTTCAAATATTTCATAACTTGAACCCACAAACCCACAAATTTAAATTACCTGATTTGAAAATTTAAACCTTGGAGGTTAACATTTAAAAAATTATATTGAAAACTAAATTTTGAATTTTATAATTTAAATTCTCTCAATTTAGAGTTTCAACATTCAAAATTTTAATTCTTATAATTCAAAAGTACAAAAATTAGATGTCTAAAAATTTTATTTTTAAATTTGAGTTGGAATTCTAAAATATTAAAATTTATATAATTGAAATTTTTGGAACTTGAATTTTTTTGAAATCTAGAATTCAAAATTTCATATTTTAATAATTAAATTAAAAATGGAATTTCTAAATCCAATCTTGACTTTTTGAATTTTGAAATTTAAATTGCCTGAATTTTTTAATCATGAAATTCATTATTAAAATTTTGATTTTTTGGTTTCAAAATTCATGTTTTGAAATTTGGATTTTGAATTCACAAAATTTAAATTTTGACTACGAGAAATTAATCTGATTTCTAAGTTAATCTTGATTCTTGGTTCAGATTACTAAATATTTTATCAAACAAAACAATCTTATAGAGGGTTAGGCAAGGAGTAGGCCATAGGGAGTTCGGTTGCTGCGCCAAGGAGATTAGTTGGGCCGCAGAAGGGAATCTAGCTGGGCTGCGTGAGATAGTTCAGGTTGGCAGTGCTCGGTTGCGCCACGAAAGGGAGGTTAGTTGAGCCGAGCAACATGCCAGTCCAAGCTATGCCTCAGTAGGCTTGGCAAGTGCCAACACAAGCAAGCGCAGCCACACCAACCTTGCCGGGGCCGACAGTGCTCTGGTTTACCACTACTGTGCCACGCCACCAACCATCAACCCCATTGATGACAGTCAGCTTGATCACATACACATAGGGGCTCGCAAAAAAGCATGTTAAGGTTTGAATCCAATTGCTTGGATTACAGTAGTTAATGAGTTTAAAATTAAAATAAATCTATTTCGAGTGAATAAAGGTTAATAAGACTCAGTTCGATAATGACTCGTTAGCTCGAATTTAAAATAATAACTTGGAGAATAAATAAAATAATTTTATGTTAAACTATGTTAATTTTTAAAAGACTCGATAATAACTCGTTAATCTCAATAACCAATCCACACATCACACCTCCGTGGCATACAATGGGTGGGTTCTTTTGGGCTGATAGTTTATAGCTTAAATATTTGAATTCTGACTGTTTACGAGAGGCATTATATATAGAAAAATAGTCACGTGTGATTTTAACCGATACAACTGAATTTAGTACATATTTTACTATAATTTTCCTATTAACCGGCCTAAAAAATGTACTATTTAAATGATAGTTACTGTAGATAATATAAACATAAATCAAATTTAAACCGAAAAGAATCCGGCCAATGACTACAGCCATCCACCGCGACCGCTTGCGGTGCATCCACATCGCTGCGCGGCCGCGCCACAGTAGCGTACTGAAACACCGGCTCACACGAGTGCGACGCGCGCATGACCAACAAGTCGCTCCCGGAGTACATGTCCGCCGCACCGGTCGCCTGGAGCGAGATCATTGCGTTTCCACAGAATAAAACGATTATTACAAATTTACAAGTGATTTGTTCATAGATAACGGCACAACCAAGATATCACCCCAAATTCTTCTGCAAAGCATCCACAGTTCAACTCAAACGGACTAAACACCAAGCAAAACAGACGAACAAATACAGGTTCACAACTTCACATTCCCTGCAGCAACGAACAAACAAGCTTAACTGAAGCAGTACTGTACGAGGTAAACGGTAGCACCGAACGCTTCCCTTCACGGCCGCGCGCCTTGTGCCAACACGATGCGTTGTTTGTGCTTGGTAATTGGTATAGCGTCTACTTGCCGAAGATGGACTTGATCCACCACACCCCGCCGTCCTTGGGGCTCTCCTCGCTCTCCGGCGGCGGGTCCGGTTGCTCCTGTTAGGATGATCTCAGGGCTTTGGCCCAACGGCCAAAGCCCACCCCTTGACCGCGCCCTGATCGGGGGCGCCCAGCCCGTTTGGCTGGTGGGCCCCTGTCGCCAGCGCTATAATACAGAGGTGGGGGCCGGGCGGCACGCATCACGAGGTTGACCGCGCCGCCGTTCACCCACCGACAAACCCTAGCCGATCTAGAGGGAGGCGCTGTAGCCACGGGAAGCTCCACCGGATCCTCTGCGTCTTCTCCGGACCGCGCCGCCGCCCCGCCGTCGCCGTCTTCGCTCTTCTCCGACCACCGCCGAGATGGCCACCTCTTCCTCTACGCCTGAAGGTTGGTACCCCACTCCCTCTCGGTATACCTCAAGAACATGAACCTAGAGAAAGGATAGACCCCGGCTAGATCTACCCTAGAGATCCTAAAAGAAACCCTAGGCTATCAATGGTATCAGAGCACCTAGCGTTTAGATCTAGACGGAGGAAAAAGAAAAGAAAGAAAAGGAGGGGAAAGAAGAACCCTAACCCTAACCCTAGAAAAGAGACGACTGGGCTTACCTGGCGGTCGTCGCCGGGCAGTCGTCGTTGGCGTACGGGAGACCGGAAGAGCCATGAGCTCACCGGCGCTCCACGTGCGGGCCGCCGCCGTCTGCGCGGGACCAGATCCGAGCGCGCCCGGACGCGTGCAAAGGGGCGCCGACACGGAGCCGCTCGACGGCGGCGCGCTCCCTCTCAGGGGAGCGCGCACGCCGGCGAGAGGGCCCGCGGCGGCGCCGGCTTCTCCTTCTCCGGCGGCGTGGACTAAGTCGCCGCCGCCGTCGCTTCGCTCGCTCGGGTGCAGAGAGAGAGAGGGGAGAGGCCGAATGGATCTAGGGTTTGAGGGGGCGTCCGCCGCGGGCGGTTTTTGTTCCGCCGAGAACGCCGCTCAGCCGTCGGATGCGATCGGACGGCTGAGATCGCGCCGAGCGCTCGCGGGCGACTTTCGGCCCACGCGGGCGAGGGAAATCCCGGCCCAGGCCCAGGTTGCGGCAGAGGCGCGACACGCGCGACGCGCGCGAGCGGCGCTGGGGGTTCGCGGGTCGACCGCGTCGAGCGCGTCCGCGCGCGTGGGAGCTGGCCGAGCGGGCCGACTGGGCTGCGGCTGCGCGCGCGCTCGGCGTGGGCTGTGAGGCCGCCGTGGGCCGTGCCAGCGCAGGCCGTGGCCGGGCTGAACGGGCCAAATTGGCCAAATGAACAGTAAAATTGATTTTTTGATATTTGTTGTTTTTCAGAAGTCTTTGATGATGATTTTTGATTGAAATTTGACCCAAAATTTCTGGAAATTTTTGCACCAACGTGTTAAATTTTCAGAGATTAAAAGAGAATAGTTATGATGCTTCTGAATATTGAATTATTTTTAGAATAATTACAGTTTCCGCTGCAAAAGTTAATATTGATTGTTTTTCATTATTAAATTCGAACCAACGGGAGAATTTAATTTTGGAAAAATAGATTAAAATTACCAGAGATTTATGATACTGTTATTTTCTGACCAACGTTGTTAATATCAGTATTATAAATTTTAATGTTGATTTCATGCATTATTTCTATTTCTGCCCAACGGTGATGTAGATTTAATGTATGATAGAATTGTTTTTTAAATTGTATGTCGTATTTTCGACCAACGTTGGAAATAAGGCATATAATTTTGATGTTACGTTCTCACTGTATTTGAAATATTTTTTCAGGAGGATACAACTTAATGAGTTGTATTAGAGAAATCCCCACTCTCAAAGGTGATAATTATGGAGAGTGGAAGAAAAAGTTAGATTTAGCTTTTATCTTGGCTGAGGTGGACTGGGTCCTCACTACAGCACGTCCCACTGAGCCTTTGGCTCCAGTGAGGGAACAGAATGAGGATGACACTGCATGGCAGAAAAGACAGAGGGATCATGCTCCCTTACAGATGTCTTATGACCTTGATCATAAGAAATGGACCACAGCCAACAAGAAATGTATGGCTGTGATAAAGAACACAATTGAGCCTGCTATTTTGGGCTCAATTGCAGAGTGTGACACTGTCACTGAATATCTCGATAAAATAAAGAGTCAGTTCACTGGCTCTTCAAAGACTTATGCTACACAGCTGATTAAGCAGCTGGTAACAGAGAGGTATTCTGGCGGTGGCAATGGCATAAGAGAGCACATTCTTAGAATGAGCAACTTGGCATCTAAACTGAAACCGATGGATTTGGGTCTCAAGGATGAGTTCCTTATTCATTTGGTTTTTGCTTCTTTGCCAAAAGAGTTTGACACTTTTGTTGTCAACTATAATATGCAGCCCGAAAAATGGGACATGGAAAAGTGCATAGCCATGTGCGTGCAAGAGGAGGAAAGAATCAAATCCTCACATGGTGGTGCTATCAACTTTGTGAGGGAAAACAAGAAAAAGAATTACAACAGTAACCCCTTCTCAAAGAACAAGGGTAAAACCTCTGTACATCAACCTCAACAGAATAAATTTGCTGTAGACAAAGACCAGTGCCTTCACTGCAAGAAGACGGGACACTACAAGAAAGATTGTCCTGACTACTTAAAGATGATAATGGCTAAGAAAGGTGAGAACATTATTACCTTTATAAATGAATGCCTGTATGTACAATATTCGAAATCCACTTGGTGGATTGACTCAGGAGCAACTGTTCATGTTGCTAATTCTTTACAGGGATTCCGTTCGACGAGGACTACGCAAAGAAAAGAAAGATGCGTTAAAGTCGCAAATGGAGTCGAAGCTGAAGTTGAAGCCGTTGGCGATCTTTCATTAGAATTAGCTAATGGCTCCACTCTTCTACTTAGAGATGTCCTTTTTGTACCATCTTTACAGAGGAATTTGATTAGTGTGTCAAATTTGGACAAAGATGGTTATGATTGCAATTTTGGAAATGGCAAGTGCGAAATAATGTTTAATAAAGAATGTGTTGGTATTGCCATATTACAGAATGAGCTTTATTTGTTATCATTATGTGATGATGTGAATGTCGTATGCGATAATGAGAACGTTGCGTGCGAGAAAGAGATTGAATCCTCGTCTACGAATGTAAACAGAAAACGAAAGAGAACTCTAGATGAGTCGTCGAAATTATGGCACTGTCGTTTAGGCCATATTTCGAGGGGGAGAATAGAAAGACTAGTAAAGAATGATATTCTTCCTCCATTAGAGTTCTCGGACTTAGAACAATGCAGAGAATGCATTAAAGGAAAATATGTAAAGAAAATTAAAAAGGACGCTAAAAGAAGCACAGGAGTTCTACAAATTATTCACACAGATATTTGTGGTCCTTTTCCTGTGAAAAGTGTGGATGGATATGACTCGTTCATAACATTCACAGATGATTACTCCCGTTATGGATATATTTATCCAATCAAAGAAAGAAATGAAGCCTTGGATAAATTCAAGATATTTAAGGCTGAAATTGAAAACCAACACGATTTAAAGATTAAGATAGTCCGATCAGATCGTGGGGGGGAGTACTACGGTCGACATACCCCATATGGACAAGTTCCTGGACCTTTTGCGAGGTTTTTACAGGAAAATGGAATAGTGGCCCAGTATTCTATGCCGGGCGAACCTCAGCAAAATGGAGTAGCTGAAAGACGCAACCGTACCCTGATGGATATGGTGCGAAGTATGATGAGCTACTCCACACTCCCATTGAGTTTATGGATGGAGGCGTTGAAAACCGCCATTCATATTCTCAACAGAGTGCCTAGTAAGTCGGTGCCCAAAACACCGTACGAGTTGTGGACAGGAAGAGTTCCCTCACTAAACCACTTACGTGTGTGGGGGAGTCCTGCTGAGGCTAAAGTATTTAACCCAAATCTTGGGAAACTTGATCCCAAAACAGTAAGTTGCCATTTCATTGGCTACCCTGAAAAGTCAAAAGGTTATCGTTTCTACTGTCCAGACAGATATACAAAGTTTGTAGAAACGAGACATGCTGTCTTCTTAGAAGATGAAATGATGAGGGGGAGCATGGTAGCTCGAGAGATTGACCTTGAAGAGAAGCGGGTGTATGCGCCCACTCCGATGATTCAAGAGCCATTCTTCACTCTACCTGCTGTCGCTGCACCGACGTTACAAGACACTGTGGTGCCAGCACCTGTTATTGTTCCTCCCGTGGCAACAATAAATGAGAATGAAGAACCTGCTCTTCAGGATCATATAGAACCTATTGCCACAGATGAGGGGGAGCAACAGCAGCCTCAAACAGTAGATGTACCGAATGAGGAGGCCCCGAGGAGGTCTCAAAGAGTAAGAAGATCAGCTATTTCTGATGATTATCAGATTTATCATACAGAGGAATTTCAAATGGAGGATGATCCCACCTCATTTGAAGAAGCCATGAGAAGCGAAAATTCCTCAAAATGGCTTGATGCCATGGAAGAGGAAATGAGGTCCATGAAGACTAATAAAGTCTGGGACTTGGAAATTATTCCTAAAGGAGCCAAAACAGTAGGCTGTAAATGGGTCTACAAGACTAAACATGACTCCCAAGGGAATGTAGAAAGACATAAAGCGCGACTTGTGGCAAAAGGCTTTACGCAAAGAGAAGGGATTGATTACAATGAGACATTCTCTCCAGTCTCATGTAAAGATTCCTTCAGAATCATAATGGCATTAGTAGCACATTATGATTTAGAGTTACATCAGATGGATGTAAAGACGGCATTTCTTAATGGGGATTTGGAGGAAAATGTTTACATGGCACAACCGAAAGGTTTTGTCGTGGAAGGAAACGAAAGAATGGGATGCCGCCTAAAGAAATCGATTTATGGGTTAAAGCAAGCTTCAAGACAGTGGTACTTGAAGTTTGACAGTACAATAAGAAAATTTGGGTTTAAAGAGAATGTAGAGGACAACTGTGTTTATGCAAAGTTTAAAGATGGGAAGTTTATCTTCCTAATCCTGTATGTGGATGATATCCTACTAGCTAGTAGTGATGTTAATCTGCTACTGGAAACAAAGAAGTTTTTGTCCTCAAACTTTGATATGAAAGATCTTGGTGAAGCCTCGTTCGTTCTAGGGATCGAAATTCACCGAGATAGAAACAAAGGGGTATTGGGACTGTCACAAAAGGCATACATAGAGAAAGTCTTAAAGAAATTTGGTATGCATAAATGTAGTCCATCACCTGCACCTATAGTCAAGGGCGACAGATATGGGGATTTTCAATGCCCCAGGAACCAGTATGAGATCGATCAAATGAAAGCGGTTCCATATGCTTCAGCTGTCGGAAGCTTACAGTATGCTCAAGTGTGCACACGCCCTGACTTAGCATTTGTTACCGGGTTACTTGGCAGATTCCAGAGCAATCCTGGAATAGAACATTGGAAATTGATAAAGAAAGTCTTGCGTTATTTGCAAGGAACAAAAGGCCTCATGATGACATACAGAAGATCAGATTCACTCCATATAGTGGGGTATACAGATTCTGATTTTGCGGGAGATGATAGAAAGTCTACATCCGGATATGTGTTCACTCTCGCTAAAGGAGCTATATCGTGGAAAAGCTCAAAACAAACCGTCACTACATCGTCCACAATGTATGCCGAGTTTGTAGCATGTTATGAGGCTACGGGGCAGGTGAACTGGCTAAAGAAGTTCATACCCGGTTTAAAAGTGGTTGACGACATCAATAGACCACTTAAGTTGTACTGCGATAATGAACCCGCAGTAACGTATGCCCACAACAATAAGTCAAGTGGTGCTGCCAAACACATTGACATAAAGTACTATGTTGTGAAAGATAAAGTTCGGGATCAAATTATAAGTCTAGAGCATATAAGTACCGCAAAGATGTTAGCGGATCCGCTTACAAAAGGCTTACCACCCAACGTGTTCAGAGAACATGTAGCCGGCATGGGTTTAAGGGAAAGCCTATGATTCCTGGACTAAAAGATGGCCCAAAGATTAAAGTAACTGTTTCAGAACAGAGAGGTGTATTGTAACTGTTGAATCTATCGGCGATTGACCGTGACGATGAGACATGTTCTATGCACTAATCTGTGATGGAATGTGTAAAGTCAAAAGTAATTAAAGATAAAGTATAGATTGAGATCAAGGGGGAGAATGTTAGGATGATCTCAGGGCTTTGGCCCAACGGCCAAAGCCCACCCTTGACCGCGCCCTGATCGGGGGCGCCCAGCCCGTTTGGCTGGTGGGCCCCTGTCGCCAGCGCTATAAATACAGAGGTGGGGGCCGGGCGGCACGCATCACGAGGTTGACCGCGCCGCCGTTCACCCACCGACAAACCCTAGCCGATCTAGAGGGAGGCGCTGTAGCCACGGGAAGCTCCACCGGATCCTCTGCGTCTTCTCCGGACCGCGCCGCCGCCCCGCCGTCGCCGTCTTCGCTCTTCTCCGACCACCGCCGAGATGGCCACCTCTTCCTCTACGCCTGAAGGTTGGTACCCCACTCCCTCTCGGTATACCTCAAGAACATGAACCTAGAGAAAGGATAGACCCCGGCTAGATCTACCCTAGAGATCCTAAAAGAAACCCTAGGCTATCAGCTCCGTCCTGCGGAGCTTGGTTACGTCATACCCTTCCTCCTTCGCCCTCTCCACCAGCTCGTTGTACACTTGCTCGTCCATGTGCGGCTGCCTGCACAAGATCTACACATACACAGCGTGCAGATGCAAAAACACGGACATTAATTGGTTGTCGATGGGCAACAATTCAAGGAGAAATCAGAATCTGGAGAGGCAGGCGTACCCAGAGGTAGTTCCTGGAGGGCTGGCCGATGAGCGCGTACTGGTAGGCGTCGTCGATGTGGAGCACCCAGTAGTCGCCGGTCACGGGGAAGACGGGGAGGAAAGGGGGCACGTAGAACCTGACCTTGAGCTTGGCCTCATCGCTGGCGAGGTCGGCGCGCCAGGCGGTGCCCTCGATGTGGCCGCGGCGGCCGTCCGTCCACGTCTCGTTCAGCACCTTCACGGTGCCGTCCGGGTTGAGCGTGTAGGTGGCGCGCGTGTTGGTGCCGGTCTTGGGCTGGAACCTGGACGGGAAGCACGCGATCTCGTACCACCGCCCCATGTACCGCTCCAGGTCGAGGTTCCGCACCACCCTCATCGTCGCGCCGTCGTCCAGCGCTTCTTGCCTTCTTCGGTGGCGGCGACGTGGGTTTCTTGGGGAGGTGAGGAAGCAAGGACCAAGGTGGCGTGTGTATAGGGGAGGAGGAGATAGGGATCGACCGATGCAAGGGGAGGAAGGGACAGAGATGGAGGCAATAAAGGCTGGTGCGGGAGACGTGGAGAATTGTGGGCGATTCGTTAGGAACCTGCGTTCGGTGGGCGCCGCGGCCGGGCTTTCAGCTTTTGGGCCGGATTGTTGACTACGCAAAGTGGCGGGGTTGGGAAATCCAAGTGGAAAAAGATGAGGTTCACAAATGCGAGTCTCTCTCCTATGCTAGTTCTTGCATTGCTTCTTGGTCGGCGTTCTCACCTGACCACTGCTGGCTCCTTTGCCAGGACCAAATAGGGTGGGATAGGATCTTTCCTAGACGAGGAGCCGTACCTGTTTTTAGTTGAGAGATGGAACGGGATGATTCGGGATGAGGTGGTTCCATTTGTGAGAATATTCCAACCAGATTCGAGACTGTGTGGTCCAACATTTTTTGCCGGACAAACTCGTCTTGATGGAACCATGGACGCATGTACCATGCGCAGTGGATGTGGTTACCGCCCATCGACCGAGAGTGGTTGCAGGGGCGACGACGCGGTGGCGGCCGTTGGAACTCAAAGATGTGGCGGGGGGCCGTGGTCGGCGTCAGGAAAGAAGCAGTGGGTCCAACAGCGCCGCTTGAAGACGTGGCTCCAGTGGCGACAGGTCGTGGTCAGCGTCGATGGAAGAAGGGTGTAGGGAGGCAGAGGGTCGTGGTCGGTGTCGGGGAAGAAAGACACGGGAGGTGGCTCTAGTGGAAGGGAAGAAGGGCACATAGGAGGTAGCGACGTTGTGTTTGGGTAGGTAGGGTTTGGGTTGGTTGGGACTTGGGAGGGGCGAGAGAGAATTTATATGTTT
The DNA here is from genome assembly GCA_017311315.1 of Dendrocalamus latiflorus. Taxonomy (NCBI): domain Eukaryota; kingdom Viridiplantae; phylum Streptophyta; class Magnoliopsida; order Poales; family Poaceae; genus Dendrocalamus; species Dendrocalamus latiflorus. Next base: position 28,625 of record JACBGG010000245.1, read on the forward strand.
TAGGAAGATAGGCTAAGATCCGTTAGATCTTGATTCAATGGTCCAAAGAGATAGGTATTTAGTGGTATTCTCACCACCTGGTTACCACATCTAATCCTATCCCTTCAACAAAACACCAAATGGAATCATTCTATCCCACCCCATCATCCAATCAAACAAAATCTAGTACGTCCCATCCTCCCAACTAATTGGAATCATCCCATCCAAAAAAAAGTAAGCCCATTCCATCCCATCCCACTTCATCCCTCGACCAAACGAACCCCCTAACTGCCTTGTCATTTGTACTCCTGTTAGTTCACTATATATACTGGTGTGTTATCTACTCCTAGATTCATTTTCTTTTGTAGCTACCAATAGTTCTAGAGCTCTCGTAAGATTGTAACTTATACATTTGGAAAAATTCCATTCTTAGTCTCTCAACTCTTCGCATATTTTAATTTTTATCCCTTATCTACAAAACCGGATAAAATACATTCATTAACTCTTAAAACCATTGTAGAATCTGTCCCTTCCTCTAGCAAAGGGGATTTTGACCAAGTTTGATCCATGTGGCACGCCATATTGGATCTCAGCTGGCCAAAACGAGGTGGGGTCCACCTTTATTTTATATTAAAAACTGAGAATGCTTAATATTTTAATAACACGTTGGTCCAGTTAACCACGTGAGTTATTTGTGGACTCAGTAGCATGTTGGCCCCACTTGTTTTGCCTAGCTCGGATCCAACATGACGTGCCATGTGGGTTAAATTTGGTCAAAACTACCTTTTACTGACAGGGGATGAATTCTAAATGGTTTTGAGAGTTGGAGGATGTGTTTTACCCGATTTTGCAGATGAGGGATGAAAAATAAACCATGCGAAGAGTTGAGGAACCAAGAATGGAAATTTTCCTATACATTTAATAAATTGTTTTTTCCTTTTGAGGGGAGGCAAAGGTTAATAGGAGGGAGCCATGAGCCGGAAATCCACCACGATCGAATTGGACAATGACTATATCAGTGGTGCACGAATGGTGGGGCGCTTGAATTCAGCATCTCGGCCCAGTGGGCATTGGCACCCGAATACTTCGTCCATACATCATGATCGTCTACCCTTCCATTCTAGAGAAATTTGATTATTTGCTCCATAGTTACAGTGGTTTCAACAATTTACCACCTTATCCATAGTAACAGATCTTATGCCTCAAAGTTGATGAATCAATTGACTATTTGCCCTTTTGGAGAATAAATGCCAATTTGCCCATCTTCTTCACCTTCCTCCTCTTCTTCTCTTCTTTTCTTCCTTACTCTGGCCATGGCTGACCCAGTGACCTCTTGAAAGCATCTAAGCCCCTAAAAATGGTTTTGGTAATTAACGATATTATGTGAATATGAGACTAACATATTTACAGAGTGTTTAAAAGGTTTAGTCCCTATAATGATTGTGAGATGCATGCTAAGGGTCAATATAAAGATCAATGTGGCTCAAAACAAAGGTATAAGTAGATTAGGATCCCTTTCTGGTTTTACCAGTCTTAGAGAAAAGGGTGAAAGACTAGATTATAGGATAAATGTCGTACTATTAAAAGAGATCATGGTTAGTAACTTGATAGCATATTCTTGCACCATTTGGATCAATTTAGGATCATGCATTCACTTAAAACTAAAATTGATAGCTAATCTATGCTCTATCTGGATAATCGAAAGCACCGGAGTGTAAACGATAGTACTTCCACTTTCCAGAAGTTCCGACAAAACAAGCGGTATGTTTTTCCAAAGAGCACCCTTGTAATCACTTTGTCTCTTTGGAAAACAGAAGTATCGGAGTTTTAATGCGGAACTACCACAGAACGGTAGGACCGCAACCCTTGAATGGTACTTCCAGATCATGGAAGCTTCGAAAATTTAGGCGGTATATTTTTTTCAGAGAGCACCAACTCTTAGCCTCGAAGCAAATGAAAGTACCACGTCAAAATTTTGGAACTTCTGAATATCAGAACTGCTGCAATTACAACGGTGGTAGTACCTCACTGACTTTCAATGACTAGTTTAGAAGCTCTGAAATAACTGTTACTGTTGTGTCAGAATAGGTGCGGTAGTACCGACCGATGAATGGCGTTACTCCGCTCGCCCTGATTTTTTCAGGGATGCCATATAACGGCTAGTTTTAATTGATGGGGGTATAAACACCCCCCCACCTACTTAAAAATAGAGTAAGAGACTCCATTAAACATCCTTGAGTTTGAGCATTCACTCCACACCTCAATTTCACATTGTGCATTCATTTGAGGTGGTTGAGCCAAAATCAAGTGCATACATCTTAGATTGATCCTTTTGGTACTTGATCGCCATCAAATGAAGCTGTGATTTATTACTATTGGTGCTTATCGACGCCTAGACAGCTTGGCGAGAGCTTGCGCAGTGACTTCTTCAAGAAAGTTGTGAAGAAGCCTGGCACCGACTTGTGAGTGGTTTGGTGTCCATCATCTCCGGAGTGGAGGAAGAAACTACTAGTGGATTGAGGAGCTGAGGTTTACTTCGTGGAGCCGGTCCAAGTTGTTTGGGCTTTTCTCAACGTGGATTAGGGGGACCGGCAAGTTTCCAAACACCACAGTAAAACATCGTGTGTCAATTGGTTATTTTTTCTCTTTTTTCCGCACTTGTATTTCTAGCATATTGTGATTATTTTGTTTGTCATATTTATTTGTGCTAGAGATATACTTGTAGAGACCTATGCTTGTAGTTTCTTAGACATGTTAGTATTGTGTATGTTTGAATTGCTTTAAAATCTTGCTAGACTAAATTATGGTAATTGTTTTCAGAAGATAAGAATTTTTAAAACCTTCTATTCATCTCATCTAGTTGGTTATCTTTGATCCTATACCTCCTTAGTGGCCTCCCCCCACCATTCCACCACCAAGCTAACCATCATTCCCTCTCACACTCACACCAACATCGCTCTTCCCCATCCAACCCCACTGGGTGCGCTATCCGATCGGCGATTGCACGTAGGTCCTCCATGGACCCAAGTGAGAGGCAATAGAGGCCCGTGGGGTTGAGTGACACAGCGCGGCGGACCATGAGATGGTGGAGCTCCATCCGATGGTGATGGAGCTGTGGGCGAGGTGTTCGACGACGATATTGATGGTGGCAAGGTATTGCGCGATGTCGTCCCAGAGCCAGATGAGTTGCTCAGCAATGTTGAAGGCGGCGACAATGGAGGGGATCTCGGAGGAGTAAGAGGGGGTCAGGAGAGGGGAAGTGGTTGGCAGTGATGGAGGAGGGGTGGTTGTTGAAGCCAGAGAGGATGCAAATCATGTTGTCAGTGGTGTTCTTGGAGGTGGCGACGGACTTGATGATGTGCCACACAGTGACGAGGACCTTGTCGCTAGCGGCGAGGGCGTTGTTGACATTGTCGGTTGGTGCGGGTTGTGTATGGTGTGTGAGAGCTTGGCAGGAATGGAGAGAGAGGAAGAGCCTTGCTTGCTTAGTCTGTTATGGGCAGAGCAAAATAAAAAAGAGAAGAGGAGAAAGAAAACATATGTGTGTGTGTGTGTGTGTGTGTGTGTGTGTGTGTGTGTGTGTGTGTGTATATATATATATATATATATATATATATAATGTCTCATCAACTTTAGTATGTAAGATCCATCGCTATAGACAGGACGGTAATTGTCCGACCTCTTCTTTTTAACTTCTAAAAGTTGTATTTTGGTGTTTTACAGTAATTAGCTTTTAAAGAGAGTGTCTTTTAAGGCGAAGTATATAAGTTGATTGTAGTATACGCTGTAATGACTTCATTTAAATCAACTATTAGTTTTTTAATAATTAAATTTTAAAAAAATTTAAAAAATTATATCATCACAAATAATACAAATGAATAAGAGAAAAAAGGAAAAAACTAAAAAAAATCCAAAAAAGTCAAAAGGAAAAAGTAAAATTGAAAAGTTAGAAACTAAAACCGTTTTAACCGGATCATAATCCGAAGGCAACAGGCCCGTCGAAACCGCTAAGACTACCAAGAAATGATAAAGGGCCTTTTTTTTTGCTAAAACTTATAGTTTTTGGTTGCGGCTTGTGATTTTTGGGCTATTCGTGCGAGAGATTACAGAGTAATAGAAACTCACGTGCAGTTTTTACCGATATAAATAAAGTCGGTATAGTATATACTATAATTAATTAGTAGACCTTATTTTGAAAAGCTATTTTATTTAAAAACTAATTACTATAAAAAATTAAAAACTGAAGCTAAAACTGGAAAAGAACATCACCAAAATTTCTCCCCGTTCTATTCATCCCCCGTCCGCTCGTGCTCCAACAAGCAACAACCCCCGTCGAGTCCTCACCGCGCCCTCCTCGATTCGCTACGCGCGCGCGTCCCGAGAGGCGAGACGCGGGAAAGTTCCAAGCGCATCCCCCACCGAGATCTCTCATCTCACGGCCGCTCCGCGAGCAGGAGCCCCGCGGCCGGCGGCCACGAGGAGGCGGTCGCCATGGAGGCGTCTTCGTGGGACGCCCTCCGCAAGCAGTGACTCGCCCACTCATTTCCCCCACTCCCACCACACACACACCTGTCCACCAAATTCTGTCCGTAGCTTCTCCTGCGCGATTCGATCGCCGCTCCGTGGAGATCTGGATGGTCTCCGGGGTTGCGTGATTCGCTTTGTCGTCTGGGGTTTGGCCTCGGGGTTCTACTCTCTCGAGGGTCGGTATTACAAACTTCACCGGTTTACAGTCTTAGAGCACGTGTGATCTAGATGATCGGAGTGGAAACACTGCTGTAACGCTGACCTAATTTCTAAGCGTCTATTATGTTGAGTGTTTTTATGATATGCACCTCAGTATTTGTTTGGTATTGTCAAGTGTATTTATGGTGGTATGTATCATTTCTGTACGAAAACCTCGAACTGGCTGAGCTTTTCGTCTGGACATAGAGCCAATGAAGTTTTTTTTTTTAATTCTAGGCAAAAGAAAAATAAAATGAAGTTATTGAATGACTTGGGTCTTGTTGGCATGGTTGATCAAAGGCAGGATGAGCACAAATGGTGCTCAGACTCTAGAGACCGGATGTTTCTAGACAAAGTAATGACCCCGGCACATCCAAGAAAAGAGTCCATGTCATGCCGCCCCCTTTTCCCGGAGATAGTAGTGTTTACAGGGGTCTTATCTGTTACGGATCACTCTTAAAATGGGATAATGCACACTTGCAATCCTGACATCTTGTTGGAAATGAAATTATTGTGGCTAATGGCGAAACAGTAAAGAAGAAGACTAACTAGAGAGAGTCAACGACAGGAGAGAGTGGTCGTGAATGAAATGAGTGGATCTCCCTTTCTCATACCCCTCTTGAGGGTTTATATACATGAATAGGGTAGAATGGGAAATTCCCATCCTACCCATTGATAATTACAAAAGGTGAGGGCATATTAGTATATTTCTCTACACTATTTGGCCTATTGTATATTGGGTCAGTTGCAAGGCCCCACCACGGGGGTTGGGCTACACTTATAACAGTAATATCTTAATAGCAAGCGCGGAGGTCCCAATGGGCGAGCTGACGTTAACAATTGGCTCAGGTTGGCCCCGCCCCCCGTCCCCTAATAGTAAGCATGCAGGTGCAAGATCTGAGGCGCGCGTTCCATCCCGTACCCTTCGGACTCGGGGTCGACGAAGTCAGCGGCGAGACGAAGCTCTGAGGCGTGCGTTCCGTCCCACACCCTTCGGACTCGGGGTCAACGAAATCGGTGGCGAGATGAAACTGATGCACGTGATCTATCCCCTACCCTTCGGACTCGGGGTCGACGAAGTCGGCGACGAGACAAAGTTGACGCGCAAGTTCCGTCCCCGCCCTTCGGACTCGGGGTTAACGAAATCGGTGGCGAGACGAAGCTGACATGCGCACCAGACGAAGTCCTGACCGTGAATTGGTCAGATGAACCGTCTACGATCACGAGGTGGTCGGGCGTAGTCACGACCGTGAGGCGGTCGGATAAAACATCAACGACCATGAGGTGGTTGGACGAGGCGTCTACGACCACGCAATGGTCGGACGAAGTCTCAACCGCGAGACGGTCGGACGAAGTAGCGCGGTGGAGATGCGCTCCTTCCCGCACAGCCTTCGGACATGGAGTCGACGAAGTCGGTGGGGAGACGACAACTCGTGCGCACACGGCCCATCCCCCACCCTTCGGATTAGGCATCGATGAAGGTGGCGGCGAGACGAAACTCGTGCGCGCGCGGTCCGTTCTCACCCTTCGGACTGGGTGTCGACGAAGTGAGCGGCGAGACGAAACTGACGTGCGCATGGCCCATCCCCTACCCTTCGGACTTGACGTCGACGAAGTCGGCGGTGAGGTGAAATTGACGCGCGCGGGTCATTCCCCACCCTTTGAACTTGACGTCGACGAAGGCGGCAGCGATACGAAGTTGACTCGCGCAGTCCGTCCCCTATCCTTCTGACTCAGGGTCGACGAAGTCGGCGGCGAGACGAAGTTGATGCGTGCGTTGGATGAAGTCCTAATCGTGAGGTGGTCGATCGGACGAAGTCACAACCACAAGGCGGTCGGAGTAAGTGTCCGACTACGATGTGGTCAGGCAGAGTTTACGACCGTGAGTAGACGGATGAAGTCTACGACCGTGAGATGGTCGGATGAAGTCTACGACCGCGAGGCGGTCAAACAAAGTCTACGACCACGACATGGTCGGACGGAGACGAAGGTCCCCCACCCTTGAGACTTGACGTCGACGAAGTTGGCGGCGACACGAAACTAATGCACGCCTAGGCCGCCCCCCACCCTTCGGACTTGACTTCGACAAAGTTGGCGGCGAGACGAAACTAATGCGCGCGTGACCCGTCCCCACCCTTCGGACTACTCGTCAATGAAGTTGGCGGCGAGCTGAAGACTTCTGCGCGCGAGTGTCTATGACCACAAGGTGGTCGAACGAAGCATCTACGACCACGAGGTGGTCGGGCGAAGTCATGACCGCGGGGCTGTCAGACAAGGTCACGACCGTGGGGCGGTCAGACAAATCGTCAACGACCACGAGGTGGTCGGATGAGGAGTCTCGACCACTTAGTGGTCGGACAAAGTCTCGACCGCGAGGCGGTCAGACGAACTAGCGCGGCGGAGTGTAACATCCTGAAATTTCAAGCGTAAAAAAATGTGGAGGTTTTAAAATTCCTCTTGCATTTGCTAGCACTTAAGTTTCTTTTGAGTATCTATTGAAATCTTTTTGGGTTTTGTGCTATACAAATTAATAATCAAGAGTACTCCCAAATGCAAATAATAATGTTGCAAATTATAAAAATAGAAAATGCCATTGCAGATTATGAATTCAAAGTACCAACATCTTGAATTCAAATGCAGGTCAACAAAATCTAGGGTTGAATTTTCAAAACTTATGTATATACAAAGCTTAAGTAAAAAAAAATTCACGATTTCACTGCTCATGCCAAAAATTTAAGCCAGCAAGCCCTAATGCAAATTACAAGCTTAACCTTGAAATTTTACATTTATCCTTAGCATTTTGCTCTCTGCTTCATTTTCCTACAAGTGGACCCCACCACCTCTCTCTTTTTCCTCCCTCTCTCTCTTTTTCCCTGCCGCCGGCTCCCTGCCTGCTCTTTCTTTTCTTCTTCCTTTTTCTCTCCCCGAGCGCCTGCTGCTCCTTTCTTTCTTTTTCTCCTTCCTCCCCCTTCCTTTGCGGACGAGCTTCATCCACGTCGTCTCCTTCCCCCTGCGTCTCTCTCGTCTGCTCACTGCTCTGCTGCGTCTGCTCCCGAGCCGTTCCATCCCTGTCTCAGCTGCCATGCGCCCACGTCGCCCTCCACAACGCGCGCGTTCCACCGCTCCTCTTTTTCTTCCCCGCGCTGCCCGAGCCGTCTTCTCGTGCGCAAGGCTCGAGCTCTCTGCCCCAGCACGCGTAGCACGACGGCATGATGCCAAATCCAGCCGCGAGATCTTATCCCTGCCCCGCCGCCTGCTGCGTCGCTCGCCAACAAGACCAAACGAGCAGGTTCCCCGATGCCGGCCCTCCTCATGTGTCTATAAGGGTCACCAAAGCCCCCAATGTGCTCCCCACACCTCGCTCCCCCTCCCCTCACAGCTAATCGAGCTAGGGACCCCCAGATGGTAGCCGGCCGTGTTTCTCCCCCAACTCCGGCCGACAAGCTCACTGCCGATTGAAGCGACGTCGGTCCAATTCCTCCACCCCGTAGCATCCTTGGAGCAACGTGAGGTCATCCCCGTCCCTGGCCGGGCCTTCCCCTACCTCTCCATCGCCAGCACCGAGCTCCTCCCCGATCCGTCTCCGCCTCCCGTCGCCGGACTTCTACAGCCTCCCTCGTGCCTCACCGATCGCTCAGGTAGGTTTCTACACCCGCCAAGAAACTTCCCTAGCTGGCAATCGGGCTCTAACACCACGAATTGCTGCGGCTGCCATACCCCTGTTCCGCCGCCGCCCACGAGAGGCACCGTTTGGTGCTCCGGCCGAATTGGCTGGCGAGGCTCCGCCGGTAGGTAGGCGCGAGCGTAAGCCGTCCATTTTGCGGGTTCTCGTCCCCGTCCACCGTCCCTGTCGTCGGCGGCGACGCTGGCACTGACCGCCGCTGGGATACACTGTCTTGAGCAGCTCCAGCGCATGTCGCCCCTTAATCACCTCTGTCCTCAATTGCCCGAGGCCCCTTCCCAACCGGTCAACCGAACCAACATAGCAACGGCCCCAGGATCGAGTCCAATCTCTGCACCTTTAACCTTCTTTTTGCCTTCCCTGTTAATAACCCATTTTAAGTAGTAAAAATTAAGGAAATTGGGAAATAATAATCCAGGGGAGTAATAAAATTTAATTAGAATATCAGATAGGGTTATTTGGAATGTAGTATCAAGTTAAATGTTATATATAAATGACTAATGTTAGAGATTTAAATCTAAGTTTTAAATTCGGGTATTACCAAAAGATGACTTTGAATAATGATTCAAGATTTCATAAAGATAATGGATATCATGCGTAGTTATAAAAGTAAGGCCTTAGACAAAAGAATACCCCTAGTAGTAATTGAAAGTACTTAAAAATGTATGCCATAGTAGCTAAAGTGCCGCTAGTAAATAAATCTCCGCAGTATATATATATATATATATATATATATATATATATATATATATATATATATATATATATATATATATATATATATATATATATATATATATATATATATATATATATATATATATATATATATATATATATATATATATATATATATATATATATATATATATATATATATAGCCAACAAGGGGAGCGAAATAAAGTTAGGAGTAGCAAGTTTGATCCTAGGTAAATAGAACTCAATTAAGACTAATGGTGACCTTGCGTAATTATCCAAAAGTTTCATAAAAATTTTAGATATCATGTTTAGTCATAAAAGCGAGGCCTTAAATTAAAGATTATCCTTGATTGTAAATAGAATACACGACCTAACAATCACCATGCTGCCATTTAATAAACCTTGGAGGTAGATTCTGTTAAGCAACAAATATTAAAAACATGGGGCTAATCCACAAATAGTACTGAAGATTATCAGGATAAAGATGAGTTTAGTAAAGGGTTAACCCTAGACCAAACGGCATGTGTTAGAAACTAATGTGCTCTAAATGTGTGTTTTAAAGCTTAACTATTAGTCAAAAGTATGTTAGGAAATTGAGTAAAAACTTGTTAGGTTGTGCACTCATGGAATAATGAATTAACAAATGAAAATGTTCTAAAGAACAAGTCATAAAACCCATGTATTTTAGGTAAAAGAGGGTTTAAGTTTTGATTAGTTATCATGATAAATAATTAGTGTGCCTTTAGTATCTAATTTTAAATCTAAATTATTTACTAAAGTCATTAGTAAGGAAAAGTAGCCCTGGATAAATGTCCACATTTAGTAAAGATTACCCCCACTTAAAATATAAACGTTTACGCCCTAATATTTATCATGCCGTCATGAAATAAATCCTAATGTTAGGTTTTGCTAATTAGCAAATATTGGGATATAGCCTCGCTAAACAAATAGGTTTTAATTGAAGCTAATAACAATCAAATATAGAGACCTTCCAAGTAAATGTATACATAAGCATCTGTGGGTATACATATAAATAAGCGGTTAGAGAAATGCATGCAGCCATTAACACGAGCAATTAGGGTCACATAATGCTAAGTGTCAAGCCTTACTCAGGTTGCTAAGTTTAAAGCTGAAATTTGAAATAAGGTTAGGCCTAATAGTAACCAAAGCGTACATGAAATAATAATGATGTCATTAACTAAACCTTAATATTAGCTTTAATAAATAATAATGATGAGCATGAGTTAACGAGATGTGGCCCATGCAACTAAATCCTAATTTAATTTGAAATAGGCCTAGTGACACTAAATGCACATAAAATGTCACCCATAAAATGCTATACACCTACACTCTAAAATTCATTCGGTAAGCCAATATGCCCTGAAAAGTAGCGTTTGACAAGATAATACCTACTCGTAAGTCCATCCTAACTCATGAAACTTCCTTGACAAATATAAAAAAATAAATAAAGGAAACTGTAGATAACAGGATCGAGGCATCGTTTTCCACCACCGGCATTGCCTCAAATCACCCAAATCACCTCTTAACTTACAATAAAACAAAAGATAAATTTATTCGGATTTATTGGATCTTTTGAGTTATTTGCTTTTATTTGGATTCAATCGTTTGTCGCGTAATTAGAAATTGGGAGTTGTGAAGACTCATTGGATCAAGCGAGATCAAGCTCGAAGTGAAGATAAAGACCAGAGGCTAGACAGAAACCATTGCGTGAGCTCAAGACCGCGTAAACCGCGTCAGGCGAGTCAATACTTTGATCATGTTGAACCTACATTTTTCGCAAATTATTTCTGTTTAAATTATCAAATTGCATGCTGTTATTTTATATGCAAATCCATGTTTAACTTAAGATCTTAGTTATATGCCCATTGTTTGCTTGATTAATATTACACCTCCTTTGGAATATTTGACTGTGTGAACCTTGTCGCCGTAGCAAAATTATAATAGTAACCTTTTGAAAATAAGTCCCTAAATATATGCCATGCTTAGTATTGCTTAGATAATCATGGGCGCGAGAGTGCCCAAGCATCACTTTTAACCCTGAGAAAAATTGGTTGGGCAGTCATGGTGGGAATGACTGATATATGTTGACATTGTTATTTTATGCTCCCAAAATCCTCAACTTGCTTAAATATCTGGGCGGATTGGTTCGAGGGTGTGAGTGTGGTGCAGTGGATGCACAAAGTGGGTTAGTGGTAGACCGCCCAGATACTACTAAGGACCGAATCTTGTCTTGTCAACCCATGTAAAACAGTACAACCACAAGTCTGTAAAGTATAGCTTGGCTAAGTAAATTTATCGAAAACCCCAGACTCATCTCACCGGTAGAGGAGGGAAGTGTTAAGCTATGGCAAGGGGGCCTGAAGGGACACCAGTGGAGGGTGAAGTTTGCCCAGCTGTCCTAACGTTGCGGGGAGTGGAGCCCGGCTGCGTTAGTGGCTGTGGGGAACATCCCGCGCATAGATGGGACCCACCGCAAGTGGGAGAAGCCCATAAAGTGAGATGAGAAAAGGGACTAGATACTTTGAAAAGTCACTGTGATGGTCTGCTCAACCACACCTCTAAGGAATCGTGTGGGGGCAATGAGTTGATTGTCTCTTGTGGTGAAAGTGTACAAACTCTGCAGAGTCAAAACTATTCGAATAGCCGTGCCCACGGTCAAGGGCGGACATGGGAACTTAACCAGATATAGTTCTATTTCAAAATGTTTTGTGGGTGGGATGGAAAAGTGGAGGGCAGTGAAAGGCCCTAGTTTGGAGTTGTCCTGGGTGTCGTCCCAGTGGTAAGTTAAGCGGCTATAACGCTGAAGAAATTGCTATATGGTGCAGATGCCATGTAACGGTGGATGGAATCTGAATCGATATTAATAATGCATTTCCTTGTACATTATGATTTGTTCCAAAATTGCTAAGTCATAGGGCTTTTTAATTAATTGTATTCAAAAGCACTCTACGCAAAATAAAATAGACCGAGCCTCTCCTTTGTTAAGCCATGCATACTATTTATTTGCATTCTGTGTATTGGCTCGCGGAGCACGGGGTCGGAGTGCTCATGCTCGCTTTTGCGACAAAATTCAGAATCAGGAGTCAAATCACCTCGCTTCGGCAACAAGATTGGACAAGCTGGCCGAGAAGATGAAGATGTCAAGGGCTAGGTCGCGAACCTCCAGTTGGCTGCCTGTGGGCATGTCCTGAAGGTCCCACCTGTGTGCTTCGTTCTTCCGCTGCTGCAATTTAATGATTTCGGCCTAATCGGCCCATGAGTAAGTCTACTATTAAATTTTACGCTTCCGCATGATATGTATTTTGATATTCATTACTGTAACTGTGAGCACTATCTACTGATCCAGGGAATAGTGCAGTAACCACAGGGGAATCCGGATGTTAATATCTGGGTCCCTACAGCGATGGTATCAGAGCCTATCAACTGCAGGTCGTGGCCTAGTTAGCTTGGCCATTAGTCTTATGACTAGGAATATTTCTTTAAAATACTATTTCCAAAGATATAAGTTACAGTGCTCATTCTCGTCTCTCTTAGATGATTTCCTCTCATCTATATGCTACCCTAGCCATTTTACTTCTGAAGCTCTCTTACCCCAAAGTTCAAAATGAAGAAATCAAGTACTCCTCTTGTAAATTTTCTACAAAAATACACTTTGGGTTAAGAATCGTGATGCTGAACCTTGAGGCTTAACCTCAACAATTGTTTTATCCCTGGAGGAAACAACAGTGTGAATTTTGGGTGAATGTATTGGTGGAGATTAAAGGATTAGATTGACTAGATTGATGAATTAATAGAGTCTTCGAGGAATTGGAGATATGATAACAAGTATCAGAGTACATGCTTGATTAATAACATTATTCCTGGAAGATGTTTATAATGATGAATTAATTCGAAGGTTGTCAGTGAAGATTTAGGTGGATACTAGAGGAGCAATTATGATTTTGAATATAATCCTGGATTATTAGGAAGTCGTGATACAAATAATGCTGGTGGATTTAAAAGTAATAATGTTGAATTCAGAATTGAAAAGTAGATAGATAATAAATATATAGGTTCATCATTGGAGAAGCAAACTATGGATCTAAATCAATAACACCAAATTGGATTATTAGGGAGTCTCGATACAAAAATCATCATTGGATCCAAGACAAGGAATACTAGATCTTCATTGGACTAAGAAGCTGATCAAAATGGCAGATAATAAATAGGAGAATTGGGATCATACAGTCATAGTGAAATCTGAGATTCGAATTATACAATTATGGTGGAAGTTAAGATTTATGTGAAGATTAGATACCCATGGCTGGATTAAGGAAATTGAAAAGACACAATAGGGAGTGTAGGATCGGTGAATCGGATAAATATAGACACCCGCTATTGGGAGTTTCAGACGACAATAATATTGTGACTAAATACTGAAGGAAGATAGCTTAAGAGCAAATTGCAAAAAAATGGAAGTTGACTGATCGAGGCTGTTGGATTTTAGGCCTTATGTATGAAGATTGAAGTGAATCAAATCATTGATGGATACTGGGGCGATTGTACATCTATAAAAAAAAAAGTATTGCAAGGTTGCGTGTTTTCAAAACAATTACAAGAACGAGTACTACTAACCTCCCAATGCCTTCCTCTTCCTTCTATGGATTTCAAGAGAAAATTTAACTCACTTTTCTTACCTTCGCTTCAAAATTTAAGATTAGGATTGTCGAAGACGGTCATGAAGCTAAGGTGGTTCCGTTCTAAAACGGACTATGCCGATAAACCCTGCCCCCTTTTGTGTGTGCTTTCCCGAGTAGACGTTGTACTGTCGCAAGGTTTTCATTGGGTCCTGTGCACTGCCTTTTTGCCCTCAGGTGTTCTATTTCGCAGTCACGGGAAGAGCTTGCTTTAAAAGTTTGCGTGGTTATATATACCCCAGCTTCCGGGTATATTCTCTTGAAAATTTGAATGGGTTTAGAATATCTTATCTCTACGGTTAATACTCACCCCATGCTAATTCCCCCTCACCCCATTGCTGAAAACCTCTTCAGGTCTGCAGGCAAGAGATAGTAGATAACCAAGTCAACACACTTGAAGCTCTGAAGTGGAAAGAGGCAACATCTCTGAAAAAGATAACAACTAAGAAGCCTTAGCCTGCAAGAGGATCAAGACTCAAGTCTCTATTCCGCGGTAGACTCACTATTCCAGTCATCGTCAAGGCATCCTCAATGGCCAAGAATAAGGCTAAAAGCAAGAAGCAGGAACCAATGGTTTTTACTCACTTTGGTCCCTACCGCTCGTCCAAGTATTCGCTCAAATCCACTTCACAAAGACAACTAAGAACAAGTCGCCGCATGATGGGCAACCGCACCACTACATTAGGCGGACCCCGAAAGAATACCATCTGCTTCTATTGCGGAGAAAAAGGACATGATATGCGTAGGTGCCCTGAGAAAAGGAATCTAGAAAGATTAGCCGGGGATGCTATCACCACCAATCAAGGCCCTCAGAGGAAGCCGGGTCATGGGTTCAACTGTTTCATATGCAGTGACCCAGGACATTATGTGAGAGACTGCCCTCAACGGAAATCGAACAAGCAAATGATGGATGCCGTCACCCTTAGCTCCAACTCTGCCAAAGGAAACCCTCTCGACTTCAAAGAGGAACAAGCTGTAACTACAAAAATGCCGCCACCCGACCAGGAAACTTCCTTAAATAACATATGTGTAGAATGTGGTAAAGCAAGACTTGTCAGGCCTGAAGTTGGAAAGGAAGACTAATATCAGACGTCGCTTATTTTAAGGGGGGTAGCAAGAATAGACAAGAAAGTCGGGGGACTACTATGGTGTATAAGTACTTTTGGAAGTATCGAACTGATGTATGACTATTTTGGAGGTGCAATGATGATGTATTAGATTTAAGCAGATCAGACTGAAGAGATTTGCAAGGCTGTCACGACAAGCCAAATCCGGGCACCTATTGCTAGCCAATATGACTCACCCCATTCTTTCTGCTCTACCGGAATCTCGGGGTCGAGATTCTTTTTAAGGGGGGTAGGTTTGTAACATCCTGAAATTTCAAGCGTAAAAAAATGTGGAGGTTTTAAAATTCCTCTTGCATTTGCTAGCACTTAAGTTTCTTTTGAGTATCTATTGAAATCTTTTTGGGTTTTGTGCTATACAAATTAATAATCAAGAGTACTCCCAAATGCAAATAATAATGTTGCAAATTATAAAAATAGAAAATGCCATTGCAGATTATGAATTCAAAGTACCAACATCTTGAATTCAAATGCAGGTCAACAAAATCTAGGGTTGAATTTTCAAAACTTATGTATATACAAAGCTTAAGTAAAAAAAAATTCACGATTTCACTGCTCATGCCAAAAATTTAAGCCAGCAAGCCCTAATGCAAATTACAAGCTTAACCTTGAAATTTTACATTTATCCTTAGCATTTTGCTCTCTGCTTCATTTTCCTACAAGTGGACCCCACCACCTCTCTCTTTTTCCTCCCTCTCTCTCTTTTTCCCTGCCGCCGGCTCCCTGCCTGCTCTTTCTTTTCTTCTTCCTTTTTCTCTCCCCGAGCGCCTGCTGCTCCTTTCTTTCTTTTTCTCCTTCCTCCCCCTTCCTTTGCGGACGAGCTTCATCCACGTCGTCTCCTTCCCCCTGCGTCTCTCTCGTCTGCTCACTGCTCTGCTGCGTCTGCTCCCGAGCCGTTCCATCCCTGTCTCAGCTGCCATGCGCCCACGTCGCCCTCCACAACGCGCGCGTTCCACCGCTCCTCTTTTTCTTCCCCGCGCTGCCCGAGCCGTCTTCTCGTGCGCAAGGCTCGAGCTCTCTGCCCCAGCACGCGTAGCACGACGGCATGATGCCAAATCCAGCCGCGAGATCTTATCCCTGCCCCGCCGCCTGCTGCGTCGCTCGCCAACAAGACCAAACGAGCAGGTTCCCCGATGCCGGCCCTCCTCATGTGTCTATAAGGGTCACCAAAGCCCCCAATGTGCTCCCCACACCTCGCTCCCCCTCCCCTCACAGCTAATCGAGCTAGGGACCCCCAGATGGTAGCCGGCCGTGTTTCTCCCCCAACTCCGGCCGACAAGCTCACTGCCGATTGAAGCGACGTCGGTCCAATTCCTCCACCCCGTAGCATCCTTGGAGCAACGTGAGGTCATCCCCGTCCCTGGCCGGGCCTTCCCCTACCTCTCCATCGCCAGCACCGAGCTCCTCCCCGATCCGTCTCCGCCTCCCGTCGCCGGACTTCTACAGCCTCCCTCGTGCCTCACCGATCGCTCAGGTAGGTTTCTACACCCGCCAAGAAACTTCCCTAGCTGGCAATCGGGCTCTAACACCACGAATTGCTGCGGCTGCCATACCCCTGTTCCGCCGCCGCCCACGAGAGGCACCGTTTGGTGCTCCGGCCGAATTGGCTGGCGAGGCTCCGCCGGTAGGTAGGCGCGAGCGTAAGCCGTCCATTTTGCGGGTTCTCGTCCCCGTCCACCGTCCCTGTCGTCGGCGGCGACGCTGGCACTGACCGCCGCTGGGATACACTGTCTTGAGCAGCTCCAGCGCATGTCGCCCCTTAATCACCTCTGTCCTCAATTGCCCGAGGCCCCTTCCCAACCGGTCAACCGAACCAACATAGCAACGGCCCCAGGATCGAGTCCAATCTCTGCACCTTTAACCTTCTTTTTGCCTTCCCTGTTAATAACCCATTTTAAGTAGTAAAAATTAAGGAAATTGGGAAATAATAATCCAGGGGAGTAATAAAATTTAATTAGAATATCAGATAGGGTTATTTGGAATGTAGTATCAAGTTAAATGTTATATATAAATGACTAATGTTAGAGATTTAAATCTAAGTTTTAAATTCGGGTATTACCAAAAGATGACTTTGAATAATGATTCAAGATTTCATAAAGATAATGGATATCATGCGTAGTTATAAAAGTAAGGCCTTAGACAAAAGAATACCCCTAGTAGTAATTGAAAGTACTTAAAAATGTATGCCATAGTAGCTAAAGTGCCGCTAGTAAATAAATCTCCGCAGTATATATATATATATATATATATATATATATATATATATATATATATATATATATATATATATATATATATATAGCCAACAAGGGGAGCGAAATAAAGTTAGGAGTAGCAAGTTTGATCCTAGGTAAATAGAACTCAATTAAGACTAATGGTGACCTTGCGTAATTATCCAAAAGTTTCATAAAAATTTTAGATATCATGTTTAGTCATAAAAGCGAGGCCTTAAATTAAAGATTATCCTTGATTGTAAATAGAATACACGACCTAACAATCACCATGCTGCCATTTAATAAACCTTGGAGGTAGATTCTGTTAAGCAACAAATATTAAAAACATGGGGCTAATCCACAAATAGTACTGAAGATTATCAGGATAAAGATGAGTTTAGTAAAGGGTTAACCCTAGACCAAACGGCATGTGTTAGAAACTAATGTGCTCTAAATGTGTGTTTTAAAGCTTAACTATTAGTCAAAAGTATGTTAGGAAATTGAGTAAAAACTTGTTAGGTTGTGCACTCATGGAATAATGAATTAACAAATGAAAATGTTCTAAAGAACAAGTCATAAAACCCATGTATTTTAGGTAAAAGAGGGTTTAAGTTTTGATTAGTTATCATGATAAATAATTAGTGTGCCTTTAGTATCTAATTTTAAATCTAAATTATTTACTAAAGTCATTAGTAAGGAAAAGTAGCCCTGGATAAATGTCCACATTTAGTAAAGATTACCCCCACTTAAAATATAAACGTTTACGCCCTAATATTTATCATGCCGTCATGAAATAAATCCTAATGTTAGGTTTTGCTAATTAGCAAATATTGGGATATAGCCTCGCTAAACAAATAGGTTTTAATTGAAGCTAATAACAATCAAATATAGAGACCTTCCAAGTAAATGTATACATAAGCATCTGTGGGTATACATATAAATAAGCGGTTAGAGAAATGCATGCAGCCATTAACACGAGCAATTAGGGTCACATAATGCTAAGTGTCAAGCCTTACTCAGGTTGCTAAGTTTAAAGCTGAAATTTGAAATAAGGTTAGGCCTAATAGTAACCAAAGCGTACATGAAATAATAATGATGTCATTAACTAAACCTTAATATTAGCTTTAATAAATAATAATGATGAGCATGAGTTAACGAGATGTGGCCCATGCAACTAAATCCTAATTTAATTTGAAATAGGCCTAGTGACACTAAATGCACATAAAATGTCACCCATAAAATGTTATACACCTACACTCTAAAATTCATTCGGTAAGCCAATATGCCCTGAAAAGTAGCGTTTGACAAGATAATACCTACTCGTAAGTCCATCCTAACTCATGAAACTTCCTTGACAAATATAAAAAAATAAATAAAGGAAACTGTAGATAACAGGATCGAGGCATCGTTTTCCACCACCGGCATTGCCTCAAATCACCCAAATCACCTCTTAACTTACAATAAAACAAAAGATAAATTTATTCGGATTTATTGGATCTTTTGAGTTATTTGCTTTTATTTGGATTCAATCGTTTGTCGCGTAATTAGAAATTGGGAGTTGTGAAGACTCATTGGATCAAGCGAGATCAAGCTCGAAGTGAAGATAAAGACCAGAGGCTAGACAGAAACCATTGCGTGAGCTCAAGACCGCGTAAACCGCGTCAGGCGAGTCAATACTTTGATCATGTTGAACCTACATTTTTCGCAAATTATTTCTGTTTAAATTATCAAATTGCATGCTGTTATTTTATATGCAAATCCATGTTTAACTTAAGATCTTAGTTATATGCCCATTGTTTGCTTGATTAATATTACACCTCCTTTGGAATATTTGACTGTGTGAACCTTGTCGCCGTAGCAAAATTATAATAGTAACCTTTTGAAAATAAGTCCCTAAATATATGCCATGCTTAGTATTGCTTAGATAATCATGGGCGCGAGAGTGCCCAAGCATCACTTTTAACCCTGAGAAAAATTGGTTGGGCAGTCATGGTGGGAATGACTGATATATGTTGACATTGTTATTTTATGCTCCCAAAATCCTCAACTTGCTTAAATATCTGGGCGGATTGGTTCGAGGGTGTGAGTGTGGTGCAGTGGATGCACAAAGTGGGTTAGTGGTAGACCGCCCAGATACTACTAAGGACCGAATCTTGTCTTGTCAACCCATGTAAAACAGTACAACCACAAGTCTGTAAAGTATAGCTTGGCTAAGTAAATTTATCGAAAACCCCAGACTCATCTCACCGGTAGAGGAGGGAAGTGTTAAGCTATGGCAAGGGGGCCTGAAGGGACACCAGTGGAGGGTGAAGTTTGCCCAGCTGTCCTAACGTTGCGGGGAGTGGAGCCCGGCTGCGTTAGTGGCTGTGGGGAACATCCCGCGCATAGATGGGACCCACCGCAAGTGGGAGAAGCCCATAAAGTGAGATGAGAAAAGGGACTAGATACTTTGAAAAGTCACTGTGATGGTCTGCTCAACCACACCTCTAAGGAATCGTGTGGGGGCAATGAGTTGATTGTCTCTTGTGGTGAAAGTGTACAAACTCTGCAGAGTCAAAACTATTCGAATAGCCGTGCCCACGGTCAAGGGCGGACATGGGAACTTAACCAGATATAGTTCTATTTCAAAATGTTTTGTGGGTGGGATGGAAAAGTGGAGGGCAGTGAAAGGCCCTAGTTTGGAGTTGTCCTGGGTGTCGTCCCAGTGGTAAGTTAAGCGGCTATAACGCTGAAGAAATTGCTATATGGTGCAGATGCCATGTAACGGTGGATGGAATCTGAATCGATATTAATAATGCATTTCCTTGTACATTATGATTTGTTCCAAAATTGCTAAGTCATAGGGCTTTTTAATTAATTGTATTCAAAAGCACTCTACGCAAAATAAAATAGACCGAGCCTCTCCTTTGTTAAGCCATGCATACTATTTATTTGCATTCTGTGTATTGGCTCGCGGAGCACGGGGTCGGAGTGCTCATGCTCGCTTTTGCGACAAAATTCAGAATCAGGAGTCAAATCACCTCGCTTCGGCAACAAGATTGGACAAGCTGGCCGAGAAGATGAAGATGTCAAGGGCTAGGTCGCGAACCTCCAGTTGGCTGCCTGTGGGCATGTCCTGAAGGTCCCACCTGTGTGCTTCGTTCTTCCGCTGCTGCAATTTAATGATTTCGGCCTAATCGGCCCATGAGTAAGTCTACTATTAAATTTTACGCTTCCGCATGATATGTATTTTGATATTCATTACTGTAACTGTGAGCACTATCTACTGATCCAGGGAATAGTGCAGTAACCACAGGGGAATCCGGATGTTAATATCTGGGTCCCTACACGGAGACGCGCTCCTTCCCGCACAGCCTTCGGACATGGAGTCGACGAAGTCGGCGGAGAGAGGATGACTCATGCGCGCGTGGCCCATCCCCCACCCTTCGGACTGACGTCGACGAAGGTGACGGCGAGACAAGGCTGTGACGCATGCGGCCCGTCCCTACCCTTCGGACAAGGCGTCGATGAAGGTGGCAGTGAGACGAAACTCGTGCACGTGCGGTCTGTCCCCCACCCTTCGGATTGGGCGTTGATGAAGTCGACGGCGAGACGCTATTGACGCGCGCGTGGGCCGTCCCCCACCCTTCGGACCTGACATTGGCAAAGTCGGCGGCGAGACTAGCACAAGCGCGGTCCATCCCTACCCTTCGGACTTCTCGTCGACGAAGTTGGCGGTGAACCAAAGACTTTTGCGCGCGAGTGTAACAGCCCAGCTGTTTATTTCAAAATTTTCAGTAAAAAAAAATAATAATAATAAATTTTATTTGATTTAAAATAAAATCAAGTGTGCTTTGGTTGCTTGAATTTTTGGAGTTTTTGAATTTTTTGGATTAAATTAAAGCTTAGAAAGTAAAAATGTTTAAATGGTTAAAATATACCTCAATTAAATCCGAAATTATTTTATTTGATATTTTCGGGTTCCAAGGATATTTGTAGAATTTTCTTGAATTTTTTTCGAATTTATTTTATTTTATTTTTTTGAGAGAAAAATATATTATTTTAATTCCCGTTTTCTCTCTCCTCGTTCATCTTCCTCACGAAGCCTTCCTCCAGAACGTGGCCGCCATGGCCGTTTTTTTTGAGCTCTTCATTCCTCATGAATTTCTCAACGATTTTTCATGCAATCAAGTGCATTCACTTGCTCTCTTCATGACTCCTCCATTCCCAGCCGTTTTCCCCTCATTCATGACCCGTTTCGCGAGAAATTAACCCATGCCATTGATGAACATGGTCTCTTGATCTCCCATCTCAGACCTCCCCCGCCCCTATAAAAGGGAGCACCGTGAGCCCCTCCTCATCCTCACTCAACCCCGAAAATATCAAGTCTCCACTCCTCTTCTCTTGGGCGCAATCGGAGTTTTTCTTTTGTGTTCCAAGCGGCGTTCTTCGGCGTATTACGCCTCGTCCGGTGGAGCCCCGCCACTTTTGAGCACATCCCCGGATTCGCCTCGTCGCGTTCTACGCGGTGCTTACCTCGCCTTCACCGGAACTTCGCCGGAGCACCGTCGCCACCGTGGGCCATAGCGCGTCGTCGTTCCTCGCGTCGCCACCGGCCGTCCGTGCATGCCCGACCAAAACCAAGGTGAGCATCACGTTCCCCACGTTCTCCTCTTCGTTTCGCCACAAACCCCACCTGCTAACTCCTCTCCGTTTGCCCGGAACGCCGATGTCAACCCGACGGTCGCAAAATGTCTTCTCCACCGTGTTCCGCCACCATCCGATGTCCTTTGGCAGAGCCGTTTGCACCGTTGAGTTTGCCTCGACGCGTTCTACATCGTGCTTCCATCGCCATCGCCTAAAGATTCCCCGAGTCCTCGTCGATCTTGTCAGGCCCAGACACTAAAACTGTACCTTCGCGCGTATCCACTTTTTCGGTGAGCGCTTTAATTTTTGTTCACGTCATATTGTGTCCTAGTCTCTAAGGAATTTTTCTACCATTTTGTTTAATTTTTCGTGGAGCCAATTGTCAGGAATTGAGCTTTCCGCGAAAATGGCCGTTTGTGACTCCCGACGTCGATTCGTCGCCTCCGGTAAGCCTTAGCCCATGCCGTAATTTTTCTTAGACTTGTCTCACCACGTTCTATGCCGTTCTTCCTTCCTTTTCCCCATAAAACCTCCACAAATTTTTGCCTCCGACACCTCGCCATGGCCGCCAATGACATCTCATGTCCCCAGCTATCCGGTGGTGTTTTCCCCAATCCGTTCGCGTCATATTGTGCCAAACCATCCCAGGTAGTTACATTTCAAATGGTTTTAGATTCGCTTCACCGAGCACTAAGATATTAAGTTTTTCCTTTCTCTCTACCGTCGCCGTTCAAACGTCGATGGTATCGTCTCCGTTCCTCGTCGCCGTATCCATGTCACCACCTTCATCTCATCGCTAGGATTCGATTTTGCCCATTCGACAGCCACCTCGCAGCCAATCGACACGGTACTATTCAAAAGATAAGTCTCGGATGTGTTATCATTTCATGTGATGTCCAAAACTTCCAAATATTCGTTCTCCCTCATATAAACTCCGAATCCATTGATTCTTTCTCCTAAAATTCATCTAATATCATAATCTATCCGTCAATATATATTTTATAATTTTCGGATTTTATTTGGATTTTATTTGAATTTATTTTGTTTGGTTCTTCGCGTGTAGACTACGACTATTCCGGAGAGTTCGACTTCGACGATTCGCAACATCAAGTCTTCGAGCAAGGCAAGTTACACCTTTGATCATGTTGCTCCCACTAATTTAAATTATTTATGTTGTTTTTAAAATTATTATTGCATGCGTACTTTTATTCAAATTAGTTCAAATGTGCTTAAAACTTTAGTTACACCCAATTTCCTTTGTATGGCCAATCTTGATATTGAACAATCATACCTTGTCACCTTAGATGAAAACCTAGTTGGTACATTAGTATTAACTAGAACAATTTATGGAATTGCTTAGCCATGCTTAGAATAATTCGGGTGGGAAGAATTGTTTCACATAAAATGATAAGCTTTTGAACTGTATTCTTGACTTCGGTGAGTCAAGAAGGTTTATGAATTATTTTGAAAACAAATATAAAACTGGTTTAGACTTAGGCAATTGGTTAGAGTGGTGGGTGCAGGCATGCCCTGTTGGTTGGAGCCACAGTGGTTGATTGTCGTGCACAGGGGTTTGTGGATGGGCCTAAGTCAGATTAAGGACCGGTCTGTGAGCTACTGTTGCAAAGCCCTATCGTACTACCACAAGGCTGGTATGGGACAGCCCTGGCTGAATAATTTGCGGATCCCAACCTGAGCCATTTCGTAGGATGAAAGTGAGCGTGGCGTAGGCCATGAGAAGTCTCACTCGGCTCAAGAGGGGGTCCCGGTCTGGTGGATTCCTTACTGGGGTGAAACCTTAGAGTTGGCTTGGCCAGGTTGAAGGCTTTGCATTATAAAGGCCTTGTCACGACTCCTAACCGCACACCTAAGGAAGTGTGTAATCTAGTGGTAAAACGGGATGATCGTGTCTTGTGGGTAAAGCTGTACAAGCTCTGCAGAGTGTATAACCTATCCTGGATAGCCGTGCCCACGGTCATGGGCAAGCTGAGTGAAGTTTTTCACGGATTAGATTTTGGTTTTCAAAATGATTTGCAAAAACCTTATGGATGGATGGAATCCATGAGAGATTTTAAAAGTGTGTGGATGGATGGAATCCATACGTGGTATTTTGGAAAAGATGGTCCGGGTGGGATGCTCGTGGATAGGTTAGTGTTTGGTTGGAGCCTGCACTAACGATATTATTTTGTTAAAATCTTATTTCTATTTATTGTATCAAATTCAGCTTTTGCACTTACTTATGATATTTACTCCAATGTCGCCTTTTATGCAAATCAACCATATTATGCCTTCCTTTGATATTCCATATGCATGCATCTATTCTGTTAAACCTCCTGGTGTAACTTGTGAAGTACTTTTTGTACTCATGTTGCTATATCTAACTCTTTCCAGAGGAAGCCTTCGACGACTTCGGTGAGGATTGCGACTAGGCCACGTCTTACAGTCATTCGCCTTGTGGGAAGGCTGGATGGGCTGCTGCTTTATGTATTTCTTCCGCTGTCTTCTTTTGCTATTATTGTAAACTTTGGCCATCAGGCTCATATTAGTTAAATAAAGTTTGTCATTACGCATGATAATTGTCTTTGTGATACTGTGTGCACTAGCTTTTCCTAGGATAGTGCGATTAACACAGAGGGTTCTGGAGTTGTTGCTCCGGGTCCCGACAGCGAGCGTCTACGACCACATGGTGATCGGACGAAGCGTCTATGACCACGAGGTGGTCGGGCGAAGTCACGACCGTCGGACGGTCAGACATGGTCACCACCATGGTCTGTCCCCACCCTTTGGACTGGGCGTCGACGAAGTAGGCGACGAGATGAAACTAACGCGTGCGTGGCCCATCCCCACCCTTTAGACTCATGGTCGATGAAGTCAACGGCGAGACGGAACTAGCGTGTGTGGGCCATCCCCACCCTTCGGACTGGGCGTCAACAAAGTTGGCAACAAGACGAAACTGATGCGTGCGCGGCCCGTCCCCACCCTTTGGACTCGGGGTCGATGAAGTTGGCAGCGAGATGGAACTGACGCACATGTGAGCTGCCCCCACCCTTTGGAATTGACGTCGACGAAGGCAGCAACATGACGAAGTTGGCGTGCGTGGTCTGTCCCCCGCCCTTCGGACTCGGCATCGACGAAGTTGACAGCGGACGAAGTTGACGCGCATGCCGGACGAAGTCCTGACCGCGAGGTGGTCGAATGAAGCGTCTACGACCACAATGTGGTCGGACAAAGTCACGACCACGAGGCGGTTGGAGTAAGCGTCCGACCACGACGTGGTTGGACAAAGTTTATGACCGTGAGCTGAAGATTTGCGCGCGTGAGCGTCTACAACCACAAGGTGGTCGGACGAGGCATCTATGACTACGAGGTGTTGGGCGAAGTCATGACCGCGGGGCGGTCGGACAAAGTCTACGACCACGGCGTGGTTGGACGAAGTAGCGCGGCGAACTTCCTGGTGAGGCATGTGAAATGTGCGAGACTCACTGGGGTTACGTTCCATGGCAGGGACTCCTTGGTGGTATAGGCGATGCACGCATGGCTACGCAAGCTATCCCGCAGTACCATCTGTACTTCGTAGAGTTGCCCAGGACGGCTAAGTTCCCGGCACTTTATACTCCGCAGAGTACGCCGAGGCGTGAGGCCACCGTGCGATTTTTTATATTCCGTAGAGTTGCCCGGAACGGCTAAGTTCCTAGTGCTTTATACTCCACAGAGTACACCGGGGCGCGAGGTCACCGTGCGATTTTTTATACTCCGTAGAGTTGCTCAGGACGGCTAAGTTTCCGCCGCTTTATATTCCGCAAAGTACGCCGTGGCGTGAGGTCACTATGCGATTTTTTATACTCTGTAGAGTTGCTCGGGATGGCTAAGTTCCCGACATTTTCTACTCTGCAGAGTACGCTAGGGCGCGAGGCCACTGTGCGATTTTCACAAAATTACGACACCGAGGAGGTCGGGCGAAGTCTCGACCATAGGGCGATTGGACGAAGTGTCTATGACCACGAGGTGGTCAGAGACATCTGCGCGGAGCTCAGCGGAGACCATGCGAAGTCCCGCGGAGACTGGGTTAAGTCCTCGGCGGAGACCACGCAAAGTCCTGTGGAGGTCGTGCGACGTCTCCGCGTGGAGGTCAGGCAAAAACCTTGGCAGAGACTGTGCGAACTCTCTGCGCAGAGTTGGTGAAGACCGTGCGAAGTCCTGCGGAGGTCATGTGAAGACCTCGGCAGAGACCGCGCCAAGTCCCGCGAAGACCAGGCGAAGTTCGTCATTGACGACATCCGTGCGGAGCTCGATGGAGACCATGTGAACTCTCTGTGGAGAAATCGGAGGTGGGTGCTCCGTCCCCGAGTGTCGATCACAGAGTAGCTGTGTCTGTCGGTGAAGACTTGACCACAACGCAGTCGGAGATGTCGCCGAAGTCATGACTGCAGCGTGGTCATGGATGTCGACGCAGCCGACAGTGGGGCGAAGGCTTTGGAGCGCGCGCTCCGTGCAGAATCCCCGCCAGAGAGGCTCGACATTTGCCGGTGTTGCTCGGAGGCCGACTCCCTGGTGTTGAGATGACAGCGCGGGCATCGCGGTCGACGGTTGTACCAGCACGGGCGTCATGGTCGTTGCCATGGGGTACCACTCTTTCGCTTGGTTGCTGTCGCTTTATAGCTCCTTCTTACGCAGTTTCTTGCACGTCCTCACGGATGGCGCTAACTGTTGTGGCTACTGACCAAACAATAAAGAAGGGGACTAACTAGAGAGAGCCAACGATAGGAGAGAGTGCTCGTGTATGAAATGAATGGATCTCTTTTTCTCATACCCCTCTTAGGGGGTTTATATACATGAATACCCCTTGATAATTACAAAAGATGAGGGTATATTGGTACATCCCTCTACATTATTGGGCCTATTGCATATTAGGTCAGTTGTAAGGCCTCGCCACGGGGGGTCGGGCCACACCTACAACAGTACTCCCTCAACAGCAAGCGCGGAAGTCTCGATGGGTGAGCTGACGTGAACAATTGGTCCAGGCTAGCCCCGCCCCCTTCCGAAGGGGACTAGCTTGAGAGAGCCAACGACAGGAGAAGGTGCTCGTGTATGAAATGAGTGGATCCCTCTTTCTCATACCCCTCTTGGGGGTATATACATGAATGGTATATGATGAGAAATTTTCATCCTACCCCTTGATAATTACAAAAGGTAAAGGTATATTGATACATTCCCCTACACTATTAGGTTTATTATATATTGGGCTAATTGTAAGGCTCTACTATGGGGGGTTGGGCTACACCTACAACAGGAATGAATCACATTCGTTGGATCTGCACCTTGGAGCAATTGTGTTGCTAGCTTCTAGCCTTCCCCATGGGATGCTGGCAACACTAGCTTCCCAAGATTGAATGTAATTCAATCCCCTCATGTGCGATCGGATGGCTCAAATCACGAGTACTCATCCTCTCACTTTAAGGGGGGGGGGGGGGTCCGATACATTCCCGTGCAGTGCATACTATTATTTCATTTGAAAAAACTAGCAGATTCGGATTTCATCTATCAATAGAGTGCGTGAACTTTCTTGCTATACTTATCTACTTTTACTGTCCACGGTGTTTCAAGTACCTTTTGTTTCTTTAAAGGCAAGGAGGATGGAAGCTCAGTTAGATGACCAAATTAATGCATACCGTAAGTTGGTTTCCATGAAATCCGATGATTCAGAGAATGACATCGAGTCTAATATAGAAAGATCGTTGAAGCAACTTCAGCAAGTAAATTCTCAAATGCAGACTTGGGTGTCGTTAGGAGGCTCAGAAGTCCTTTCTCATACCTTGACTCGTCATATGGAGATTTTGCAAGATCTTACACAGGTTACAATTGCCTCTTACACTTGCCGAGTATTGAATTCTTAATGACTGTGATTAGCTTTGTTTGCAATTAACTTGAGGCAAGCATCTCTTAATTTGGCTTCCTGGTCAGAATTTTGTTTGCTTCGACATAAGAAATATAACATGGCTCTGGTGGTGGATCAATAATCTAAGAACGTCAAAGGATAACAATTTTTTTGCCCCAATGTCCTAATTTTGCTTTAATCTCATGCAGGAATTCTATCGCCTCCGATCCAGCCTAAGAGCGAGGCAACAACATTCTTCCCTCCTTGACTTGAGATATTTTGACAGAGCCAAGTTTGATATTGAAGAGGCTGCAGACTCTTCTGATCAAGCTCTGCTCAAAGAACAAGTGGCAATTAGCGGGAGTACTGGACAGGTATGACTGCTGTCCCCCCCCCCCCCCCCCCCCCCCCCCCCCCCCCCCCCCCCCCACCCCCTCTCTCACCGTACCATACTATTGTTTCAGTGGCTGTTTGTTACAATCTTCCTAATTAATCAATAAGTTTTTTCAAGTGAATAGCAGGCAAGTCCCTGCTGGAAAATCACATTTATGATAAGACCAACATATAAGAAGGGATATTGCCCCTCAAGATACAAAATAAGGGCCGGATATGAGGGGAAAGAATTAAATGATAGATGAAGTTGCAATTATGGTCTGAAAATTAGTCCCCAAGCCTTTGAACTTGAAGCTGGCTAGATGATTGGAGTTGCTTAGGAAGAAACGGAAGAATGTAAATTGTTCCAAAGATGATTGTAATTTGTTTACTTGTACACTACCCGCTTATCAGCGTTAACGAAAAGTACCTGAGGCATAAACCATGCAACCATCTAAAGGTCCTAGCACATCTATTTCTTGGTGCCACCATTCTTGTCTGATTCACATTTTTTGGGTGAACTTATTTTACCATCATATCTGGCAATCTTGATCCCAAGTCTAGACAATGGTCAGGTTCAATTCGGCTCGCTACTTATGGCTTTTGTACTTCGCTACAGTCACTCGCTTTCAAAAGGTGCGTTATTTTAAGACGGGGTCTATAAGTCAATTATAGTAGACACTATACCGATTTCAGTTGTACTGGCCAAAATCGCATGCGACTGTCTCCCTCTTCGTAATCTTTATCGCGAATAAGCAGAATTCAAGAGTCATAAGCTACAGCTGAAAAGAACTCACCCAATTATATCCTAGTAGCTGAAGCATTGCTTGCATTTGACTTCATTTTATTAGTCTTAAACCAGCTGCAGGTGCACTTAAACCTTGTAGAAAACATCTTGAATTGTTATCTATGTTAAATACTAGTCGCTTTCAATTTATTAGCAGTCTAGTCAGGGCATGAATATCTGAAATATTCCAAGCTTTCCTATGGGAGTGCTGGCATCCAGTTATTGCCGAGAGGGTTTCTGTCGAGTAAAAAGAGCAGGATGGAGGATATACAGTAATGACATTGTGTCACACCATTTCCACTGCGTAATGGAAACTAGGTCAGGAGTTGAAGAAAGTTTATAGATGTCAGTTTTTATGAGATCATCAAGTGTGGGTGTAAGACCACCATATCCTGCAAAATGGGAGCCAATCCGCTTCTTGAATTAGGGATTGCTCACATCAATTATGACAAAATAGGCTAAGTGGTGTTCCTGTGTACTATGAACACATCATACTGCATTTTGACTAAAACTCAGAGTTCCAATTCTATTCTTGCTTGAGTTATTCCGTACCTTAATAATCTCAGGTCTGCCATGCGGACCCTTCTATAAAAGTTCCTTCTGGCACTGGTGTACGCCTGATAAGTTCTATATACAGTCTGAACTCTGAAGTCCAGGATTTAGTTTCTGTCACTATTATTTTAGCAATTTAGATCATTCTCATTGGAAGTGATATTTACATTGAAATGGTGTTACAGATGGATAATGTGATATCACAAGCTCAAGCCACCCTGGGTGCACTTATGTCACAACGATCAACATTTGGTGGAATTACTACAAAGATAAGCTACATTAGCAGTCGGCTCCCTACGGTATATGCCATATCGCCTTTTTAGTTGTTACCAAGAAATTCATTTCAACATCTTATGTGCATATGACAAAATTGTCTTCCTATACTCTTGACAGATTAGTCACATTCTTTCATCAATCAGAAGAAAGAAATCGATTGACACTATTATTCTTTCACTGGTTGCCTCTTTTTGTGCATTTCTTATTTTCATCTACTGGTTGTCAAAGTAATCTTGTCAAATCAAGGCGTTATAGTGTTGTAAGTTTGGATAAGTAGTATACATGCATGCCATTGATGTTTGTACAACATCGCTTCAATGTTATTATAATTTTAGTTGTGTTCTAGCTACCTCAACGATCACTCCGTTTGAGCTACTTCACCTATATTTGATATTTGTACACCTGATCCAGTAAAGAATTTCTGGCTTTGGTCTAAGTATTTCGTCCTGCTCACATCAAGGTTTCTGAAATTTAGCCAACTGCCAGGCATTGGCAGTGGTTCCCCTCTTGCTTCGGGATGATCTTCTAGCTCCCAACCCTAAATCCTAATCAATTACCCGGGGGGGGGGGGGGGGGGGGGGGGGGGCTGGCAAATATCCTTCTGTGCAACGTAGAACGCTCTGGAAGATCTAAAAAAATAATTTCAAGGGAAAAAAGAGAAAGATCTAAAAAAATGCTTGCAGACATTGCATGGAATTTACAATTTGTTGTTCTGCCCTTGCAACCATTCTTGCATGTTCGTAACCACAATTATTCAAACGACATTACGTAGAACGCTCTGAAAGCTCTCAAAAATAATCTCAAGAAAAAAAGAGATCTAAAAAAAAAAATGCTTGCAGACATTGCATGGAATTCCCAATTTGTTCTGCCCTTGCAACCATTCTTGCATGTTTGTAACCACAGTTATTCAAATGACATTGGTTACTAAAAAAGTGAACTGCATTAGCTGATAACAATTTCCATTTTTGACCAACTTAGAACCCTAAAGCTACTCACATAATATTTCTTAGTCTAAATCAACAATAACTTCTGGGCACTGCATATCATTTCCCCCAAATACTCTGGAACCCTAAACAAGAAACATGAATCCACGGGTAGATTCTTTTAGGCTATGGTTTATAGCTTAAAATTTTAAATTATACCTATTCGCGAGAGATAGTACACAAAGAAAAATAGTTGTATACGATTTTAACCGATACAACTAAACAATTGAACTTAGTACACTTTTTATTACAATCTTCATATTAACTCATCTTAAAACGTTTGAAAACGGTTACTGTAGTACAAATCATAAGTGAAAAAACAAGGCACCCGGCAGGTAAACACAGGGATTTGAGTAAGCATCCATGAGAGCCAATGTTTCTTTCTTTTCAAAATCCCTTGCTCCAAATGGGTCCGTACTCTTTATCAATTCATGCTGGAGCGTAACTAGTTTTGAATACGGAAAACACAAGCGAAATTAGCAATCAACACAGGTAAGAAGTAGACATAATCCTTTGCTTTCCCAAATTGTAACCTTCAACCTTTTTCAGGTAAGGGACTTGTCGCATGACGTATTTGAAAAAAAGGTTTAGTACAATCAAAGCGAAGGAGATTAACATACTGTTATGAACTAGTGAAACACTTAGTCCTCAACTGTGCTGTATTGACGACACCATGCTTTGCAGTCCGCACATCTAGCATGACAGAAATTGCACTTATGGCATTGGCAAAATTAAGTGCCACGATGATGATCACTGGACAGTACTTGTGGTAAAAAACCAACTAATCTAACTCAAAAGTGTATAGCAGATCTGCAGATGTCAACTGATCTAACTCTGTCTGGTAGATGTTGTGTGTTTTTTAAGATAGCACTCGACATTCCTCAGCCACCGGACAAGTTCTGTCTGCTCCTTGTTTTCCATGTACGAGTGCAGGAATGCTGCAAGCTCATCGTTCACTCCTCTCTGCTCCAAGTAATCTCGCACTGCACTTTGCATCTCCTCGTCTAACTCCCTGCTCATCATCAACCAGGTTAATTTTCAACATATGCACCAGCAAGCAAAAGAAGTTATTAGCATCTCATATTGCTACGGAGGCAGCGGAGTGATGGGATCATGGGATGAAGAATTAAGGCAGCTAGGATCATAATGTTGACTGCTACACTGTAGTCACTTGAAAGAACTAAGTCTGTATTTCAACAAACCAAAATAGCACCAGGTAGCAAACAAGAACTGTAGGATCCTTTTACTATACAAAATTTTTAAGAAAAAGACATAATTTACAATTTATTAGTGCTAAGAGTACATCACTGCCGACACAGCCATGTATACTCTAGTCTCTTCTGTTGAATCTAACAAGCCAGTATTGTCATTCTCCAAACGAAGTTTTTGGAGTAACTCAGCTACCACACAAAACTTGCATCACTGCATTCACAAAATTTGGTCGAATTTCCCTGAACACGAAACCAGAATGGAATGAAATTTCCTTTCCTACCCCCAAGCATTCCATCTATTCCATGAGTACCTCATCAGTCAGTCACCAGTCATGCTAAGCAGGAAGGACAAATTGACCATTCATCGTACATATACTTTAGCAGCATTGGGAGAACAAGATTCTTAAGTCTTAACAAATCAAGGAGTGCAAATAACAATATCAATATGACTTCAGTACGTGCTATCTTTTGAGTTTTGATTCAAAATCTAGAATGTTGGATCACCTGAACTGGCGGCCCATGTACTGCTGCGCCGGCGCTGGCCCGCCGCGGCGGACGGGGAAGACTCTCTCCACCTCCATCTCCTCGGGCCACGCTGAGCACTCGAAGTTGAGCGCCAGGTCAGGCCGCGCGGTCTTGGAGACCTCGACGTGGACGCTGATGTGCAGCCTGGGCGGGCCACCGGCGTCCGCGCCCGCTCCCGAGCGGGTGGGTGCCACGGCACCGTCGACCATGGTGGCGTCCACCCTGACCTCCTCCTCCCCACCGCCGCCCTCGGCGGCAGAGAAGGCGCGGCTCAGTCGGACCCACTGCTCGCCGGGGCGGTCGTCGACGGCGAAGGGCGCGACGGAGGGCGGGGGCGGCGGGGCGGGGTCGGCGCGGCAGGACAAGATCTCGGAGCGGAGGGAGCGGAGGAGGCGGTCGAGGAAGGCGGAGCGGCGCATGTCGGAGATGTACTGCCGCGACGGGAGGAGGCGGGGAGGGAGCGTCCCGAGGTGGGGGCGCACGTGGAGCAGCAGCCGCCGGGCCATGGCGAAGCGGTGCTGCGCGTGGACGGTGGCCGTGGGGGACTCTTGGGATTTTGAGGGGGTTTAGGTCAGAAGACTGCTCGGCACCTCGGCAAATTCGTCTCTCCTCGCCGGTCGCCGCAGGGTGGAGCCGTGCAACACATGGGGTCTCCGTGCCGGGCCGAGAGTGTGTGGGCGTTTGGGCTTGCGCAGCCTTGTCCGGGCTGGGCACGGCCCTGTAAAAATGAGCCCACTTTTGCAGGCTAGGGCGGGTTAACGACCTTGTTTTGATGGGTTGGGCCGATCTCCACCTGCGACTTCGTGTTTAGCTCTTTCTACCCTCGCTTTTCTTGAGGAGAAAATTCATCATTTGCCACTTTGAAGAGTGGGCTTCGCAAAATTGCCATTTTCAAAATTAGCTTCGCAAAAATGCCATGCAGTACATTTACCTCTTGATTACCATGTCATTTGAGCCATTTAACTCATTTAATATTTTTTTTTCTAATTTCAGAGGCTGGAAAAGACGTTTCTACCCTTGCTAAGTTTACCCGGCTACCCGGCTGAGTCCCTTCGGAGGCGATCAGCTCCCCAGGCGAGCAGCTCCCGGACGTAGTCCAAGTTACCACCGCAAGCAGCAAGATGCAGCGACGTGCTGCCGGGGAAGCTGCGAACGTACAGACAACAACACGCATGAGAATTTTGCGGCTTCATGCAGCCTCCAGCCGCAACAGCACCGTCGAATTCATACGTACCCGTATGAGCTTGTGGGAGCCGAGACGATGGCGCCGTTCTCCAGCAGCAGGTGCACGCACTCCGGCCGCCCCTGCCTCGCCACCAGATGCAGCGGCGTCGCCCCGTGCTCGTCCCTCACGTTCACGAACCGCGCGAAACCCCTGCCATCGCAACCAATCAGCCAATGGGCTTGCATCTTCTCCTCTATTAGCAGTTAATCATAGAATGCACATCATCAGCAAGACCAAGGATCTCACCATGAATCGGCGACCGGCGCGGTCTGCGCGACGGAGAGGATGGCCTGGAGGCAGTCGGCGTGGCCGTAGTACGCCGCGTGGTGGAGGCAGGCCCTCGCGTGCACCGAATCAAACATCAAGATCTGATGCCCAAATCAAGCAGTATAGCGCACAAACGACAGAGTTACATACATATGTACGTACAGAAAGGAACTCAGAGAATTGAGATGGGTCAAAGTTTGTGGCTTTGCTCTCACATTAGCGCCGGCTTGGAGGAGCCTGAGCACGCACTCGATCTTGCCATGCATGGCCGACAGCATCAACGGAGTCTGCAGGGGAATCATCAGACATACGCAAATGTAGAAGGATAAGAT
Organism: Dendrocalamus latiflorus; assembly: GCA_017311315.1. Taxonomy (NCBI): domain Eukaryota; kingdom Viridiplantae; phylum Streptophyta; class Magnoliopsida; order Poales; family Poaceae; genus Dendrocalamus; species Dendrocalamus latiflorus. The sequence goes on from JACBGG010000245.1 coordinate 62,776, forward strand.
TTTTAGTTTTTGCTCAGCAAAACCGAAGAAACGAGGAAAAAAATCGAAGGAACGAACTATCGTCTCACCTGCGCGGCGGGCGAGCGTGGCGTCGGCGGCCGTCCAGGGCGTCGAGGTCGCCGAGCTGCGCCGCGCGGAAGAAGTCGTGCTCGTCGCCGTCGCGGCTGCAGCTCAGGCCATGCGCGATAGGTAATGACAGTTTTTATTTGTGATTTTTTCTTCTTTTTTGTTTGTTTAATGAGATTAGGCAGTCAACGGCGCAAGATAGATGACCCATTGGGCTGGCCCATTGGGCTGGCCCATCTGTTTGACCGATCACGAGCGAGTGGGCAAGCTTGAGGGCAGAAAGGTCTTTTTTAGCCTCTGAAATTAGAAAAAATATATTAAATGAGTTAAATGGCTCAAATGGCATGGTAATCAAGAGGTAAATGTACTGTATGGCATTTTTGCGAAGCCAATTTTGAAAGTGGCAATTTTGCGAAGCCAACTCTTCAAAGTGGCAAATGATCAATTTTCTCTTTTCTTGAGAGGGCACTTTCTGTTTGTTTTTGAGAAATTTTGGCCTGTATCACTGATGTATTCGGACCTTTAGATTTTGTCATCGCCTTTTGCCGTATTGGTTTTTATGCCATTGGAATCGCAAATTTCTTTCAAAAATGCCACTAGTGACACAACTTCTCAAAATGCCAGAACTGCTCTTACCATTTTCTTCTCCCCGTCCCCCGTGTTGTTCCATGATCCATCTCTTATCTTTCTCTCTCCTTTCTATTCTGCAATTTCAACCCGATCTTTTTCTTTCACGCGGGCAGCAGCAACTAATGCAATACAATTTGGTGAATTGGAAAAACACGAGGTCATTTCGGCTTGGTCAAATGGCTTTGACTTTTTATCATAATGGCGTTTGTCAAATAAATTTACAATTCCAACGGCACAAAATCAATAAAGCAAAAAGCAATGGTAAAAACGAAAACCACAAACATGAGTGACATAGACCAAATTTTCTCTTCTTTTCTTGGCTTTTTGAAGGTACTGTGTTTTTCTTTAAAAAAAGGCAGTGTGTTAACTTTTCTGTTATTTCACATGTTGTTTCTACCATTTTGTGCCACAAAGTGAATGCTAAAAAAGCTGATGGAATTGGGTAGAATTCCTGGTGAACGAAGGTTAGTGAGTGAGAGTGACTTTCTGTTGATGTAATCAGTGCTGGTTGGTGGCTGAGTATTTTGCCTTTCCGAATTCCGACTGTAGCTTGTGGGAACATCTTTGTCACTTAGAAAAATAAAGTGGGTGTATCAACTGGAGTGAATGGAAATGAATGATGAATATCGTATATGTGATAATTTATTATATACCACTTGAAAGATTAGCGTAGCTCAAAATGCTATTTTAAAGATTGATTTTCAGTATATACCGCTTTAAAGATATTTAGATTTAGTATGTATCATTTTCTCGATTTTATTGTAAATTAAAGCTTTCTCATTTTCGGATCCTGTCCCATTCTCGCACCTCAGCAAATAAAACTCGCGATTATGGGTGGGAGCCAACAGATTGAAAAGCATCCAGGACACAACTAGCAATCCAGAAGCACCGCACAAACAAATTTTATGAGTTTCTTCATATTGGTTTCTATTTTATCTTTTATTTTCACATGTTGTAACGTACTTTATATTATATTATATTATAACTCCATAAGTCGTATGGCGGTTGGAATACTGTAGTACTTTTCGTTATATTGTCTTTCTTATATAATATACTACTTCATCATCCACAGCCAAAAAACTATCAGCAAAAGCCAATATAAAGGAGCCATAAAGCTAAGAGAGAACACAACAAGGATAAACAAATTTGCTGAGGAGCACAATAAATCACTGATGCAAATCAACCAACATCATGACTCCCACCAACACTCCCACCAACAGGGCCTCCTGCAAATCTCCAGATTGTCCATAATTAAAGTTTTCTTGCAACAATCACACCATAATGAAAAGAACATCAGGTCACTGATTAACAATATAATTAGGGGTGGGAAACGGTAACGGATAATCTGTTTTATCCGATATTCGTATCTAAGAAAATACAAATGTGATAAGCAAAATCCGTATTTGAAAATATTCGTATTCGTATTTGAGAATATACATATCTGTATTTAAGAATATTCATATTCGTATTTGAGAATATTCGTATTCGAGACTATTTGATTCGTATTCGATCCGTTTCCTATGACTATC